>JAWPHD010003181.1:0-226164 GCA_037043455.1 Cyrtodaria siliqua
ATTGGTAATTTTGACAATTTTAATTGGGTATTTAAGCAAATACCCTGCTTATCTGTAGCTCTGTAACTTATAAAATAAAATGACACTGATTTTGATTACATTACTGCAGCACTGTCAAACAGTTACACACGTAGAGTAGACATCAGTCTGACATACCAGCTGGAGACCTCCTGTACAGTCAGTCTCAGAAACGCCATCAATTCTAGCGCCATGGATGCATTTGTCGTATCTATCAAAAGTAAATGGTCAGGCTTGTGCCGTACTACCACCGACTCCACATGTGACAGCCTCAGTCTGAACACCGTATGTGCCGGTCGACTTGCAATAGTTCAGTTGTACATCTTCTTGGAAGAGTAAGTGAACCATTGTTTATACTGTATCGTCGGTTCTAGGATACTTATTTATTTCAAGGGACACACGGCAATCTTTTTTTTTTTAAACTGATGGCGTCCCGTTAGTTTTTCTACATAACTTGTATTTGTTCAATCATTAATATTAATTATAAGAATAGGTGAAAGATAATTGTTTTTGCATATTACTAACTGTTTATTATAATACATCAATAATATACCTACAATTATCATAGAATAACAAAGAAAAATTTAAACCTCAAAGAGGTATTTAAATATATGCAAGCAGTTGTCAAGTCAAAATGATACTGGACTAATCAATCTAGATGTGAATATAATTCTTGATATATAACTTCAAGATTGCCGTTTGTCCCCATAAATATCCAACATTTATGGTTATTGTAGAGAGAAAATCTAATGCATGGGATCAAGTCCATGAGAAATTGTGTATTGTAAGAATGAAATAAATTGTAAAAGAAGGTGTGATTTAGAAGTCAAGGAATTAGAGTGTTTATGGTTGGAAATATTTCCAAAAAATGCTAAAAGTTTTCTTATTGGAAATATATACAGAAATCCAAATGAAGCAGTAATATGGAATGACATTTTTGAAAATAGTCTTGAAAATATTTTAAAAGAGCAGAAAGAACTCTACCTTCTTGGGGACTTTAATAGAGACTTACTTAACTTACAAACCAAAACTGCATGGTTAGAATATATGGAACCTTTTGGCCTTTTTCAAAAAGTCAATGAAGCTACAAGGAAAACTTCAAATTCTGCGACTTTAATAGATCATATTTATTGTAATGTGCATGATAATGTAAAATCAATAGATGTTCCACAGCTAGGACTTAGCGACCACTTTCCTATCTTTCTAACACGTAAGGCTAATAGCTCTCTACCCAAAAAATCACATCACACAATCTCTTATAGGTCATTTAAACATTTCAATGAAGAAAAGTTTATAACTGATCTCCAATCTGCACCATGGGACACAATTAAAATATTTGAGGATATTGATGAAATTGTAGAAACATGGTACTCTATTTTCCTAGATATTGTTGATTCACATATACCTATCAAACAGCATAGGGTTAAAAATAAACAACAACCAAAATGGATTACATCTGAAATCATTGATGCAATCAAAACACGTGATAGATTTAAGTCTCTGAATATTGAGACAGAGTATAAGATCTGGAGAAATAAGGTCACTAATCTTTTAAAAGAGTCAAAAAAATCAAAATATGAAGCTTTTGTGTCTGAAAATCAAAACAAACCCAATACTGTGTGGAAATTGTTTAATGAACTTAATGTAAATAAACGAAAAAGTAGCAACAACATTTTAAACATAAAAATTGGGGAAAATGACATTGAACATTCAAATGATATTGCAAATGAGTTTAACAAATTTTTTGTATCAGTGGCTTCAAAACTAAAAGAACCAGTTCAAAATCCTAACTTTGAAAAACTTAAAACTTTCTGTGAAGAGAAAATACCTGATAATTTACAATTTAATATTCCAGAAATTTCACTTGAGCAAGTATTAAAGTTTCTTGCAAATATTGATGTTACAAAATCTACTGGTTCTGATAATATTGGACGTCTACTTAAATTGTCAGCTAATTATATAGCAGATAGCATTACATACATTTGCAACTTTAGCATAAAAACATCCATATTTCCAAATAAATGGAAAGAGGGTAAAGTGACACCATTGCATAAAAATGTGGCCAAAGATGATATCAACAATTACAGACCCATTTCTGTGCTACCAGTTATTTCAAAATTGTTAGAAAAGCATGTCCATGACTCTATGATGGATTATCTTACTTTTTAGCTTATGGGATGACGAGTTGTCCGTCATCCGGCCGTCCGGCCGTCCGTCGGCCGTCGTTAACTTTTGTCTTGTTACCACCATAGGGCCTTAATTTTTCATCCGATCTTTACCAAACTTTAACAGGTTGTTAATATCAATAAAAGCTCGGACAAGTTCGAAAACCAGCCAGATCGGAATAATTTCACCGGAGTTATGGCCCTTGTTTTGCTGAAAAATGCCATATTAAACCTTGTGAACACTCTAGCACCTTCATTTATTATTTGATCTTTACCAAACTTGCACACATTGTTAATTCAAATTATAGCTTGGACAAGTTCGAAAATCGGCTGAATTAGGTCAGTAACACCGGAGTTATGGCCCTTGTTTTTTTGAAAAATGGCATTTTCTGCCTTGTGAACACTCTAGCACCTTTATTTATTATTTGATCTTTACCAAACTTCCAAAGATTGTTAATATCAATGAAAGCTCGAACAAGTTCAAAAACCATCTAAATCACATCAGTAACACCGGAGTTATGGCCCTTGTTTTTTCTGAAAAATGCTATTTTCTGCCTTGTGAACACACTAGGGCCTTCAATATTAATCGGATGTTTACTTAACTTTGCCAGTGTCATTATATCAATGAAAGCTTGAACAAGTTCAAAAACCGGCAAGATCGAATTAATTTCAACGGAGTTATGACCCTTGTTTTGCTGAAAAATGCCATAATAAGCCGGCCAGAACACTAGCACCTTCATTTATTATTTGATCTTTACCAAACTTGCACAGATTGTTAATATCAATGAAATCTCGAACAAGCTTGAAAACCAGCTAGATCGGACCATTAACAACGGAGTTATTGCCCTTGATTTAGTTAAAAATGCTATATTTTGCCTCATTAAGACAATAGGGCCTTCATCTTTCATCCAATCATTACTAAACTTTACGAGATTGTTTATATAAATGAAAGCTCGGACAAATTTGACGACCAGCTAGATCGGACCATTAACAGCGGAGTTATGGCCCTTGATTTAGTTAAAAATGCTATATTTTGACTCGTTAAGGGTTAAGACGATAGGGCCTTCATTTTTCATCCTATCATTATCAAACTTTACCACATTGTTAATATCAATGAAAGCTTGGACAAGTTTGAAAACCAGCCATATCGGACTAGTAACAGCGGAGTTATGGCCCTTGATTTAGGTAAAAATGCTATATTTTGCCTCGTTAAGACAATAGGGGCTTTTATGTTCATCCGATCTTTACTAAACTTTATCCTTTACCACATTGTTAATGTCGTTAAAAGCTCGGACAAGTTTGAAAACGAGCTAGATCGGACTATTAACAGCGGAGTTATGGCCCTTGATTTAATTAAAAATGCTATATTTTGCCTCGTTAAGACGATAGGGGCTTCATTGTTCATCCGATCTTTACCAAATTTTATCAGATTGTTAATATCAATGAAAGCTCTGACAAGTTTGAAAACCATTCATATCGGACTAGTAACAGCGGAGTTGTGGCCCTTGATTTAGTTAAAAATGCTATATTTTGCCTTGTTAATACGATAGGGTCTGTATTTTTCATCCAATCTTTACTAAACTTTACCAGATTGTTACTATCAATAAAAGCTCCGACAAGTTTGAAAACCAGCCAGATTGGACCATTTACACCGGAGTTATGGCCCTTGATTTTCTGAAATATGCTATATTTTCGCCTCATTAAGAAAGGGCCTTCATTTCTCCAAATTTCATTGAAATTTTTCAGGAATGATCAGTAGCAAGCCTAGTTGTACATATCGTCACTGTGTTCCAGTTGAATGATTTTGGCGGAGTTATGTCCCTTTAAAGGTTTTAATACACAAACTTTGTCCTGGCTAGTTTTCCTGAACCCCTGGCCGGATTTAGACAAACCTTTTTAGGGATGATCAGTTCCAGGTCTAGTTGTGCAAATCTTTGCCTAGTTCCGGTTGAATGATTTTTGGCAGAGTTATGGCCCTTTAAAGGTTTTAATACACAAACTTTGTCTGGACTATTCTCCTGAACGTCTCCCCACGTTTCAACGAAACTTTACAGGGATGATCAGCACCAAGCTTAGTTGTGCATATCATCGTCGCATTCTGGTTAACAGATTTTTGGTGGAGTTACGGCCCTTTAAAGGTTTTTGATACACTAACTTTGTACAGACTAGTTCTCCTGAACCCCTGGCTGGATTTTAACGAAACTTGACAAGTATGATCAGTACCAAGCCTAGTTGCCTATATCATCACCATTTTCTGGTTGAACGATATTTGAAAGAGTTATGGCCCCTTGTGCATAAACTTTATCTTTAGCAAGTAGAGCGTCCACAGGCCCTCTTGGGCCTCTTGTTTCAACTTACTTCACAAAACTCAATCTGGATTTAGACCTGGTCACTCCTGTGAAACCGCCTTGGTGCAAATGATAAGCAAGTGGCTAGAGGCTTTAAATAAAGGCTCTTTAATAGGTGTAGTAATGGTTGATTTTAGAAAAGCTTTTGATTTAATGGATCATAAGTTGCTTTTACAAAAGTTAAAAGTCTATAAACTTTCAGACTTATCTTTAGCATGGTTCAACTCATATTTACATAACAGAAAACAAAAAGTGTCGCTAAACAATGTACTGTCAAACGATCAAACAGTGACAGATGGTGTGCCTCAAGGTTCGATTCTAGGCCCACTTTTGTTTCTTTTATTCATTAATGATTTACCACTGTACACAAATACTACGGAAACTGACTTATATGCGGATGACACCACATTATATCACATAAATAAAACATTATCATCCATTGAAAATAATCTACAAAATGCGCTTGATTCATTATCAATCTGGTGTAAATCAAATGGCATGTTAATAAATACTTCAAAAACAAAAGTTATGCTTATAACCACACATCAAAAACGCACCGTTTTGGATGTCAAAGAGATAAAATTGACTCTTAATGATGAAAATCTAAGCATGATTACTAACGATAAAGTACTTGGTGTATTTATTGATAACAACATTACATGGAAAAATCACATTGATCATATATGTAAAAAAAAATCATCAAATGTTTGGCTTCTGTCCAGAATTAAGCAATACTTAAGTCTCAATCATAGGATTCAGTTTTATAAAGCTTACATTCAACCACACATAGATTATTGCAATGTTATATGGGGTGGAACCTGTCAGACAAGTTTAAATAGAATATTACGACTACAAAAAAGAGCTTGCAAAGTTATTCTTGATTATGAAGTTGAAAACTCATTAGAAAGCATGCAGGATTTGAAAATATTAACAGTGTTTGACAGAGTCTATCTTAGAAAAGCAAAGTTTATGTATAAAATATCAAAATGTAAAACTCCATCTTATGTCAATGAAATGTTCACATTAAGACAAGTTAATGAAAATACAACAATAACACGATCATGTTCTTCAAACAATTTCATAATACCAAAACCTAATAAAGAAATATTTAAACAAAGTTTAACATACTCAGGACCAATAATTTGGAATAATTTACCTACCAACATTAAAGACAGATCGTCAATAATGGCATTTCAAAGCAATTTAATTAAATTAATGAAAAATGTTTAAATTGTTTTTCTTTAATTATTGGATTATTGCAACTGTTGTTTTTTTTTAAACTTTATTTTTATTTTGTTTTAGCATATATTGTTAATCTGTATATATTGTTTTTTGCTAAATGTCACTGTCAATGAGAAATTCATGTGTGAATGTGATTGTGTGTCTAAGTCATAAGTCACCATATATTCTAAAATGATGATGATGAACTTGATTTAATTGGAAATGTACATCAGATATGTCATTTTATATTAAACATGTATTGTTGTTGAAAATGTTGTAAATAATAGAGGGCCATGTGGAAGATTAGTTTTAAACTAAATATGTTACCCTCTTTAAATAAAGTCGCTTATCTTTAAATATTGTTTTATTTTGACTGAGAGGATGCAAACAAGTACAATTATACACGCCTCCCATCAAGTGAAGGAATTCCTGATGATTGACCCACCCACTGAACAACCTGTTCATTACAGTTTAACATAGCGAGGGTTCCTCGCAACACTGTTGTATCTTTTTCTTTATTATACCCCCGCTTTCACAAAGTCTGCGTTGGCGTTGACGTCGGCGTCCCCAGCTTCACCTTAAAGTTTTTGTGCAATAGATTTATAACTTCAAAACTACTCAAGCTATTGCATTAAAACTTTATACTAATATTTTCCATCAAATTCTTCACCTTATCCAACAATCCCCATAACTCTTCCTTTCATTTTGACAAAGTTATGGCCCTTTGATTGTCATGTCTTTTCCTTAAATTTTTTTGTGCAATAGATTTATGATTTATAACTTCAAAACTACTGAAATTATTGCATTAAAATTTTAAACTAATGTTTCACATCAAATTCTGTACCTTATCCAACAATCCCCATAACTCTTCCATTCATTTTGACAAAATTATGGCCCCTGAATTGGTAAAAAATGTCATTTTTACATAGAAGTATATAGGAAAAACACTTCAAAATCTTCTTCTCCGAAACAAAAAGGGCTGCAGCTTAGATATTTTGTATGTAGCATTGTCTAATAGTCCTCTACCAAGTTTGCTCAAATGGTGACCCTTGGGTCAGAAGTGGACCCGCCTCGGGGGTCACAAGAGGTGAAACATGAGGGTGCGGGTGGGCCCCCTGAGTCATAACTTAGTAACCATTGAGATCCCCACCCTATAACCATATATACACTTACTGTGCATGAACAGACAGATACAACCATCCAACCAGCATAGACACTGGGTTGCTTCCCCTACCCTGGGGACATAGCCCCTCGGTCATAACTTGAAACCATTGAGATCCCCACCCTATAACCATATATATACTTACTGGGCATGAACAGATGGATACAACCACCCAACCAGCATAGACCCCGGACTCCTTCCCCACCCCTGGTTACATAGTCCCCGGGTCGTAAACCGTTGAGATCCCCACCCTATAACCATATATACACTTACTGGGCATGAACAGATGGATATAACCACTCAACCAGCATAGACCCCGATCTCCTCCCCAACCCTTGGGACATAGCCTCTGGGTCATAATTTGGAAACTGTTAAGATCCCTACCCTATAACCATATATACTCTTACTGGGCATGAACAGACTGATACAACCATCCAACCAGCATAGACCCCGATCTCCTCCCCAACCCTTGGGACATAGCCTCTGGGTCATAATTTGGAAACCGTTAAGATCCCTACCCTATAACCATATATACTCTTACTGGGCATGAACAGACTGATACAACCATCCAACCAGCATAGACCCCAGACTCCTTTCCCACCCCTGGTGACATAGCCCCTGGGTCATAAGTTGTAAACCATTGAGATCCCTACCCTATAACCATATATACACTTACTGCTCATTAACAGACGGATACAACCATCCAATCAGCGTAGACCCTAGGCTTCTTCCCACATTTGTGGACCTAGCTCCTGGGTCAAACTTTACAAATAATTTGATATTTTTAGCTTGACTGTTCGAAGGATCTTATGGGGTCTATAGGTCAAAGTTTGTGGTCACAAATTGCATTTATGTGTTGATAGGCTCTTAGCATCAGGTTAATGTTTACGTCCGCATTTCTTAACATATAACTTCAATATTTTTTATCCAATCATCATCAAACTTACATACTTTATTATAAATGGGACGATGTTCATATCTATTGAGTTCAAGATCATTGGATGAAAGTTCAAGGTCACAAAAGGGTCAAAGGTCAAAAGCATTTACAAGATACTTTAAACATATTTTCTTCAAAATGTTCAACTTATAAAATTTGCATTATGTATCCTTTGAAAGGGTTATTATGAAATTTCCTCCATGTCGTCACTGACAAATTGTGGCCCTTGATTTAATGAAAATTCCAATGTTTTCCTTCTTGACACATCCAGCTCACCCCTTTGTTTTCACTTCTTTTTTTCTGATGGTATGCCGGGTGTATCATTTCTTGTTCTCTGAAAATTTTAAATAATAGTCAAGCTGCGCTGTCCTCTGACAGCTCTTGTTAAACAATGACAGAATGGGCAATTCTTGCCAATGCCAAACATTAAATTTGTCCAAAGCAATACGTTTGTATAATGAACGAAATAAGATGTTTTTATTATATTGGAGGTAATTCTGATACTTCGCTTAGAAAAGAATAAAATTACATAATGTTTTGAAAATCCCATCCTTACCTAGCATGTCTATTATCTTCAAACAATTATATCAATGTTCATCTCTCTAAAAACTTTTTTCTTCGGTATGTAATGTCATTGTGTGTTATCTTTATTTCAGCACAACCTTCCGTTTCTCTACAACCAATGCCGTGTACACGATAGAACAGTTGTTCACTAAAAGTATATTTGAAGACAAAGACTTTGATGCCAGTGTAAGTTGTTTTAAATTTGGGGCCTTTTTAATCTATTGAAGTGGGGCCAAAATTCGGCCTCTTCCTAATTGCAAAATCCTGTTGTTGTTTTTTGCAGTAGTGCAGGAAAAAAATCCCAATCTTAAAAAATGAAAGTGACAGACTTTGCATAGTTTGTGTGTAAAAATAAATGCTAAATTCAATACCTGATCCATATTATCCCTAAAACACATTTTAATGAAATTTTCCCTTTAAAAAACATTCCCCCAAATATCAAAAATCATATAAAAAATCACGCTTTACCCCAACCACCAACCCCCAAATTTTGGCAGTCTCTTGCTTTTTCCCAAAATCGGCAGGCCTAGGCCTTTTCCCAATTTTCTTGAAACAGCCTTGAAATTTGTTAAGCTTTTATGAGCTCACCAACTTTATGAACCTATCAGTGTTTTCCCCTACCGAGGAGGATGGTGGGCATGTTCTGAGGATTGGACATCAGCAATGACACCACGGTAGGGAATTAGACAGAACCCCAAACCAACATGGAGATAGTTGATATCAGAGTATATTGTTAGACCCTGTAGGTAGGGAATTCAACATAAATATTGCTCCTAGGGAGGGATGGGAATTTGACAGTCAGTTTGTACATTTGTCTGATTCCCCTGGGTATGCCTGATTCCCCTGGGTATGTCTGATTCCCCTGGGTATGCCTGATTCCCCTGGGTATGCCTGATTCTTCTGGGTATGTCTGATTCCCCTGGGTATGCCCGATTCCCCTGGGTATGCCTGATTCCCCTGGGTATGTCTGATTCCCCTGGGTATTCCTGATTCCCCTGGGTATGCCTGATTCCCCTGGGTATGTCTGATTCCCCTGGGTATGTCTGATTCCCCTGGGTATGCCTGATTCCCCTGGGTATGTCTGATTCCCCTGGGTATGCCTGATTCCCCTGGGTATGTCTGATTCCCCTGGGTATTCCCCTGGTCTGATTCCCCTGGGTATGCCTCTTCGGAGGTAGCTATGTACAATTATGATATGTAAGACTTAGTCAGTCACCAAACTTTTTCATCGGAGAATATAACGACGTTGCAAATCCGATTATCATATACAAACTATGCCATACAAACTGCGTAAACTTCAACTGCTATGGAGGGATATACAATTATGTAATATAAGAATTATAGGAAATATATGATGGTAACGAAATTATAATTCCTCTATATTTTCTTACAATACTATTTTAATGAAGTATTGCCCCCTATGACACTGATCTAGGAGAATGGCATACACATGTAGGATGAGGTACAACCAGAAATATCGCCTCTTTGACACTGATCTAGGAGAACGGCATACACATGTAGGATGAGGTACAACCAGAAATATTGCCTCTTTGACACTGATCTAGGAGAACGGCATGCACATGTAGGATGAGGTACAACCAGAAATATCGCCTCTTTGACACTGATCCAGGAGAATGGTCTACACATGTAGGATGAGATACAACCAGAGGTTTTCTTTCTACATAGCCCACATTTGTAGTGAAAACTATTCTGTAATATGTTGTTTATCCCTTCAAAAAACTTAATAAAAAATATTCGGTTTCTGTTCTTTAGGAAATTGCCAGTGCAGTATTAATAGAGAATGATGTCATTATCACTGTTGAAACAGGATGTCCCATGGGCAGTAACCTCGTCAATGCACGGTGTGGTATGTACAATCTCTGTCTCAACCTTTGTTTGTCCCCAGAGGGGTTTGGGATGTGGATCAGGGTTGTTTGTCCCCAGAGGGGTTTGGGGTGTGGATCAGGGTTGTTTGTCCCCAGAGGGGTTTGGGGTGTGGATTAGGGTTGTTTGTCCCCAGAGGGGTTTGGGGTGTGGATCAGGGTTGTTTGTCCCCAGAGGGGTTTGGGGTGTGGATTAGGGTTGTTTGTCCCCAGAGGGGTTTGCATTGTACATACGGATCAGGGTTGTTTGTCCCCAGAGGGGTTTGGGGTGTGGATCAGGGTTGTTTGTCCCCAGAGCAGATTGCATTGTGGATCAGAGTTGTTTGTCCCCAGAAGGGTTTGCATTGTGGATCAGGGGTGTTTGTCCCCAGAGGGGTTTGGGGTGTGGTTCAGGGTTGTTTGTCCTAAGAGGGGTTTGTGGTGTGAATCAGGGTTTAAATGGCAGTAACCTTGTAAATAGAAGTGTGGAATGTTCAGTATATGCCTATTTACCTTTTTACGCTTCAAAAGGGGTTTGCTGTGCATCAGGGTTGAATGACAGTAACCATGTCAATATACAATGTGGTATGTAAAATCTGTGTTTATTAATCTCGTTATGTCTCAAGCGGGGTTTCGGGTGTGGATCAGGGTTGAAATCGTAGTAACCTTATCAATGGAATGTTCAGTATATGTCAGTTAATCTTTGTATGTCTCAAACAGGGTTTGGGGGTTGTATCAGGGTTGAAAGGGCATTAACCATGTTGATGAACAGAGTGGTATGTACAATCTATGTCTATCGACCATGGTGTTTTTTCATAGGGATTTGGGATGTGGATCAGTTTTGCAATGGCATTTTCCTTGTCATTGAACAGTATGGTACATACTATACTGGCCTATCCACCTTGGTGTACTTCATCTAGGTGTGTGTGGTGTGATTAGTGTTGAAATGGCAGTGATGTGTGTGGTGTGATTAGTGTTGAAATGGCAGTGATGTGTGAGGTGTGATTAGTGTTGAAATGGCAGTGATGTGTGTGGTGTGATTAGTGTTGAAATGGCAGTGATGTGTGAGGTGTGATTAGTGTTGAAATGGCAGTGATGTGTGTGGTATATTCAGTCACAGTTTGTCTCCATGGGTGTTTGAAGGTTGGGGGCAGTGTTGAAATATCATTAATAATAATATCAACTGGTCAATGTTTGGTCATGATGGTTCATAATGTCATTGGTATTAGACCCAAGGTATAACTGTTTTGATCAGAATCGAGGCAGTTTGACGTTTTTTTAGATAACAACAGTTACACCAAGGGTTGGAATGTCTCCGTTTGAAATGGATACCCTATACGAAAAAAACGGACGTAAACCAGGCCAAAACAACGCCCGTCGATTATTCCAGGTGTACCTCATTTGCATATTACGCCTCAAATTCCTGCTACTGGACGTCTTGTTTCCGTCTAGGTGACGCCTGTTTTTTTTTATTTAATTTAATGGCGACTGATTATTTGACGCCTGGATTTTTAAAAAAATTACGCCTTGTTTCCAGGCGTCAAATTTCGTACAGGACCTTACATAATTGATTCTTTTCCTGCATACCATTGACATTGTGTGGGTTGACTATGCCATAAATTGACATTTTTTAACAGTTACAAAATTGTCCAGCACATGTATATATAACGAGAATATTCTTGTCTGGTGTGCAAGAAAAGTCCGCCATATGTTAATTTTTCCCCTCTTGGTTATTATAAGAAATACCATTATCAGAGATAGTCAGATGCATTAAATTACCTGAATGATTATAGTTAAAAATCAAACAACTCATACAACATCAGAAAAATATTAAGAAGTGTATAATTCCTCCTTAAGTACAATGTGGCCTAGGAATGTTCTACAATGCGGCTACATTGTCTTGCGACCCGTGTGCCATTGGTTACTACCAGGACAAGACTGGTCAGCTGTCCTGTATATCGTGTGGCACAGACTTCACCACAGTAAATGTGAGGTCTTCATCGGCAGACGAGTGTGTTGGTGAGTACAACAATTATAATCGTACACTGCAATAAATTTGAGATATTTCTTATAAAAACACCACTTGAAATATATGCATTTACTTTATGTTCATTGTTTTTTAGCTTGATTATTCGAACAATAGGAGAGCTTATATAATCACCCCAGCATCAGAGTCGGCATCCCAGTCCACATCGAGCTCTGTGTTTAGAGGTCTATATCTCTTACATTTCTTATTTCGACTCAACCAGATATGGCCATGAGCTTCCTTGTAGTATTATCTTAAGGTCTGTGTTAGTAATTTTGGTTCCTATATCTCCTGGGCTCCCATGGAACCCAAATTCTGATGGCCGTTAAAATGTGCAGTGTCCCATTTCACATTGAATTTAGCAATAAACTATGTTTACTGGTCTATATCGCTTATATTTCTTGTCCTAGCTTAATCAAATTTTGGCCTGTGTTTCTTCATAGTATTATCTAGAGGATTGCATAAGTAATTTTGTCTTCTTTTATTCTGGGCTTCCATGGAACCAAAATTGTGATGACCCCTTAAACGTGCAATAAACACAAATCAATGTCTTCACCACCCTTTCTGTTGTATTTTGTCTTTTTCATTGTATAATTAATTAAATATTGCGCTTTGTTTGTAGTACAGTGCGGACCTAGGATGCCATTGCGTTTGGACGCTGTGGTTTCTATAGGACCCAATATCTCATTTTTGTGCGTAAGCCGTTGAATATATGAATATATACCTCTTAACCTATTTGTCTCATATAGCTCAAGATAACCAAATTTTAGCTTGGGACTCCTGTTACAATTATCTAGATGGGTGCATGTGTAATTTAGGCACAAATGAATCATGGACTCCCTGGGTGCCCATAGAACCCAACTTAACATAGCCTATGAAATGTGCAATACTATTGGTTTAGGTAAAAATCCAATCTGTTCTTTCTAACCATTTGTTTTTCTCTACTTATTCTTAGCTCGCTCACTCTTGTATGTTTTATGTCATGTTTTCTTTACACTAGGAATCCGTGTTACTATTTTCATTCACTCTTATGTTTTATGTCGTGTTTTTCTTTCCGCTAGAAATCTGTGTTACCATTTTCTCTCTTATATATGTTTATGTCGTTTTTCTTTATCCGTGTTACTATTTTCACTCACTCTTACATGTTTTAAGTCATGTTTTCTCTACCCTAGAAATCTGTGATATGGGAAAGTACTATGAGGAGGACAAGTTGCCACCAGGATGTGTCCTGTGTCCCCTTCACACATTCCAGAATCAGACAGGTCAAAGTTCATGTCAGCAATGTCCTGCTGACAAGCGTACCAAGCAGAATGGCACAACATCCATTGATAACTGTTATGGTATGTTGTTGTTTTACACAATTTCCAATAATAAATGTTTGCTATGAGTCGTCCTGCGATAACTGTTATGTTACTTTTTATTAGAAGGGGGGGCAGATTGCTTTTCAAATGTCGGTCCGTCCCGAAATCATGTCTTCCTGATAACTCAAGAACAGCTGGCACTACACACTCTAAACTTGGCAGGAATGTTTGTGTCATGGTGTAGTTATGCACCTCCCCTTTTTGGTAGATTAAGAAATGTGGTTGCCATGGTAAAAAACTTGTAAAAAATCACTAAAAATTGCTTGTCTTCGCGATAACTCAAGAACAGCTGGCACTACAAAATCGAAACTTGGCAGGAATGTTTGTGTCATGGTTGTTGAAGGGGGGCATATATGTTTTACAAACATCTGTTGTTTCTTTTGCCTTTTCAAAGAAAATAATAAATACATAGGGATGGCTTTGTTTGTCGTCTTGCCTCCGTCCTAGGTCCTCATTGGCTGTAACTTTTTCATTTATTCACATTTAAACATCAAACTTTATTTATATATATTTCATGGCAATAGTCACATATAACCATCAAGTCATTACAGCCAAGGTCATATTCTGAGTTCAAAGGTCATTTTTTGTTGTTGGATATAACTAGTTAATTTCTAATTCATATTTCTCCATCTAACTAAAGATATATATACTGTATGTCAATAGTCGCAGTGTCTTACCAACGCTTTTGATGGATTTTTCGTGGAGTGTTGGAGACGACCTCTGTGGAAGTGACCACTTCCCCATATTTCTTGAAAATATCGGCCCTCCACTTCTCGAAAAAACGCAACGATGGAAACTTCGCAAGGCTGATTGGACTACGTTTCAATCTCTTTGCGAGGAACTATTAAAGCCTTCCGTTTTCGAGGATGTCGAAGACGCAACTGCTCTTTTTACCAAAACTCTTCACGATATAGCTGATCAAACTATTCCAAAAACCTCGGCAAATCCGAAACGCCCACATAAACCATGGTACGACGATGACTGCAAAAAGGCAGTCAACGATCGTAAAGCTGCATTAAATAATTTTAACTTGCGGCCAACTCAAACAAATTTAGATAACTTTAGAGTTTTTCGTGCGAAAACCCGTCGTACTATTAAGGATAGCAAGAGGAAATCCTGGAGATCTTACGTCTCTAGGCTGAATTCTCGCTCATCTCTTAAGAAGACATGGGACATGGTCCGGAAAATAAGTGGTAAAGGTAATTCTAGTTCTGTAAATCATCTTAAAACAGATAATGGAGATATAACGTCTGTCAAAGATATTACAAACACTTTGGCAGAAACTTTTTCAAAAAATTCTTCTTCTGAAAATTGTCAACCAAATTTTCTGAAAAATAAGAAACTAAAAGAACAGAAGAAGCTGAACTTCAAGTCGAAAAAAACGTGGAGAAATACAATAAACTATTCACTCTCAAAGAACTCCGAGAGTCCCTTAAAAAGGCTCATGATACATCAGCTGGTCCTGATGATATCCATATCAATTACTAAAACATTTATTTGAATCCTGTCTCTCTACCCTTCTTGATATATTTAATAAGGTTTGGGTGACGGGAAACTTCCCCGATTCTTGGCGGGAAGCAATCGTTATTCCAATCCCCAAACCTGGAAAGGATCATACGGACCCAATAAATTATCGCCCAATCGCTTTAACGAGTTGTATATGTAAAACCATGGAACGAATGATTAATGAGAGACTCGTTTGGTACCTGGAGTCCAACAAACTGATAACAAAGTATCAAAGTGGATTCCGGCGCCAACGAGGCACAACAGACAATCTCATAAGATTTGAATCATTTATTAGGGAAGCTTTCATAAAAAAAGAACATCTAGACGCTGTATTTTTTGACTTGGAGAAAGCTTATGATACTGCATGGAAGTACGGTATTATGAATGATCTTCATGACCTTGGTCTTAGAGGCCAATTACCCATTTTTATAGAGAAATTCTTAGATGATAGACAGTTTCGTGTCCGAATGGGTTCAACCCTCTCTGACATTCATGAACAGGAGATGGGTGTGCCACAGGGCAGCATACTCTCTGTCACCCTTTTTAATATAAAAATTAATAGTATAGTTAAATGCATCAATCCTGGTGTGGATTGCTCTCTATATGTTGACGACTTTGTTATATGTTATCGTGCAAAAAACATGAACACTATTGAGAGACAACTTCAACAATGTCTCAATAAACTTCAGACCTGGTCTGATGAAAATGGTTTTAAATTTTCTAAATCTAAAACTAATTGTATGCATTTTTGTCAACTACGTAAACATCATGAAGACCCTCATCTAACACTGGATGGCTCACCAATACCAGTAGTAGTGGATGAGACAAAATTCCTTGGTCTTATTTTCGACCGTAAATTAACGTTTATACCACACCTTAAATACATGAAGGCCAAATGCCTTAAAGCTCTTAATTTACTTAAACGTTGTTGCAAACACTAACTGGGGAGCAGATCGTAAAGTCCTCTTGCGACTTTACAGATCTCTTATCAGATCCAAGCTGGACTACAGCTCGATAGTATATGGGTCGACTCGCAAGTCGTACTTGCAGATGCTCGATCCTATACATAATCAAGGATTAAGACTCGCCTTAGGTGTCTTTCGTACATCACCAGCCGAAAGTCTGTATGTTGAAGCTAATGAACCATCACTGTCTCATAGACGGAACAAATTAGCCCTTCAATACGCCATTAAATTAAAGTCTAACCCTTCAAACCCAACTTTCGATAATGTTTTTAATCCAAGTTATGAACCTCTTTTTGATCGAAAACCGAAGGCCATTCGATCATTTGGTCTTCGTATTAAACCAAAATTAAGAGACACTGAAATCGACCTAAATTTAATTGCCAAGTACAAAGTACCACAAATTCCACCGTGGACTTTGGAAACACCAACAATTATTTTTGATCTTTGTAATAGTAACAAATCCAGTACAGACCCTACTGTCTTTCAAAGCAAATTTAATGAAATTAAATCGAAATACAGTAACTTTCAACATATATACACAGATGGTTCTAAAGATGGAGATAAGGTAGCTGCAGCAGCTGTTATTCACAAACACAGCATAAAGAGCCGCCTGCCTGACAAGGCCTCTATCTTTTCAGCTGAACTTAAGGCAATTGAACTTGCCTTAAATTATATTCAGGAATCTGATGATGACCATTTTGTAATATTTTCTGATTCCCTTTCATCTCTTCAAGCACTGGGTAACATGAAACATGATAACCCAGTTGTGCTTCAACTTTTAGAAAAGTACAATTCTCTTATAATTGATAATGTTATTATTTTCTGCTGGCTTCCAAGCCATGTAGGAATACGTGGTAATGATAGAGCTGATAGTGCTGCTAAGGCAGCATTAGATTTACATATATCTAATACCAAATTACCTTATACTGATTTTAAAAGTTGTATTAACACATATATTCGTAACTCTTGGCAAACTGCTTGGGATTTGTCAGTTAACAATAAAATCCATTTAATTAAACCATTACTCGGAGAATGGCGTTCTTCTAGTAGACCCATTCGTCGAGAGGAAGTTGTCCTAGCCCGGTGCAGGATAGGGCATACACGTTATACTCATTCATATTTATTACAAGGTGAGCAATTACCAGAATGTATACCCTGCTTTGCACCGTTAACGGTCAAACACATATTCTTGGAATGTGTAGACTTTGATCCTATGCGTCAAAGGTACTACAATGTTAATACTATGAAAGAGTTATTTGATACTGTAGATTTTAGTCTTGTTTTAGATTTCCTAAAAGAGATCAGACTATATAAATCATTATAATGTGTTCTTATATATATTTACTTGTTTATATACCCGTTGACGGGCATTTGTTGATTTACATACATAGTTTACACCATATCATCCCTTATTTTTTAATAATTTTATCTTTATATATTTACATTAATTTTTAATTCTTCATTTTTCATCAATTTTTGCGCACAATATGACCTACTTGTGTGTCGACGTGCCGTAAAACACCATTTATTCATTCATTCATTCAGTCTTACCAACATATAACTGGGCTCTTCATTGGACCAAAAAATGTTTAGCCATTTTGGCTAAACCACCTCAATTTTCTTTAGCCAAATGGATTTTTGTTTAGCCACTTTTGGCTAAGCCTTTTTAGCCACTTTAGCAGAATTTAATACAAAAATTCCGATTAAATATTTGTATAACTTTCTTATCTTATTATTAAGATTCCTTTGTTAATATAATTCTTGAATCAAAAGTATCGAGTAATTTTATATAAACTGCGATTGTGCCATTAGTTTGTTCGCCGTAAAACCCAATTCAATTTTCATGTTCATTGGTTAATTACGCCCTCCCTGTGGTACCATCATAGGCTACTTTCTGTTTTAAATAACGGAGTTACAAAGTCATTATTTTAGCTTAAAGGATGTAAATCGTTGTATGAGAATGGTTATTACTATTTTGATAAGAGTTAGACGTCTGTGTTGACTATTTTACGCGCCGTTTTACGTTGTTGTTGAAAAATGCGACCTTTTTTCGGCGAGCTCTTGTTGGGTTTCTAATTTTCCTCCAGTATAGGCACAACAAGTGAGTTGCAGTTTAACGTTGCTATGTAAAATAATCTGTATCTAATATAAAGCGCAAAGGTCGTAACGCAGTCTATAGATTTTAGCTCTATTGTAAACACCGAGAACCCGTCGAGGATTTTTCCAAAAAACATGGCGGCGACCACGGACTTTTTCTTTCGCGACTTTCGTCACTTTCGCCATTGCCAGCTGTCAGTTTACATGGGTCAAAATGACTTTCGTCAAGTTGGCGAAAGCACTTGACAAAAGTTTCGCCATTTGCAATTTGGTTTCGCCTATGGCGAGTGGCGAAGACAAATGAAGAGCCCAGTATAATGGTCAAGATCAAATTCTGGTTAAACATGTTATTTTGTCACACAAACATAACATTGGGTTTAAATTCAAAAAAATGTTTTCTTCATATTTAAAATATTGCCTTTAACTTGTTTAGTTATTCATATTCTTCATCTAACTTTCAGTATGTACGCATTTTGTCAATAGTCACATGATCTTATCAATATTTAAAGGTCAAGGTCAAATTCTGGGTGAAAATGTTTGTTTTGTCACAAAAACAACATTGGGTTGAATGTCAAAAAAAAAAAATCTTCATATTTCTTATAACCTTTAAGACCATTTCAATCTATAAAGGTCATGGTCACAGATAAGGTCATACTTTGGGTTCCAAATACATGAAATCACAACTTACGCTGTGAAATATCATCTGAGTCCTGGCTGAAATTTCACGAATAAAGTTATAACTTGTATTAATATCTTTTGTAGATAATTGCGAGTCCGGATACCAACTAGAAGCAGACGGCAGTTGTTCAATATGTCCTCGTGCAACTTACAGAAACAAGGCTCTCCATGACACGTGCCAACCTTGTACCAATGGCAAAACTACATACATGAACAAATCTGTGAATGCTGAGGATTGTATCATGGGTTGGTATTGTGTTTGGCTGTAAAGTCTTAAGTAAAGAGCTTATGCAGAATGACAATCAAATTCTCATAAATATACCTTACACACTGACATTTTTTGTATCCTGCAGACTTCTGTGAGTCCTATATACGCCTTACACACTGTGATGTGTTTTGTATCCTGCAGACTATACGCCTTACACACTGTGACGTGTTTTATATCCTGCAGATTTCTGTGAGCTGGGCCAATACTGGCACAAGATCAATCTGATGTGTATACCGTGTGACTTTGACACATACCAGGACATGCTACTGATGTTTGAATGTAAACCATGCGGGGAGAATAAGGCAACACGTATGATTGGTGCAAACTCATCATCACTGTGTGAAGGTAAGTATTATCTTTTATCGCATAATTTGAGATGTGGGAGTGTATTAAAATCGTGATATTAAAAAACAAAACAACATAAAACGCTAGTGTAATAAATACGCAAATGAAAGCCGAATCATCGATTGATCTTTTCTGTTCAGCTCTGTATCCAGTCAGAATTGTTGCCTCATTAATTTCCATAACAGATTTTGAAAATCGCCGAGGCTGTTCCAATGTTCTTTGTCATATGGATATGACGGCACATACCACATCATCATAGGAAACAGATGACATCATACGACGAGGATATATATTATATATGCAGCTACATTAGTAAATGTTCTTTATGGGGGCAATTCTGGAGTTATGTGATAAATAGAGTCCTATATGAATATTAGATATCGAACTTTTGAAATGCGGATAAAATTGATATGATGCCCAGCATATCCTCATATTATATGATTGTGTCAAACTTGTCTTAATGAATTCTATATTAAACAGGCGCCTATGTATGATTCTCTTTATCAGGCGCCCATGTATGATCCTCTTTATCAGGCGCCCATGTATGATCCTCTTTATCAGGCGCCTATGTATGATTCTCTTTATCAGGCGCCCATGTATGATCCTCTTTATCAGGCGCCTATGTATGATTCTCTTTATCAGGCGCCCATGTATGATCCTCTTTATCAGGCGCCTATGTATGATTCTCTTTATCAGGCGCCCATGTATGATCCTCTTTATCAGGCGCCTATGTATGATTCTCTTTATCAGGCGCCCATGTATGATTCTCTTTATCAATATTAGGAGTTCATTCTTAGATAAAAATTCCTATAAAATATTTAAGGTTTATTTTATTTTGATAAAAAAGAAAAAATATTGGAGGTTTCCACTCAATAAATTATTATTTATAATCAAGTCCTTTATATGAAACTTGATCACAACGTTTAAAGTCACATTGTCTGTTTTAACTGTCGAGGGAAGCATATATGTTTTACAAACATCTCTCGTTTTCCAGATGTTCTCTAAGAGCAATAATTGAAATAGCTCATTTAAAAACTTTGGTATCTTGGTATCTAAATTTCAGGAACTTAAAATTTCAAACAATTATTGACCTTTGCAGATATCTGTCCAGCTGGAATGGAATTTAATGCTCAGAGAGTGTGTACGCCATGTCTTCGAGGATGGTACCAAGAAAATACTAATGAAATCAACAAGTTTGAACCCTGTCAGATGTGTGAGGGAATAATGACTACCAATGGAATAGGAACCCAATCTAAAGCTCTCTGCAATATTCGTAAGTAGGACTGGACAAACATGGCCAGGTGGACAGGATGATAGACTCTTAACTCCGAAAATAGGAATGGAGACTCCAGTTTTTATTAGTTTGTTAATTTGTGTTTGTATAAGTGTTAGATTTGAGAAAATTAAAACGTAAAAAATCTAAAATTTAGTTAATAGAAATAATTATTATTGATCACTTACAATTACTTTAATGCCATTTGCTGAGAGGCGGCCAGGTGTGTGTGAATAATTTGAATAGTTCACTTCTTATCGGTTCTATCTTCAACATTGAGGTGAATAGTCTCCTTTCCGAGTCAGTAGTTCATTCAGAGTCCTGTAAGCGCTTTACTCAAAGCAAATGTTCCCATGTGTAAATCGCCAAAATGATAGAGATTAGTTTGAAAACGACAACACTGGTTTTTGTTATCAATTAAAGAACTTGATTAATCGGTCAAACTTAAACACTCAAAGGCTACTAAAAGTGTTTTTAAAGTATCAGAAAACCTCCTTTTCAGTTTACATTGGTAAATGGTGAACAGGTGAACAGGAAATAAAAAGTGATAATGTTAAAAATATTTGGACTCTTAGTCTTTGTTTTTTTCAATATAATAAACAACTATTTACTTCTCTAGAGGTCAGTGTATTAAAACTATTATTCCGAGAGAATGACTAGGGACCTAAAATAATTTCAGGTCAATAGTCATTTACCTTGTAAGTTACGGTTTGCATTTGTTCTTATTTTTCAGCTAAATGTGGTGCTGGTCAGTTTGTTGGGTGTGGTGCGTGTACAACACCGCCTTGCATGGACAGGTGTGCAGTTTACACGTGCCAGGACTGTGGTTATGACACATTCCAGCCCATGTCACTGCCCTTTGAGAGTACGGTGTGTACAAAGTGTAGCAGTGGGTTCGGAACTAGCTCCACAGGTTCTAATAGATCAGACGATTGTAAAAGTAAGAAATAATTTTTTCGATATTTCTTCTTCTTTTTTTTCTCCAAAAATACTTCACATAATGAATTGAAACTTCACACATGTTTTCGGTATCATTAGACAACATCGTACAGGCAGGTTCTATAACTCATATATAACCTTCTATATTTACAAGGTTTGGTTAACAAATGCATTAATTCTGATCCGCTATTAAGCAAAATTATTCCCTTCAAAATAATTTCTCAATAAATTAACAAGGCCTTGAAAGTGGAGCGGTCTGCACCGATAGGCCGTGCTTCTTGTTAACAATCCTGTTGTTATTGTAGGGCTGTGTCCTGATGGCCAAGAATTGATCAATAATGTGTGTTTTGCCTGTGCACGTGGCTACTACAAAGATAATTCTGAAATCAAGTTTGGCTCATGCGTGCATTGTACGGCGCCATATAACTTCACCGATGTAACTGGGGCTACTAAGAGCTCTCAATGTATCATACGTAAGTAACTTAGAGAGAGTTTACATGTACTTGGATGATATGAAAGCAAGGCTGCTTTTTTCTATCCACAAAACAATGTTTATCACATAAGGTTGCATATTGTCAAGTGTTAATTTCCTTTTTTTCCAAAACTGACAACACAATTATCGTAACACATTTCAAATTAAATGCTTTATTTCAATAAAATACTAAGAAAAACAAGTTTAGACTTTTTAAAGTTGACAGTGACTGCACACAAATGCTAAGAAGCCAAGTGTCGGTTATATGTTAACTGAAATTCATATTTTTATATAACCACATGACTGTGTAATAACATCGCATAACATCATGCAGTGTTAAATGCTAATATACAGTGGGAATACTTTTTGTTACTCCTTATTGTCTAGCCCACATAGTGGGTACTTCAGACATAGCAGTCACTTTCCCGGCGGCGGCCACATTTTAAATCAACTATATCTTCACAACCACTGCTCGAATTTTTCTAAAACTTTGTCAGATGCTTTGATGGGTCAAGGGACATCATGTAATGCCAAAATTACCAAGGTCTAGGTCATATTTTGCATTATTTTCCCAAAAATAACCTTGGTTAGGTAACAACCTCAGTTTTCTTTGTTTGATACTTGGTCATATGTATTGTTGGCACTGGTGGACACCACTGAACGACAAAAATTACCAAGGTCAAGGTCATGTTTTGCTTATTTTCCCCAAACTTAACCTTGGTTAGGTAATCTAACCTTGGTTATGTAACTTAACCTCATTTAACTTTATGTGATTGCCTCACTATATGTCTTTGTCCTTGGTCATATGTATTGTTGGCATTGGGTCACTGGGGTTAAGGTCACTGTTACTAAAAAGAGAAAAACGGTTTCCGCTCAATAACTTTTGTTAGGAATGAGGTATCGCATTGAAACTTGCAGTCTAGGTAGCTTCTATGGAAAGGAAGCTTGGAATTGCATTTGGGGTCACTCAGGTTAAGGTCACTGTTACTAAAAATAGAAAAACGGTTTCCGCTCAATATCTTTTGTTAGGAATGAGGTATTGCGATGAAACGTGCAGGGTAGTTAGCTTATATGAAAAGGAAGCTTGGGATTGCATTTGGAGTCACTGGGGTCAAAGTCAAGGTCACTGTTACAATAGAAAAACGGCTTCTGCTCAATAACTTTGGTTAGGAATGAGGTATTGCGATGAAACTTGCAGGGTAAGTAGCTTATATGGAAAGGGAGTTTGGGATTGCATTTGGGGTCAAGGTCAAGGTCACTGCTACTAAAATAGAAAAATGGTTTCCGCTCAATAACGTTTGTCAGAAATTTGGGGTCACTGGGATTAAGGTCAAGAACGTTCTTCCTCATATAGTAAAAGCCTTGAGTGGGGGGTATTTGTTAGCCTTTGTCTTACAGTTCTAGTTTTGTTTGATACTTGGTCATATAAAGTTTTGTCTTTGGTGGATATTATTTAAGCACCAATTTAATAAAATATTTCATATGCGGTTTGCCGTGGTGGGCAAGACACCCTCAGAACGAGGTCTTGTTTTATATATTAGTTACTTACTTACAAAAATGCAGTCATACAATAAAAGAATCTTTAATGAGTGTTTCAGAGCCACAGATAAGATGTGTATCCATGTAAATAACTCCTGAAAATATTAAATACCACAAGATTCATAATTTTTACATGTACCAATATGCATCGAAAATGATTTACCTGCATGGTCAAAACATGATGTGAATCAACCGTTGTGTGTTTCAAAGTCTAAGCAAAGGTTAACTGGTTGTGATATTCGGCTTAAATGCTGGAGAATAGCAGCAAACCAGCACTATAGTAAAAGGCTAACAAAAACTCCGTAATTGGTGTGGGTAGAGCACTTGCTTAAAAAAGATTATTGCCAAAGGTTTTTAGCATTAAAACGAGAAATTTTATTAAAACATACATACATACATTATATTATATTATATATTTTATGATGAATTATAGAAATTTCCTAGTTTGTTACTAGAAAATCTATAACATATCTCTTCCTCTACTGTGCTATCTCGCCTAGTGTGCAAGATAGTACAGTAGCCAGATTTTAGGAACTACTTTCTTAGCAGGTTGAAGAACTGTTAAAAACTTCTGAATTTGAAGAAGTAAGTGGTCCTGAAATGCCTATGCAACCAAAAAATGCTGGAAATGCCCCCTGAACCCCAGCCATCATTGTCTAAAGGACAGTTCCAGCCTGTGCCTGTGCAGCAATATTGTGACGTCACACAGCGCGAGTGACGTCACGATATTTATGTATTACTCTGCGCTGTCCCCAAAGGAGTGACAGAAGAAGGAATACGTCTGTTAAAAGACGATTGAAAAGAAATTCATCACAGAATATATAAGATATAGTTTAATTAACATTGTTGTCATGATACGGGAAATAATTCCCTCGTGAGAAAGATTCTTGCGATATAGAAACTCGTGCCCGAGCGCACTCGTTTCTATATCGCAAGAATCTTTCTCACGAGAGAATTACTACCTGTATCACTACAACAATTTAATTCAACTCTATATATCATTCGAAATGGAGAGTTTAGGGATAAATAATTATATTTAGTAAATATTTAGAAAATTGCTTGAGAAATAAAAATTTCAGAGCCAAAATGCCTTTTTTAGTGGGGCTTTTTCCATGTGACTTCCTTGTTGATGGAACCGCAAAAAAAATAAGTAATCTCAAATAACTTCAGTTACCCTTAATATTGTGCTATAATATTTTCAGAGTGTCTTAATTTACATTTATCCACCACATTAAGACAATATTTATTTTTAAAATCTTTGATGCAGCAGAACTTTTGCATGTGACATTCTTATTTCTCAACCGATTCTGGAAAGTAAGGTATTTTTGTTTACGACTAAAAATGTCTGTTTCACTGATATACATACTTGGGTACTAGATGAATTTTCTCACAAAAGTAAAAAAAACTTTGGCTGAAACAAGCGCTCCGACAATAGTAACTTAATCATGCATTAAGCAGGTCTTTCTGTATATTTTGAATTTTGAATACACAAGTAGTCCTTCATTACGAAATGTGGCAAAAAAGTCAGAAACAAATTGTTTAATATTTTAAACCACTATGTATGATTTACAACAGTAAGTTTTAACAGTTGGCAAGACATGATCATTTTTCTGACTTTAATTTAAATCTAGCATCAGATATCCCATCATGATGATTAGTACACTTTTCTAAGCTTGGATAACTTATAGATTCTGGGATTTATAACTATATATTACATATTTGTCTGCGATTTGTGTAGGAAATACTGGGAATAGAAAAGCTATATCTACTCGTTTGCTCTACTGGGAGATATTTCCAAGTACGGAACATCGCTCGGCCTTTTCCGCCAGTGGCGGGAACACCAAATGACGTTCCGATTGTTTTACGGACGTCGTCATCATATTCCGCCACTAGGGAATAACGATTACGGAAATTAACAAAGAGTGCCGGTTCCACTTGGTTTGTTTGTATGACGTAATGTCGTCTTGGCGTTCTCGTGCAAACGTTAAAGCCGTGAATCATTAAAAATATTAATAAAATATCATTTTATGTAATATATAGTTTAATAACCAGTGTTTTTGAGATACTGAAAATATCTCCCTCGGTAGAGAAATGGCCCCGATATAAGAATGAGTCGGGGCCACTTCTCTACCTCGGGAGATATTTCCCGTATCTCAGAAACACTGGGTATTAAACTCTATATATATAGCCAGTATAAAGCTCCTGTATCTGTTAATTCTTTTTATATTTTAAGTTTGAATATTCGACGTATAAGATGAGTATTGGCGTCCGTGTATATATGTAAAATTTTCACATGGCCAATCTCAAATAAAACGTTATATACATGCTTGTTATACCCCCGCTATCACAAAGTGAGGGGCTATATAGAGAATATTATGTCAATGCCTTTTACTATCAAGTTTATTAGGCGAGGCTTAGAAAACGAAGAATGGGGAGGCTCTGCCGAGCCATTCTTATTGTGCCGAGCCTAATAAACTGTATAGTAGAAGGCACTGACATAATATTCTATTTATCATTTAGATTATCCACATTTTCTGTATGAATTACTATTATTACCTATTTCTCAGAATGTTACGCTTATCGAGGACGCCACCATGTTATTGTTTTTTGTTTGTTTTATGACGTCAGGCAACGTTACGTGCATGACATTAGATAACGTTACTTACAATAAACGCCGAGGGATTCCGCATTGATTTGCTTTATTGGTCAGTGCCTGATAAAGCAAAATTTTTTAGGTCACCCCTTTATTAGGCAGAAAAGTGCATATCTGCATGATAAATAGGAATCAACGTCCCATTATGTAACACATTTTTGGGAAGACATTCTGTTTCTGACTTTATACGATTACCAATAATGAGTGTGTTGTCTATAATAGCCTTGTATTTTATGATGAGCTGGCACATCAGTTGCAAAATTGAAGTTTTATTCCTTAGTTATGATTTGGGTAGTAAAACATTTATGCGGTTACCCCTCAGTCTAGTGAAATTTAGGTTTTACTCCTCAATTTAAGGAGTGATCACTACTTGGTAATACACACCAAAGAATTATCGCAGGTCTGGTGTACATTGGCTTCATGACTGTGTGCCTTCAAAATAAATATATATATATATATGTCTATGAATCTTTGATGGCTTATAATTTTGCATTGTATTTACTTTATAAAAACACATCTTAGGCAATAAAGTTTTGCTTTCAAAGCTAATCTAGAAGTTCTTTGTGTTTCAACAATGTATTCCAATTCATAGATCTGCCCTGTCGGCCAAAAGAATATCCATACATGAGATGCTTATGAAGCCACAATCTGAGAGATTTAACACTTTTTTAAGGGAGTCTGTGAGATTCTATAAAAATAGGGTATATTTGAGGTTTTATCAAATATTTTCATTACATTTAAACATTTTAAAGCATTTGATGATAAAATAAACTAGGAAATGTCATTTAATAGCTTTTTAAATTTGTTTTCAATTCACAATTCTTTCAGTGAGATGTCCAAATCTCAGAGATTTTTTACTTTTGAAGAGACGAAATTCTGTGAGTTTTGGTCTCACAGAATTTGATTTCACATGTATGAGTATCTGATCATGCCATTTAACCAGTTAAAATCACATCAGATATTTACTCCTTTAGATAAAACATGCTGTCTCACAAACAAAACTAATGTACCTTAGAACACGCTGTCAGTGTTTATGACCAAATTAAGCTTGAACAATGGTGGGAGACATTTACAGTTTTTACGGATCTATGAATTACTGAATACACACGTAACCAATGAAAAGTCATTCTCTGGACCTGGTTAAAAAAGCATCGTAGAGGTCCTGCAGCAGTGTTACAATGCTTTTTAGATTCACTTATACGCCAGTCAACAAACCTTTGTTCCTGTTCTCATATATATGAGCAGATAGTACTGTATTCTTGCTAATTCTAGTTGTTAATATTCTAATAATTGTAATCATGTTGTCAGCCGAGTGTGAGGCTGGTACCTATATTGGTTGTGGCGGATGTACGGCGCCTCCGTGTCTCAATGTGTGTGGTTCCAACCTTGTGTGTACGCCTTGTGAACTGGACACCTTCTCGTCAGTGTATAAGCCATACTCAAGCACTAGGTGTGAACGCTGTGATGACAGATTCAGTGTGCCCAGTATCAATTATGGTACGGACGAGACAGGAGCTACTGCAGTCAATAAGTGTAAACGTAAGTGATCTGATGATAAACATTCGTAATATTTTTGTAATTTCGTAAGTAATCTGATGGTAGCCATTTATTGTGTTTTTGTAATTTCGTAAGTGATCTGATGGTAGACATTTAAAGTATTTTTGTAATTTTGTAAGTGATCTGATGGTAGACATTTATAGTATTTGTGATCTGATGGTAGACATTTGAAGTATTTTTGTAATTTCGTAAGTGATCTGATGGTAGACATTTAAAGTATTTTTGTAATTTCGTAAGTGATCTGATGGTAGACATTTGTAGTATTTTTGTAATTTCGTAAGTGATCTGATGGTAGACATTTGAAGTATTTTTGTAATTTCGTAAGTGATCTGATGGTAGACATTTGTATTTTTTTTGTAATTTCGTAAGTGATCTGATGGTAGACGTTTGTAGTATTTTTGTAATTTCATAAGTGATCTGATGGTAGACATTCATAGTATTTGTGATCTGAAGGTAGACATTCATAGTATTTTTGTAATTTCGTAAGTGATCTGATGGTAGACATTCATAGTATTTGTGATCTGAAGGTAGACATTCATAGTATTTTTGTAATTTTGTAAGTGATCTGATGGTAGACATTTGTAGTATTTTTGTAATTTCGTAAGTGATCTGACGGTAGCCAATTGTAGTATTTTTGTAATTTTGTAAGTAATCTGATGGTAGACATTTGTAGTATTTTCGTAATTTCGTAAGTGATCTGATGGTAGACATTTGTAGTATTTTTGTAATTTCGTAAGTGAGCTGATGGTAGACATTCAAAAAAAAATTGTAATTTTTTTTCTTCCAACAGAAATTTCAAATTTGCTAACCTGCAGGGATTTATAAAAATACAAATTTTATGAAAGTTTCAACTTGTAACCCGTACTTAAATAACTTGTTGTAACCCATACTTAAATGACTCATTGTAACCCATACTTAAATGACTCTTAACCCATACTTAAATGACTCGTTGTAACCCGTATTTAAATGACTCGTTGTAACCCGTACTTAAATGACTCGTTGTAACCCGTACTTAAATGACTCGTTGTAACCCGTACTTAAATGACTCGTTGTAACCCGTACTTAAATGACTCGTTGTAACCCGTACTTAAATGACTCGTTGTAACCCGTATTTAAATGACTCGTTGTAACCCGTACTTAAATGACTCGTTGTAACCCGTACTTAAATGACTCGTTGTAACCCGTACTTAAATGACTCGTTGTAACCTGTACTTAAATGACTCGTTGTAACCCGTACTTAAATGACTCGTTGTAACCAATACTTAAATGACTCGTTGTAACCCGTACTTAAATGACTCGTTGTAACCCGTACTTAAATGACTCGTTGTAACCCGTACTTAAATGACTCGTTGTAACCCGTACTTAAATGACTCGTTGTAACCCGTACTTAAATGACTCGTTGTAACCCGTACTTAAATGACTCGTTGTAACCAATACTTAAATGACTCGTTGTAACCCGTACTTAAATGACTCGTTGTAACCCGTACTTAAATGACTCGTTGTAACCCGTACTTAAATGACTCGTTGTAACCCGTACTTAAATGACTCGTTGTAACCCGTACTTAAATGACTCGTTGTAACCAATACTTAAATGACTCGTTGTAATCCGTACTTAAATGACTCGTTGTAACCAATACTTAAATGACTCGTTGTAACCAATACTTAAATGACTCGTTGTAACCCGTACTTAAATGACTCGTTGTAACCCGTACTTAAATGACTCGTTGTAACCAATACTTAAATGACTCGTTGTAACCAATACTTAAATGACTCGTTGTAACCCGTACTTAAATGACTCGTTGTAACCCGTACTTAAATGACTCGTTGTAACCCGTACTTAAATGACTCGTTGTAACCCGTACTTAAATGACTCGTTGTAACCCGTACTTAAATGACTCGTTGTAACCAGTACTTAAATGACTCGTTGTAACCCATACTTAAATGACTCGTTGTAACCCATACTTAAATGACTCGTTGTAACCCGTACTTAAATGACTCGTTGTAACCCGTACTTAAATGACTCGTTGTAACCAATACTTAAATGACTCGTTGTAACCCGTACTTAAATGACTCGTTGTAACCCGTACTTAAATGACTCGATGTAACCAATACTTAAATGACTCGTTGTAACCCGTACTTAAATGACTCGTTGTAACCCGTACTTAAATGACTCGTTGTAACCAATACTTAAATGACTCGTTGTAACCCGTACTTAAATGACTCGTTGTAACCAATACTTAAATGACTCGTTGTAACCCATACTTAAATGACTCGTTGTAACCAATACTTAAATGACTCGTTGTAACCCATACTTAAATGACTCGTTGTAACCAATACTTAAATGACTCCTTGTAACCCATACTTAAATGACTCGTTGTAACCCGTACTTAAATGACTCGTTGTAACCCGTACTTAAATGACTCGTTGTAACCCGTACTTAAATGACTCGTTGTAACCCATACTTAAATGACTCGTTGTAACCCGTACTTAAATGACTCGTTGTAACCCGTACTTAAATGACTCGTTGTAACCCGTACTTAAATGACTCGTTGTAACCCGTACTTAAATGACTCGTTGTAACCCGTACTTAAATGACTCGTTGTAACCCGTACTTAAATGACTCGTTGTAACCAATACTTAAATGACTCGTTGTAACCCGTACTTAAATGACTCGTTGTAACCCGTACTTAAATGACTCGTTGTAACCCGTACTTAAATGACTCGTAACCCGTACTTAAATGACTCGTTGTAACCCGTACTTAAATGACTCGTTGTAACCAATACTTAAATGACTCGTTGTAACCCGTACTTAAATGACTCGTTGTAACCCGTACTTAAATGACTCGTTGTAACCCGTACTTAAATGACTCGTAACCCGTACTTAAATGACTCGTTGTAACCCGTACTTAAATGACTCGTTGTAACCCGTACTTAAATGACTCGTTGTAACCCGTACTTAAATGACTCGTTGTAACCAATACTTAAATGACTCGTTGTAACCCGTACTTAAATGACTCGTTGTAACCCGTACTTAAATGACTCGTTGTAACCCGTACTTAAATGACTCGTTGTAACCCGTACTTAAATGACTCGTTGTAACCCGTACTTAAATGACTCGTTGTAACCAATACTTAAATGACTCGTTGTAACCCGTACTTAAATGACTCGTTGTATCCCGTACTTAAATGACTCATTGTAACCCATACTTAAATGACTCGTTGTAACCCCTACTTAAATGACTCTTAACCCATACTTAAATGACTCGTTGTAACCCGTACTTAAATGACGCGTTGTAACCCGTACTTAAATGACGCGTTGTAACCCGTACTTAAATGACGCGTTGTAACCCGTACTTAAATGACGCGTTGTAACCCGTACTTAAATGACTCGTTGTAACCCGTACTTAAATGACTCGTTGTAACCCGTACTTAAATGACTCGTTGTAACCCGTACTTAAATGACTCTTAACCCATACTTAAATGACTCGTTGTAACCCGTACTTAAATGACTCGTTGTAACCCGTACTTAAATGACTCGTTGTAACCCATACTTAAATGACGCGTTGTAACCCGTACTTAAATGACGCGTTGTAACCCGTACTTAAATGACTCGTTGTAACCCGTACTTAAATGACTCGTTGTAACCCGTACTTAAATGACTCGTTGTAACCAATACTTAAATGACTCGTTGTAACCCATACTTAAATGACTCGTTGTAACCAATACTTAAATGACTCGTTGTAACCCATACTTAAATGACTCGTTGTAACCAATACTTAAATGACTCCTTGTAACCCATACTTAAATGACTCGTTGTAACCCGTACTTAAATGACTCGTTGTAACCCGTACTTAAATGACTCGTTGTAACCCGTACTTAAATGACTCGTTGTAACCCATACTTAAATGACTCGTTGTAACCCGTACTTAAATGACTCGTTGTAACCCGTACTTAAATGACTCGTTGTAACCCGTACTTAAATGACTCGTTGTAACCCGTACTTAAATGACTCGTTGTAACCCGTACTTAAATGACTCGTTGTAACCCGTACTTAAATGACTCGTTGTAACCAATACTTAAATGACTCGTTGTAACCCGTACTTAAATGACTCGTTGTAACCCGTACTTAAATGACTCGTTGTAACCCGTACTTAAATGACTCGTAACCCGTACTTAAATGACTCGTTGTAACCCGTACTTAAATGACTCATTGTAACCAATACTTAAATGACTCGTTGTAACCCGTACTTAAATGACTCGTTGTAACCCGTACTTAAATGACTCGTTGTAACCCGTACTTAAATGACTCGTAACCCGTACTTAAATGACTCGTTGTAACCCGTACTTAAATGACTCGTTGTAACCCGTACTTAAATGACTCGTTGTAACCCGTACTTAAATGACTCGTTGTAACCAATACTTAAATGACTCGTTGTAACCCGTACTTAAATGACTCGTTGTAACCCGTACTTAAATGACTCGTTGTAACCCGTACTTAAATGACTCGTTGTAACCCGTACTTAAATGACTCGTTGTAACCCGTACTTAAATGACTCGTTGTAACCAATACTTAAATGACTCGTTGTAACCCGTACTTAAATGACTCGTTGTATCCCGTACTTAAATGACTCATTGTAACCCATACTTAAATGACTCGTTGTAACCCCTACTTAAATGACTCTTAACCCATACTTAAATGACTCGTTGTAACCCGTACTTAAATGACGCGTTGTAACCCGTACTTAAATGACGCGTTGTAACCCGTACTTAAATGACGCGTTGTAACCCGTACTTAAATGACGCGTTGTAACCCGTACTTAAATGACTCGTTGTAACCCGTACTTAAATGACTCGTTGTAACCCGTACTTAAATGACTCGTTGTAACCCGTACTTAAATGACTCTTAACCCATACTTAAATGACTCGTTGTAACCCGTACTTAAATGACTCGTTGTAACCCGTACTTAAATGACTCGTTGTAACCCATACTTAAATGACGCGTTGTAACCCGTACTTAAATGACGCGTTGTAACCCGTACTTAAATGACTCGTTGTAACCCGTACTTAAATGACTCGTTGTAACCCGTACTTAAATGACGCGTTGTAACCCGTACTTAAATGACTCGTTGTAACCCGTACTTAAATGACTCGTTGTAACCCGTACTTAAATGACTCTTAACCCATACTTAAATGACTCGTTGTAACCCGTACTTAAATGACTCGTTGTAACCCGTACTTAAATGACTCGTTGTAACCCATACTTAAATGACGCGTTGTAACCCGTACTTAAATGACGCGTTGTAACCCGTACTTAAATGACTCGTTGTAACCCGTACTTAAATGACTCGTTGTAACCCGTACTTAAATGACGCGTTGTAACCCGTACTTAAATGACTCGTTGTAACCCGTACTTAAATGACTCGTTGTAACCCGTACTTAAATGACGCGTTGTAACCCGTACTTAAATGACTCGTTGTAACCCGTACTTAAATGACTCGTTGTAACCCGTACTTAAATGACTCGTTGTAACCCGTACTTAAATGACGCGTTGTAACCCGTACTTAAATGACGCGTTGTAACCCGTACTTAAATGACTCGTTGTAACCCGTACTTAAATGACTCTTAACCCATACTTAAATGACTCGTTGTAACCCGTACTTAAATGACTCGTTGTAACCCGTTCTTAAATGACGCGTTGTAACCCGTACTTAAATGACGCGTTGTAACCCGTACTTAAATGACGCGTTGTAACCCGTACTTAAATGACTCGTAACCCGTACTTAAATGACTCGTTGTAACCCGTACTTAAATGACTCGTTGTAACCCATACTTAAATGACTCGTTGTAACCCATACTTAAATGACTCGTTGTAACCCATACTTAAATGACTCGTTGTAACCCGTACTTAAATGACTCGTTGTAACCCATACTTAAATGACTCGTTGTAACCAATACTTAAATGACTCCTTGTAACCCATACTTAAATGACTCGTTGTAACCCGTACTTAAATGACTCGTTGTAACCCGTACTTAAATGACTCGTTGTAACCCGTACTTAAATGACTCGTTGTAACCCGTACTTAAATGACTCGTAACCCATACTTAAATGACTCGTTGTAACCCATACTTAAATGACTCGTTGTAACCCGTACTTAAATGACTCGTTGTAACCCGTACTTAAATGACTCGTTGTAACCCATACTTAAATGACTCGTTGTAACCCATACTTAAATGACTCGTTGTAACCCGTACTTAAATGACTCGTTGTAACCCATACTTAAATGACTCGTTGTAACCCGTACTTAAATGACTCGTTGTAACCCGTACTTAAATGACTTGTTGTAACCCGTACTTAAATGACTCGTTGTAACCCGTACTTCAAGGCTCGTTGTAACCAGTACTTAAATGACTCGTTGTAACCCGTACGTAAATGACTCGTTGTAACCCATACTAAAATGACTCGTTGTAACCCGTACTTAAATGACTCGTTGTAACCCATACTTAAATGACTCGTTGTAACCCGTACTTAAATGACTCGTTGTAACCCATACTTAAATGACTCGTTGTAACCCGTACTTAAATGACTCGTTGTAACCCATACTAAAATGACTCGTTGTAACCCGTACTTAAATGACTCGTTGTAACCCGTACTTAAATGACTCGTTGTAACCCGTACTTAAATGACTCGTTGTAACCCATACTTAAATGACTCGTTGTAACCCATACTTAAATGACTCGTTGTAACCCATACTTAAATGACTCGTTGTAACCCATACTTAAATGACTCGTTGTAACCCATACTTAAATGACTCGTTGTAACCCATACTTAAATGACTCGTTGTAACCCATACTTAAATGACTCGTTGTAACCCGTACTTAAATGACTCGTTGTAACCCGTACTTGAATGACTCGTTGTAACCCGTACTTAAATGACTCGTTTGAAACATTGTCGGATACAGTGTTCTATTTAAATGAAAGTAATAATTATTAAATTTTAAATTAAGATGTCAAGTCATATTTTAAAGTGTATTTTTCATTAATATCTCTTTCATTGTTGTATTACTTCACAGTTTATCCATCAGGTCTGGAAAGGAATTAAATGAAATAATTTTCTATTTGTATTCTTCTATTATAGCATACTGTGAGCAAGGTGGCTATGAACTTACCAGTAACAATGTGTGTAAACTGTGTGAGAGCGGTAAATACCACGATATTAATTTGGACCGGTTTGGAGGCTGTAAAGCATGCAACCCCGGCAAAACTACAGATGAATTAGGTGCAAATAACACGGCCATGTGTAACATACGTAAGTCATGTGACCTACCAATGTGGGTATTTGATATATGTTATAAATAACTGTCTGGAATTTCGGTGATTAGAATTGATACGATGTCAGGACTGAAAGTTTAAAGTAGCTATCCCACCAACAACAGCCAAATTTTACAACATGTACACTGTTTCTAAACCTACTGGCAATGAGGTATATATCTAATTAATATATTTTGAGAATTCAAACTCTATAGACACAATATATAAATGGCTTTAACCTGCCAGGCCAAACCTTAAAACTGGAGCTTTGAATTAAGAGTTACCAAGTTACCAAGTTAGTTTCTTTAACAAATCCTTAAACATTTTTCTTTTAATTGTGAAAAACAACAAAATTCCTTATGGTGTTAACTTTCATCTTCATTCATATTCGTTTGTAGACATTTATGTAATATTGTCAGTAAGATAGTAGTTTTTCGCTTTGTGTTTTTGAATATACAATACTGGTAGCTGATGTGGTCTATATCCACATGCAATGCTTAACTCATAACTGTTGTGTTCTACATGGACCTTCAAACAATACTGTTAGCTAATGTGATTTATAAAGAATTTTATGCAATACTTAATGCAGTGCTCTTAACATTAGTAAAATTGAAATATTTGTTTTATTGACAATTGTTAGCCAGATTGAATAGCAAATCCAGGTTAATAATTTGGAGATTTCCATCTGTCTGTCCGTCTGCTCGTTTTGATGTTTTGGTTGAAGTTTTTGGTTAAATTTTTATTTTTTTCCTCATTTCTCAAAAACAATTTGTCGGAAAGCTTTATAACTTGGCATACATTTTTGTGATGCTATTGTTCATTCTTGTAATGCCAAACTCTTCTAATGTCTGATTGCAGCTGCCTGTAATGCGGGTCAGTACATCGGATGTTTAACATGTATCAGCCCTCCATGCCTGAATGCTTGTGGATTGACCCTCACCTGTGTAGACTGTGCCCTGCATACCTACCAGGAAGATCGCTTTCCTTTATCTACCACACAGTGTTTAAGTTGTGACGATCTGCCGGTAATGCCTATAATGGGGGCTGGTGGTGTGGGTACTGCAGACGCGGGATCCAGCAGTAGACAAGACTGTAAACGTAAGTACTAATGTACTAACTAATATCTAAATGAAAACTTTAAATGAATTTTTGCGTGTTACCTCAGTTGTTAAGTAAGGGCTGAAACAATTGTTTATAAAAAAACATCATCAGTCAATTATGTATTAGGTCAATTATCAGTTAGGTATTTAGTTTTAATTGATTTTTTATGCCTCTGAAGGAAGGTATGTCACATGTATGAATCAGGTCACACTTGGAGGTCAGTGGTGAAATGAGTAAACCTTTTCGAGGGCATTTGTCACTTTCTGTGACATTTCCGGTTGTTTATATTTTATTTCTCTTATTTTGTTGATCAAAAGGATCAAATTTAAGACTTCATTACAGAATATTGTCAGGAGGGATGGGAGCTAAATGCAGATGGAAGGTCATGTAGAAAGTGTAACAGTGGTTACTACAAGGATAACACGGGTGATGTGTTTGCTTCATGTACAATCTGTCCAGAGGAAGCATTTACCACTGATAAAGAAGGGGCCACAGGCATTGAATTCTGTAATATATGTAAGTAAAGAAGGGACCACAGGCATTGAATTCTGTAATATATGTAAGTAAAGAAGGGACCACAGGCACTGAATTCTGTAATATATGTAAGTAAAGAAGGGACCACAGGCACTGAATTCTGTAATATATGTAAGTAAAGTAGGGACCACAGGCACTGAATTCTGTAATATATGTAAGTAAGGAAGGGACCACAGGCACTGAATTCTGTAATATATGTAAGTAAAGAAGGGACCACAGGCACTGAATTCTGTAATATATGTAAGTAAAGAAGGGACCACAGGCACTGAATTCTGTAATATATGTAAGTAAAGAAGGGACCACAGGCACTGAATTCTGTAATATATGTAAGTAAAGAAGGGACCACTGGCAATGAATTCTGTAATATATGTAAGAAAAGAAGGGGTCACAGGCATTGAATTCTGTAATGTCAAAGAACTTCGAGAGTCCCTTAAAAAGGCTCATGATACATCAGCTGGTCCTGATGATATCCATTATCAATTACTAAAACGTTTACCTCAATTCTGTCTCTCTACCCTTCTTGATATATTTAATAAGGTTTGGGTGACGGGAAACTTCCCCGATTCTTGGCGGGAAGCAATCGTTATTCCAGTCCCCAAACCTGGAAAGGATAATACGGACCCAATAAATTATCGCCCTATTGCTTTAACGAGTTGTATATGTAAAACCATGGAACGAATGATTAATGAGAGACTCATTTGGTACCTGGAATCCAACAAGCTGATAACAAAGTATCAAAGTGGATTTCGGCGCCAACGAGGCACAACAGACAATCTCATTCGATTTGAATCATTTATTAGGGAAGCTCTCATAAAAAAAGAACATCTAGTCGCTGTATTTTTTGACTTGGAGAAAGCTTATGATACTGCATGGAAGTATGGTATTATGAATGATCTTCATGACCTTGGTCTTAGACGCCGATTACCCATTTTTATAGAGAAATTCTTAGATGATAAACAATTTCGTGTCCGAATGGGTTCAACCCTCTCTGATATTCATGAACAGGAGATGGGTATTCCACAGGGCAGCATACTCTCTGTCACACTTTTTAATATAAAGATTAACAGTATAGTAAAATGCATCAATCCAGGTGTGGATTGTTCGCTATATGTTGACGACTTTGTTATATGTTATCGTGCAAAAAAAACATGAATACTATCGAGAGACAATTACAACAATGTCTAAATAAACTTCAGACCTGGTCTGATGAAAAGGGTTTTAAATTTTCTAAATCTAAAACTAATTGTATGCACTTTTGTCAACTTCGTAAACATCATGAAGACCCTCATCTAACACTGGATGAGTCACCAATACCAGTAGTGGATGAGATAAAATTCCTTGGTCTTATTTTCGAACGTAAATTAACGTTTATACCACACCTTAAATACTTGAAGACCAAATGCCTTAAAGCTCTTAACTTACCTAAAGTTGTTGCAAACACTAATTGGGGAGCAGATCAAAAAGTCCTCTTGCGACTTTACAGATCTCTTATCAGATCCAAGCTGGACTACGGCTCGATAGTATATGGATCGACTCACAAGTCGTACTTGCAGATGCTCGACCCTATACATAATCAAGGATTACGACTCGCCTTAGGTGCCTTTCGTACATCACCAGCCGAAAGTCTATATGTTGAAGCTAATGAACCATCACTGTCTCATAGACGGGACAAATTAGCTCTTCAATACGCCATTAAATTAAAGTCTAACCCTTCAAACCCAACTTTCGATAATGTTTTAATCCTAGTTGTGAACCTCTTTTTGATCGAAAACCGAAGGCCATTCGACCATTTGGTCTTCGTATTAAACCAAAATTAAGAGACACTGAAATCGACCTAAATTTGATTGCCAAGTACAAAGTACCACAAATTCCACCGTGGATTTTGGAAACTCCAACAATTATTTTTGATCTTTGTAATAATAACAAATCCAGTACAGACCCTACTGTCTTTCAAAGCAAATTTAATGAAATTAAATCGAAATACAGTGACTTTCAACATATCTACACAGATGGCTCTAAAGATGGAGATAAGGTAGCTGCAGCAGCTGTTCACAAACACAGCATAAAGAGCCGCCTGCCTGACAAGGCCTCTATATTTTCAGCTGAACTTAAGGCAATTGAACTTGCCTTAAATTATATTCAGGAATCTGATGATGACCATTTTGTAATCTTTTCTGATTCCCTTTTATCTCTTCAGGCACTTGGTAATATGACACATGATAACCCAGTTGTGCTTCAACTTTTAGAAAAGTACAATTCTCTTATAATTGATAATGTTATTATTTTCTGCTGGCTTCCAAGCCATGTAAGAATACGTGGTAATGATAGAGCTGATAGTGCTGCTAAGGCAGCATTAGATTTACATATAGCTAATGCCAAATTACCTTATGCTGATTTTAAAGGTTGTATTAACACATATATTCGTAACTCTTGGCAAACCGCTTGGGATTTGTCAGTTAACAATAAACTCCATCCAATTAAACCATTACTCGGAGAATGGCGTTCTTCTAGTAGACCCATTCGTCGAGAAGAAGTTGTCCTAGCCCGGTGCAGGATAGGGCATACACGTTATACTCATTCATATTTATTACAAGGTGAGGAATTACCAGAATGTATACCCTGCTTTGCACCGTTAATGGTCAAACACATCTTATTGGAATGTGTAGACTTTGATCCTATGCGTCAAAGGTACTACAATGTTAATACTATGAAAGAGTTATTTGATACTGTAGATTTTAGTCTTGTTTTAGATTTCCTAAAAGAGATCAGACTATATAAATCATTATAATGTGTTTTTATATATATTTACTTGTTTATATACCTGTTGACGGGCATTCGTTGATTTACATACATAGTTTATATTACACCTTATCCCTTATTTTTTAATAGTTTTTATCTTTATATATTTACATTAATTTTTAATTAATACTTCATTTCTTCATTTTTCATAAATTTTTGCGCACAATATGACCTGTTTATGTGTCGACGTGCCGTAAAACACCATTCATTCATTCATTCTGTAATATATGTAAGTAAAGAAGGGACCACAGGCACTGAATTCTGTAATATATGTAAGTAAAGAAGGGACCACAGGCACTGAATTCTGTAATATATGTAAGTAAAGAAGGGACCACAGGCACTGAATTCTGTAATATATGTAAAGGCCTGCCAAATTCTCCGGATTTTTCAGTCGCTCTCCGGACCTCCGGATTTAAGTGTATAATCTCCGGCTTTTTCATCAAAACAAAATGTTCATGATCTAACAACTATATTTTCAGTTTATCAGCTATTTCCCAAATTGGTCCTGTTACACTCCCTACTGTAGTCAGTGGAGTATTTGCAAATGCCAAATCAACAGGGTTCATCCATGTAATGCACTGACTGAATATGCAATTTACACCTTAAAGGGCATAGTGACATAATGTGCAATAACAGCAATATATCTGTGACTTCTTTAATTGGCCAAGCTAACTGAAATCGCAAGTGTGAGGAACTAGCAACTCCTAGTGTGTGCAGGGAGTACGTTATAGGGAGGAGAAACGGGTTCATAAACGCTCTAGTTTATCGATTTATGTTGTCGCGCTAGAACGCCGCCATTTACTATGTTATCGATACAGGTAAATCGATCGTAAGCGCGTTACATTTGAAAAGTTAAAATTTCAGCCAACATCTCAAATTAGGCAGTTTTTACAGCCTCTTTTTACGGCTTTCTGTTATAATCAACATCACGAAATTACATTCTTGACAAAGATAAATATGTCTACTATTCACTTTTTGTTATTATTAATGCCTAATATAACCCATACTTCGTATCTCGTTTGCAATAGCTCCACACCAATTAAAACACCATTTTTAATTCTATAAAATTAAAAATTTAGCTGATATCTCAAAAGGCACATTTTCATCACCTCTTTTTAGGCTTTGTCTTATAATCACCACCATGAAATTACCTTCTTGACAAAGATAAATATGTTTGCTATTCACTTTTTGTTATTATTAATGCCTAAATAACCTGTAGTCTTGTATCTCGTTTGCAATAGCTATACACTGTCACCATTTTTATTTGGCGCAGAGTGGCGCCATCTTTGTTACACGGAACCGTCTGGTAAAATGTGCTTTTAAACATGCAAACAAATACACGCTCTGCATCAGAGGACACAATGTGAATAAATAATACTTATGTTTACATTTAGCACCTTTATTGGGTTTGTAAGTGTAATAATTTATAAGAATTTGCTGTTTTTCACACACTCGCGAAACAACCGGAAGTAGTCATTTTCACGGAGTAGTGAAACACATGCGCGACAACATAAATCGGCAAAACGAGCCCGTTTCTCCTCCCTATAACGTACTCCCTGGTGTGTGGTAACACTATAACAACTGCTGCTGTGTACGATGATTATAATTTATATAAGAGTTATGAAGACTTTGTATTTGCATTAAGAACGCATCTGTTTAAAAAAGTATGTGCACTTCCATAAAAAAAAAGAAATTGTGGTAAAAAATAAAGTCTTTCTAATAGAATAACTATGCTAATTTATTTTCTGTAACTATCAAACAATGCATCAATTTGTATTAATTGCATAAATAATTTAAATTTGTGCTTTAAAAATAGAAGAGCGAAAAATTTAGTCGCGCACTCCAAATTTTAATTTAAAATTGTTTTTGGCATGCTTTAAATCCTAAATTTGAAAAATCTCAGGATTTTGTGTTTAAAAGTTTTGGCAGGCCTGTATGTATGTAAAGAAGGGACCACAAGCACTGAATTCTGTAATATATGTAAGTAAAGAAGGGACCACAGGCACTGAATTCTGTAATATATGTAAGTAAAGAAGGGATCACAGGCACTGAATTCTGTAATATATGTAAGTAAAGAAGGGACCACAGGCACTGAATTCTGTAATATATGTAAGTAAAGAAGGGACCACAGGCACTGAATTCTGTAATATATGTAAGAAAAGAAGGGGTCACAGGCATTGAATTCTGTAATATATGTAAGTAAAGAAGGGACCACAGGCACTGAATTCTGTAATATATGTAAGTAAAGAAGGGACCACAGGCACTGAATTCTGTAATATATGTACAGGCCTGCCAAATTCTCCGGATTTTTCAGTCGCTCTCCGGACCTCCGGATTTAAGTGTATAATCTCCGGCTTTTTCATCAAAACAAAATGTTCATGATCTAACAACTATATTTTCAGTTTATCAGCTATTTCCCAAATTGGTCCTGTTACACTCCCTACTGTAGTCAGTGGAGTATTTGCAAATGCCAAATCAACAGGGTTCATCCCTGTAATGCACTGACTGAATATGCAATTTACACCTTAAAGGGCATAGTGACATAATGTGCAATAACAGCAATATATCTGTGACTTCTTTAATTGGCCAAGCTAACTGAAATCACAAGTGTGAGGAACTAGCAACTCCTGGTGTGTGGTAACACTATAACAACTGCTGCTGTGTACGATGATTATAATTTATATAAGAGTTATGAAGACTTTGTATTTGCAGTAAGAACGCATCTGTTTAAAAAAGTATGTGCACTTCCATAAAAAAAAAGAAATTGTGGTAAAAAATAAAGTCTTTCTAATAGAATAACTATGCTAATTTATTTTCTGTAACTATCAAACAATGCATCAATTTGTATTAATTGCATAAATAATTTAAATTTGTGCTTTAAAAATAGTAGAGCGAAAAATTTAGTCGCGCACTCCAAATTTTAATTTAAAATTGTTCTTGGCATGCTTTAAATCCTAAATTTGAAAAATCTCAGGATTTTGTGTTTAAAAGTTTTGGCAGGCCTGTATGTATGTAAAGAAGGGACCACAGGCACTGAATTCTGTAATATATGTAAGTAAAGAAGGGACCACAGGCACTGAATTCTGTAATATATGTAAGTAAAGAAGGGACCACAGGCACTGAATTTTGTAATATATGTAAGTAAAGAAGGGACCACAGGCACTGAATTCTGTAATATATGTAAGTAAAGAAGGGACCACAGGCACTGAATTCTGTAATATATGTAAGTAAAGAAGGGACCACAGGCACTGAATTCTGTAATATATGTAAGTAAAGAAGGGACCACAGGCACTGAATTCTGTAATAAATATGTAAGAAAAGAATGTGTCACAGGCATCGAATTCTGTAATATATGTAAGTAAAGAAGGGACTGCATGAATTGAATTCTGTAATATATGTAAGTAAAGAAGGGGCCACAGGCATTGAATTCTGTAATATATGTAAGAAAAGAAAGGACCACAGGCATTGAATTCTGTAATATATGTAAGTAAAGAAGGGGCCACAGGCACTAAATTTTGTAGTATATGTAAGTAAAAAAGAAAGGACCACAGGCATTGAATTCTGTAATATATGTAAGTAAAGAAGGGGCCACAGGCACTAAATGTTGTAGTATATGTAAGTAAAAAAGAAGGGACCACAGGCATTGCATTCTGTAATATATGTAAGTAAAGCAAGGGCCACAGGCATAACATTCTGTAATATATGTAAGAAAAAGAGTTGCCACAGGCACTGAATTTTGTAATATATGTAAGTAAAGAAGGGACCGCAGGTATTGAATTCTGTAATATATGTAAGTAAAGAAGGGGCCATAATCACTGAATTGTGTAATATATGTAAGTAAAGAAGGGGTCACAGGCATTGAATTCTGTAACATATTTAAGTAAAGAAGGGGCCACAGGCACTAAATTCTGTAATATAGGTAAGTAAAGAAGGGGCCACAGGCATTGAATTCTGTAATATATGTAAGGAAAGAAGGGGCGACAGGCACTGCATTCTGTAATACATGTAAGTAATGAAGGGGCCACAGGCATTGAATTCTGTAATACATATAGGTAAAGAAGAGGCCACAGACAGTGATTTCTGTAATATATGTAAGTAAAGAAGGGGCAACAGGCACTAAATTCTGTAATACATTAAGTAACAAAGGCGCCACAGGCATTGAATTCTGTAATACATGTAAGTAAAGAAGGGGCCACAGGCAGTGAATTCTGTAATATATGTAAGTAAGGAAGGGGCCAAAGGCACTGAATTATGTTGTATTTGTCAGTAAAGCATTATTATGAATGTTTATAGGTAATGCTGGCAATTAGATTCATTGACATTCTTAGCAAGGAAGTATTCTTAAGTTATTATTCAGCACCTGGCCAGGATAGCAAAGACGCTGTGTCTGTAACTTTTATTCCCTCTCACCACTGGGTTCGAATCCCGCTGGGAAAAGTGCATATCTGCATGATAAAATGTTTTGTGTATATATCAGTGGTATAAGTGGTAAAATTATTAGCTCTACTGGCCAAAGGCCAGCAGAGCTTATGGGATGACGAGTTGTCCGTCGTCCGTCCGTCGTCCGTCATCCGTTAACTTTTGCCTTGTGAACACTCTAGGGCCTTCATTATTAATCGGATCTTTATGAAACTTTGACAGTGTTTTTATATCAATTAAAGCTCGGACAAGTTCGAAAACCAGCCAGATCGGATTAGTTTCACCGGAGTTATGGCCCTTGTTTTGCTAAAAAATGCCATATTAAGCCTTGTGAGCACTCTAGCACCTTCATTTAATATTTGATCTTTACCAATCTTGCAAAGATTGTTAATATCAATGAAAGCTCGGACAAGTTCGAAAACCAACCGAATCGGATAAGTAACACCGGAGTTATGGCCCTTATTTTTCTGAAAAATGCTATTTTCTTGTGAACACTCGAGGGCCTACATTATTGATCGGATCTTTACGAAACTTTGGCAATGTCTTTATATCAATGAAAGCTCAGACAAGTTCTAAAACCAGCCTAATCAGAATAATTTCACCGGAGTTATGGCCCTTGTTTTGCTGAAAAATGCCATATTAAGCCTTGTGAACACTCTAGCACCTTCATTTATTATTTGATCTTTACCAAACCTGCACAGATTGTTAATATCAATGAAAGCTCGGACAAGTTCAAAAATCAGCTAGATCGGACCATTAACAACGGAGTTATTGCCCTTGGTTTAGTTAAAAATGCTATATTTTGCCTCGTTATGATAGGGCCTTCACTTTTCATGTGATGTTTACGAAACTTAACCAGATTGTTAATATTAATGAAAGCTCGAACAAATTCGAAAAACAGCCAGATCTAACCAGTAACAGGGGAGTTATGGCCCTTGATTTAGTTAAAAATCCTATATTTGCCTCGTTAATTTGATAGGGCCTTCATCTTTCATCCGATCCTTACAAAACTTTACCAGATTGTTTATATCAATGACAGCTAGGACAAGTTGGAAAACCAACCAGATCGGACCAGTGACAGCGGAGTTAGGGCCCTTGATTTAGTTAAAAATGCTATATTTTGCCTTGTTTAGATGATAGGACTTTCATTTTTCATGCGATCTTTACGAAACTTTACCAGATTGTTAATATCAATAAAAGCTCGGACGTGTTTGAAAAACATCCAGATTGGACCATTTACATTGGAGTTATGGCCCTTGATTTTCTGAAATATGCTATATCTTGGCCTCATTAAGACGAAAGGGCCTTCATTTGGCCGGATTTCATTGAAACTTTGCAGGGATGATCAGTACCAAGCCTAGTTGTACATAGTCACCATGTTCCAGTTGAATGATTTTGGCGGAGTTATAGCCCTTTAAAGGTTTAAATACACACTTTGTTCTGACTAGTTCTCCTGACCCCTGGCCGGATTAAAGAAACTTTTTAGGGATGATCAATTCCATAGCTAGTTGCAAATCATTGCCGTGTTCCGTTTGAATGATTTTTGGTGGAGTTATGGCCCTTTAAAGGTTTTAATACACAAACTTTGTTCTGACTAGTTCTCCTGAACCCCTGGCCGGATTTAAACGAAACTTTTTAGGGATGCTCAATTCCATGTCTAGTTGTGCAAATCATTGCCGTGTTCCGGTTGAATGATTTTTGGCAGAATTGTGGCCTTTTAAGGTTTTAATACACAAACTTTGTCTGATCTACTTCTCCTGAACCCCTGGCCAGATTTCAATGAAACTTTGCAGGGATGATCAGCAACAGATAATTGGCAGAGTTATGGCCCATAAAAGGATTTTGATACCACAATTGTTTTCCGGGCTAGTTCTCCTGATGCCCTGGCTGGATATAGAAGAAACTTGACAAGGATGATCAGTATCAAGCCTAGTTGTGCATAGCATCGCCATATTTTGGTTGAATGATTTTTGGCAGAGTTATGGCCCTTTAAATGTTTTAATACACAAACTTTGTCCAGAATAGTCTCTTCTGAACTCTTTGCCAGATTTTAGCGAATCTTGGCAGGGATGATCAGTACTAAGCCTAGTTGCACCTGTCATTGCCATGTTCTGGTTGAATGAATTCTGGCAGAATTATGAGTCAAAGGTTTTAATACACTAACTTTGTCTAGACTAGTTCTCCTGAACCTCTGGCTGGATTTCAGCGAAACTTTGTAGGGATAATCAGTACCAAGCCTAGTTGCGTATATCATCACCATGTTCCGGTTGAATGATTTTTGAAAGACTTATGGCCCCTTGTACATCAGCTTTATCTTGAGCCAGTAGAGCGTCCACAGGCCCTCTTGGGCCTCTTGTTTTGTAAGTACATTCTTTTCTATTCATTTTACAAGATGTACCATGCATGTTCATGTATTTGCGATAAACTTGCCCTATTTTAGAAGAAAAAATTAAACCAAAATTGAAATCGGTTACATCCGGTCTTGCACAGTTTTCTTTGCAACATATTTTGTCTCTACAACATACATCAACATAAACATTTTATATCCATTAAAGTGAAGTGTAATGCGGGACAAGTAGTTTCATGTTCATGTCTCGATGGGTCATGTGACGGGTGTCGTCTGGCAAGCACGTGTTCCAACTGTACCAAAAACTCATATCAGTCATTCCCCGTGCCAAACTCTGCAGTTATGTGTACATCCTGCCCACCAGGCTTGGGGACAAAGAATAACGGTGCCACTTCCAGAACTGATTGTGCAGGTAAGTAGATTATTATATAGCAGCTTTATATAAGTCAAGGGAACTTCGCTTTCACCTACAATCATTTTATCTGTTGTTACAGTCATTAGAAATAATTCTTTAAAAAATTGCCATAAATTTAATGGTTCCATTTATTTTATATGCCCAAAGGGACATATTATGTCCTGGCGTTGACCGTCGGTTTGTCTGTCTGTCTGTTAATTTTTACCTGACAACTGATTGTGACAGTATAAGGTCTACAACAATGAATTTGTTTACACATCTTCTGTATGATCCAGTGAAGGCCCAGAACTCTCTGATTCCTATTTTTTTAAATTATTCCTCTTTGAACAAAGGTTTAACCTGGAACTTAACCTTGCCAACGACGGGTTTATATGCCCTGCTAGACGATGCTCTTGTTTATAAAATCAGGGTATGCCAATTGTAGTGAACTAAGAAGACGAAATATAGGTCATGTAGCCTCTGCTATGACATGGGTATTTTGCTTCTTTCTTGCAGGTTTTTCACCTAACTTCACCAGAATATACCTTATATGTATCTAACATCATGTGCACAATTTTGAGTCGATGTGACCTACTTTGGTGAAATATAGGTCATGTCCTGTCTCCGCTATGGTATGCCTATCTCGCTTCTATCTTGCAGGATTTCACCAAAATTCACCACAATATTCCTTATACACATCTAACATCAAAATTTCGGGTTGCTATGACCTACTTTTAATGAAATATAAGTCACGTTCGGTCTCCGCTACGAAATGCACCCCCCACTGATAATGTCGTTAAGTTAAATATGAAGTATGTAAGGAACAAATATCTCATGGGATTGACTATGGTGTTGGCTAAATAAAAAATCTGGACTACTTCACCATAGGGATCGACATGCAGGCTGCGGCCTTCTAGTATTTCTATGGTCTTGCAGATGATTATATATGTTGCCATTGGACATGGATTTAATAGCAACAACTGTCCAGTCTGAAGATTTGGGTTGGAACTCCAGTTGTATGCAACCTTGTCTCCTTTACAAAGGTCTGGGTTCATCACAGCTAGATTAAAAAACATCAACGTTATAGTTTCCATTCTGAAGTTCTAGGCTTGAATCCTTCTTGTAGGCAGCCCTGTCTTCATTTTGAAGGTTTGGGCTCAAATCCCTGTTAAAATTAATGGCAGTAGTGTTTTTTTCATTCTGACTGTCAGTTGTCTATCACCAGTTATATTTAAAAGTGATCGCATTTTATTTTGACGTCAATCTAGTTTTCTGAAAGGTATTCATTCTCTCTGGAGGTATGGGTTTGAAGCTCAGTTTGCTTTAATGGCACATTTAGTTTTTTTTGTTGATGGTCTGTTTTCCAACAAGGTATTTCCTATGAAGATATGGTCTGACATCAGAATTACATTGAATGGCAGTGCCATTTAGTTGTTTTTTGATGGTCTGTTTTCCAACAAGGTATTCCCTGTCAAGATATGGGCTGATATCAAAATTAGAGTTAATGGTACATTTAGGTTTCTATTGTGATGGTCTGTTTTCCAACAAGGTATTCCCTGTCAAGATATGGGCTGATATCAAAATTAGATTTAAACATCTAGGTATCTATTTTGACTGTCTGTTTTCCAACAAGGTATTCCCTGTCAAGATATGGGCTGATGTCAAAATTAGAGTTAATGGTACATTTAGGTATCTATCTTGACTGTCTGTTTTCCAACAAGGTATTCCCTGTCAAGATATGGGGTGATATCAAACTTAGATTTAATGGCTACAAGGTTTCTATTTTTCATGATCTGATTTTGAAGACAAGCTAGATTCTTTCATGTTGACTATCCCAATATAACAAACAGTTGTGACCAACAGTTGAACTATTATTAAAAAACTCAAATAAAAACATTGAAATGAAATAGCTCCTCTTTTTCATTGTCTTATGATATATTACCATGGTAACAGTGGTGTGTCCTGCTGGTTCCCATTTTGGCAACAGTGGTCAATGTGTATTGTGTCCAAGAGGCTCCCACAAGGACAATGTTGATGTAGACCAGTTTGACCAGTGTCAGACATGTACTAACGGAAAAACTACAAATGCTGTGGGATCTACTAGCTCAGCTCAGTGCACAATACGTGAGTGAAACAATCATTGCTTTTCTTATTTATAAACCTATAAGAGTGATAGTTTTACTTTTGTAGTTATTTTCTCATTTGGTGATAATTGCTTAGTAATAAAAAAAATCTAAAAAATCTAATTATTAAACCAAACAAAATGGTAAGCAATGTAATTTTAGTCTGAAAAGTTATGTATGTTTATAATAAAGGACAAAAAGTGGGTCTGCGATATATTTGAGAAAATTGCGAACGCCAAACAAAACTCTGGTGGCAATGGTTACATTAATAGCTAGACTTTTCGAAAAGAAATGTACCCCTTTTTCAACTTAGTTGACCAATAAATAAACGGCCTCGAAAACCAAGAGCGCTGTCATCTGAAAGCTATTGTTTTTAAAAGGAGTGTTTTCTTTTTCGACCAAAATCTGATGATCTATCCTCCAGGTGAACTTTTTTAGTTATAGATTATCACAATATCCTGGAGTATGTGTCTCAGTGGATTGCACAATATCTTGGAGTATGTGTCTCAGTGGATAGCACAATATCACTTGTTATGAATGGCACGGCTTGTGGGCCATTTACATACACAGTATTTTTTTTATAGGTTTCTGGGTACAGTTATTTTGTTACAAAATAGAAAGGTTCTGATATCACAACTAAAGTTTTTTCTGTACGCATAGGAATCTGAACGCATAGGAATGATTTATTTCAAGGACACGCTCACAACCAAGCTAAACGGGACATAATAAGATGATCCATATGTAATACATACTGTAGTGAAAACCTAATGCTCTAATGGATATCACATGAGCAACACAAATGTAAATAAAGCGGCCCACAGTGTTTACAATTAATAAATAAAATTTAAAAAATTTGAATTATCAAATTTATTACTTCATACTTATTTGGGTCTATGCTCATGTTTTCATGTATACATGTCACTGAATAAAAACTACAGTTATTTGCTTATGCTTCACTACTTACGGACAGTTGCCCGGGCTTTAAGTGAAATGTGTTCCATGTAACTTAATTATTCTTAGCTTTTGTGTATTCACTAAGTTTAAAATGTGTTTCATTACACTCATACTAATTATTTTTGTAGCCATATGTAAGCCTGGAGTGGAAGTCACCATGGTTGGTGGTACATATGTCTGCAGGACCTGTGATGTTGATTTCTACCAGCCTGTTGACATGCCCACTATTGCCGACTCATGCAGGCCATGCACGGGTAGAAGTGGTACAAAAGCGACGGGTGCTGCAGTGTGTATAGGTACGCAGGATTTAAGGCTGTTGTGTTTTGTAAGCAGTCATACAGTTGATTATTGTTAAAATTCAGTCTAGTATATTTGTCAATATTAAAATATATAATCAACTTCCATAGAAAAGTCCAATATTCTGTGTAAAGGCCTACGTGTTAATAGATTTCTTACAAATATAACCTGCATACTAATGATATTTAATAGTTCTAATTCAGCCCTCTGTTTTTCCTGGGTCAAGTTCCCACAACAATTTACCATGTGCTCTGTTGTATTTAAGAGTTGTTTGTGGGACAGCACATGCTTATGGTACAGGTGTAAATGTCTGTTGTACGTTCAGTTGACTGCTCTCTGGTAGATACAAGCTTGATTGACAGATCTGTACTCAGCACAGTAACAGTTGACCCATGTGATGTTGTTTTGTGACTGACAGTTTCTGTTTCCATGTACAACAACTTGATGTTTTTTTTCTTATTTCAGACTTCTGTGGGGCAGGGTTTGTCAACTATCCTACATGTACCGCATGTCCCCGTGGTAGATACAGGTCCAACGACGGGGCTAACAGGTTCGTGTCTGAATGTATCGGCTGTCCAGACTTCTTCACCACGGATGGTACTGCTGTAGAGAGTATTGATGGATGCGATATACGTAAGTATCAGGGGTATGTTTTTAATAATGCGTACGTGTTTTATTACTAACATTTAATGAAGCATTGATAAACATTTTTCAGCGATTATGCAGGTTTGAATGCCAATAGTAAATGGTAAATATCCAGGAATGCACTTCATAGTAAATTTGCCAATCACTACCGGTGTTTAAAACAGCATAATTGCGAATTGTGAATTAGTTTTTACATTTACATGATTCTCCTGCTGCTATAGTACCAAAGTGACTTGGGAGAATAATAATGATAAAAAATGTACAAGGGACACAACTACCATCAGTACAAGGGAGACAACTACCGTCAGTACAAGGGAGACAACTACTGTCAGCACAAGGGACACAACTACCGTCAGTACAAGGGAGACAACTACCATCAGTAAAAGGGACAACTACTGTCAGCACAAGGGAGACAACTACTGTCAGTACAAGGGAGACAACTACCGTCAGCACAAGGGAGACAACTACCGTCAGCACAAGGGAGTCAACTTCCGTCAGCACAAGGGAGACAACTACCATCAGCACAAGGGAGACAACTACCGTCCGTCAGCACAAGGGAGACAACTACCGTCAGCACAAGGGAGACACATACCGTCAGTACAAGGGAGACAACTACCATCAGCACAAGGGAGACAACTACCGTCAGTACAAGGGAGACAACTACCGTCAGCACAAGGGAGACAACTACCGTCAGCACAAGGGAGACAACTACCGTCAGCACAAGGGAGACAACTACCGTCAGTACAAGGGAGACAGCTACCGTCAGCACAAGGGAGACAACTACCGTCAGCACAAGGGAGACAACTACCGTCAGTACAAGGGAGACAACTACCGTCAGCACAAGGGAGACAACTACCGTCAGCACAAGGGAGACAACTACCGTCAGTACAAGGGAGACAGCTACCGTCAGCACAAGGGAGACAACTACCGTCAGCACAAGGGAGACAACTACCGTCAGTACAAGGGAGACAGCTACCGTCAGCACAAGGGAGACAACTACCGTCAGTACAAGAGAGACAACTATCATCAGTATATTAGGACAGTCGTGTAGCCATTTTCTGTTTATTGAAACACATTGGATGCATTCACAATTGGCTTCTCCTCCTTGAAAAGTGAAGTTTATCCATATGATCGGGAACCTTGTGCCCTACTCTTACTATGCAAAAGATTCCTATGGTTCTTTAAAGTGCTCAGAAAGAAGTCTTCGATACACAGGGCCGCCCAGTTTTCATACCCATCTGACGAATCTCTAATCTGAAATCTCCGAATTCAGAGTCTGTAGTGCTATCCATGACCCCTATAACATATCAATTATTTCAACAAATAATTACAATGGCTTATTCTTGTGGTCATGATAATTATAGTAAACAGTTTGCAATTTTCACCAACCAAATATTTTGAAAGTTTTAATAATATCTGACAAATTTGGTAAGCAAAAGTTACAAATGTATTGCAGAGGTACTGCCCTTAATAACATCAAAAACAGCAAATTGAAGCTATTCACCAAATTAAATTCAAGGTATGTTTCTATAAGGTCTCTGATGATTTAGGCAATTAGCTAATTGACATGATTTGCACAGTTATTGTCCTTGATTTGTCTTAAGTGAATTTCAGCTTGTTATGTTAAGTGCGTTAAGAAATTACATTTGATTCGTCCAGTTATGGCTGAAGGTTTGTTTCAATGAAGTTTTCCATGAATTTGACAGTGGGCTAGAACAATAAATGTGCTACTGAGTTATTGCCCTTGATTATGTAAAATTTCAGAAGAAAATAGATGTGGAGATAGGACCATATTTGGTGGTATATATTTCAAAAGGTATGATCTTATTTGGTTGTCCATATTTCAGCCATATGTCAGCCTGGACAGTTTGTGACTGAGGACAAGAAGTGTGGAGACTGTCCAATGGACACGTACCAACCGCTGAATCATCCCTACTCGACCACTCAGTGCCAGGCCTGCCCACCTCTCCATGGAACCCACCAGGTCCGATCTACAGAGGAAACACAGTGCAAGAGTATGTACTACATGCAAGTTCTGTAGTTAATTAAAATGCACTTCATCATTATTTGAGGTTAACCTCATGGCTACTGCATGTAGTTCGTCATTATCTGAGGTTAACCTCTTGGCTACTGCATGTAGTTCGTCACTATCTGAGGTTAACCTCTTGGCTACTGCACTTCAACATTATGTGAGGTAAATCTGAGATTCTGCATGTATTCCAGAATTCTGTGAGGTAAATCTCTGAGCATCTGCATGTATTTCAGAATTCTGTGATGTTGGACAGCAGTTGGTAGGTGACCAGTGTGAGCTGTGTGCACGTGGGACCCACAAGGACAATTCTGTGTCACCCGTGGATACACGGTTTGACTCGTGCAAAGAATGTGCTGTTTTTACTACTGATGAGGTTGGATCTACCAGCAGTGAGGATTGTAGAATACGTGAGTGATGGATTTATTTTTGTGTTGCCTTCTTAGCATGGCACTTTGTCCGTCACACTTTAACCTGCAACCTAACCTTGGCCCTAACTTAAAAAGTATTTGACCTATGTTCATAAAACTTCACACACAGCTTCATCTTACCTCGAGGAATGTTGTTAAACATGTCCAATAACTCTGACTTCCATTTTGTCAGAGTTATTCCCCTTTTCTTAAAACATTAACCTGCAACCTAACCAAGCTGAAATAAGCACACGGCAGGTCACACAAGTGTTCCGTGGAATACCCTTCTAGATCACACCATCAACAGGCATATTTACAACAGATGTACACCATTTCTAAATCCTAAATAACTTACATATTTTGAGAATCCAAACTCTATGGACACAATATAAATGGCTTCCACCAGCCAGACCAAACCCCAAAACTAGAATCGTATTAAGAATTGCCAACTCATAATTCATTCAGGCATATTCAATCATGGGTATTTTAAGAACCCCGTGAATAAACCTTTACTTTTAATAGGATAAATGTTGTTTTTTTAGTGTAATTTTGTTGTTATTTGGCAGGTTAATTTCTTTAACTTATTGTGCTTAAACACCAATTATCTGTGCATGTACATGTTACTCCTGCTGTGATACTGACAATACCTAACCTATTTTTCGGGGCACTAGTTTCACTGAAAGGTTTTTCGGCATTAACATGAGCAATTTTAATAATACTTACAATTTATATATCACTAGAAATGGGATTTTTAGTGGTCAATAAAAATATCTTAGTTTTGAAAACTGGTCGAGAAATAAATGTTTTACAATCAAAATATTTTTGCTGGGTCTTTTTCCATGTAAATTTCTTGTTGCTGGAATAGAAGAAAATTAAGAAATCTCAAAATCTGAAATAATTTCAGTTAGCTTTAATATTTTGCTTTAAAACTTTCAGGGTGTCTTAACTGAACTGATTTTGAAAAGTAAGGTATTTTAATTTACCACTAAAAATAATAGTTGAATTTTGTATTAAAATTACAAAAACAACTATTGCTGAAACAAGCAAATTGAACAATAATTTTAAACACTCACTTTATAAAGATACATCTATTATACTGTTGTTTTGTTTCACAACTGCTTGATGTGTATTTATGAAGTGTAAGTGAAATGACTTATTTTTGACAACCGTAGCGTGCATGCATGCGTGTGCGTGCGTAATCTTGTATAACATGAGGGCTACTTATGGATGGTGCTTGTTATGACATTAGGGCTACTTATGTGTGGTGGTTGCTATGACATTAGGGCTACTTATGGGTGGTGGTTGCTATGACATTAAGGCTACTTATGGATGGTGCTTGTTATGACATTAGGGCTACTTATGTGTGGTGGTTGCTATGACATTAGGGCTACTTATGGGTGGTGGTTGCTATGACATTAGGGCTACTTGTGGGTGGTTGTTGCTGTGACATTAGGGCTACTTGTGGGTGGTGGTTGCTATGACATTAGGGCTACTTTTAGATGGTGGTTGTTATGACATTAGGGCTACTTTTAGGTGATGGTTGCTATGACATTAGGGCTACTTATGGGTGGTGGTTGCTATGACATTAGGGCTACTTATGGGTGGTGGTCCCTATGACATTAGGGCTACTTGTGGGTGGTGGTTGCTGTGACATTAGGGCTACTTGTGGGTGGTGGTTGCTATGACATTAGGGCTACTTTTAGATGGTGGTTGTTATGACATTAGGGCTACTTGTGGGTGGTGGTTGCTCTGACATTAGGGCTACTTGTGGGTGGTGGTTGCTCTGACATTAGGGCTACTTATGGTGGTGGTTGCTCTGACATTAGGGCTACTTGTGGGTGGTGGTTGCTGTGACATTAGGGCTACTTGTTGGTGGTGGTTGCTCTGACATTAGGGCTACTTATGATGGTGGTTGCTCTGACATTAGGGCTACTTGTGGGTGGTGGTTGCTGTGACATTAGGGCTACTTGTGGGTGGTGGTTGCTATGACATTAGGGCTACTTGTGGGTGGTGGTTGCTGTGACATTAGGGCTACTTATGGGTGGTTGTTACGACATTAGGGCTACTTACGGGTGGTTGTTACAACATTAGGGCTACTTATGGGTGTTGTTATGATATTAGGGCTACTTATTGGTGGTGGTTGCTACAACATTAGGGCACCTTATGGGTTGTGGTTACTGTGACATTAGGGCTACTTATGGGTGTTGGTTGCTAAGACATTAGGGCTACTTATGGATGGTGCTTGCTATGATATTATGGCTACTTGTGGGTGGTGGTTATTATGACATTAGGGCTACTTATGGATGGTGCTTGCTATGATATTAAGATTGTAAATCTGAAAGAAAACAACTAAGCATCTTTTAGGTCCATGGATGGTATTCATAATAATTACGAAGTGCATGTTTGCTGTGTTTTTTTTCAGTTTTGAGTACTTAAAAGTTTATTTTGATATGATGGAATATGCCTTCTTTGGTTTTCTTGGAGGCTATAAATAGAAAAATGCAAAAATATCAAAAACTTGCAAAAATTAGCAAAATTGGCTGGTTTTGCGTCACGTGCTCATCGATTTGGAATAACTTCTTAAAAAGCCGGTGAAGGTATCTGCAATTTAGCATTTCCTGATATGCAAGAGCATGATCAGTGCAGAAATGACACTGAAATGCTTGTTGGTACTATTATTTGGTATGAAAACATGGGTAATTTAATGGTCTTCAAAGAAATGTATGATCCAGTGATGCTGTGATTTTTTTTTGCTCAAGGATTCAGGCTAAGTGCTTGTCATGGCTTTGATTGTTGAGAATTGGACATTAAACTGTGGAGTGCCCCCTGTGGATGGTGGTTGCTATGATATTAGGGCTACTTATGGATGGTGGTTGCTATGATATTAGGGCTACTTATGGATGGTGGTTGCTATGATATTAGGGCTACTTATGGATGGTGGTTACTATGATGTTAGGGCTACTTATGGATGGTGCTTGCTATGGCGTTGGGGCTACTTATGGATGGTGGTTGCTATGATATTAGGGCTACTTATGGATGGTGGTTGCTATGATATTAGGGCTACTTATGGATGGTGGTTGCTATGATATTAGGGCTACTTATGGATGGTGATTGCTATGATGTTAGGGCTACTTATGGATGGTGCTTGCTATGGCGTTGGGGCTACTTATGGATGGTGGTTGCTATGATATTAGGGCTACTTATGGATGGTGGTTGCTATGATATTAGGGCTACTTATGGATGGTGGTTGCTATGATATTAGGGCTACTTATGGATGGTGGTTGCTATGATATTAGGGCTACTTATGGATGGTGGTTGCTATGATATTAGGGCTACTTATGGATGGTGGTTGCTATGATATTAGGGCTACTTATGGATGGTGCTTGCTGTGACATTAGGGCTACTTATGGATGGTGCTTGCTATGACATTATGGCTTCTTATGGATGGTGGTTGCTATGACATTATGGCTTCTTATGGATGGTGGTTACTATGACATTTGGGCTTCTTATGGATGGTGCTTGCTATGACATTATGGCTTCTTATGGATGGTGGTTACTATGACATTATGGCTACTTATGGATGGTGGTTACTATGACATTAGGGCTGCATATGGATGGTGCATGCTATGACATTATGGCTTCTTATGGATGGTGGTTACTATGACATTAGGGCTTCTTATGGATGGTGCTTGCTATGATATTAGGGCTACTTATGGATGGTGGTTACTATGACATTAGGGCTGCATATGGATGGTGCGTGCTATGACATTATGGCTTCATTATTGATGGTGGTTACTATGACATTAGGGCTTCTTATGGATGGTGCTTGCTATCTATGACATTAGGGCTTCTTATGGATGGTGCTTTCTATGATGTTATGACTACTTATGGATGGTGCTTATTAAGACATTAGGGCTACTTATGGGTGGTGGTTGCTAGGACATTAGGGCTACTTATGGGTGGTGCTTCCTATGATAGCAACAGCAAGTCGAGACTTATTTTAATGTTCAAATGTTATGCTTGTAGAAATATACATTATAGTTCTGCTTGTAGAAATATATGTCATAGTTCTGCTTGTAGAAATATACGTTATAGTTCAGATGGAAAGCAAGAATGAACATTTCGAGAAAAGAGAAAATGAAATTTTTACTAAAGAAAGGTTGTTCGTTAACCAACAAATAGTCCCATTTCAGCTATCTGTATTGCTGGTCAATATATTGAAGGCCAAGTGTGTGTGCTAACTGTCTATTCCCATTTCAGCTGTCTGTATTGCTGGTCAGTATATTGAAGGCCAAGTGTGTGTGCTAACTGTCTATTCTCATTTCAGCTGTCTGCATTGCTGGTCAGTATATTGAAAACCAAGCATGTGTTGACTGTCCTATGGACACATACCAGCCCATTAGTCTACCAGACTCCGCTGTCAGGTGTATACAATGTCCAGACGGGACAGGCACAGAGGATGAAGGCACTGTGATGGAATCGCAATGTTTTAGTATGTTTCTTTTAGTTCATTTGTGCATGATTAATATAACGTCTTAATGAACAACTTATCGGTACCTATAAAATGTTAAAGGGACACATGGTAATCTTGAAGTTCGTATAAAGCATTAAATTTAGCATCTCCATTGATTTATCTAGTATCGTTTTGACCATTACGTGGTCCAAGTATTAACTTTCATACACCATCCAACCCCTTCTCCAAGAAGCGAAAATGGGATTGGCTGGGGTATGAAATAAAACCTTAATTTCGGCTTTAAAAGTTTGTATATTGTAAAATTAAAACATTTAAAAGGTAATTTTAAACAGGTTATCACATTTTTTCAGTAAAAGAAGTTTTTAAACGTGTTTTATTGTCTACATATCCGTTATAACATCCTGCTAATATAAGCTTTCCCATCGCTTAATGAAATTAGGGCAGGACCACATAATGTTTAAACCTGCTTGCATATAATTAAACAACTTCTTGTGTTTTCATTTTCCTTCATTGTTTTATAAAATTTTTGTATTATAAAATATATTAATGGTGCAATATAGTCAGTGGTTAATAATATGTAAAAACTATTTTCTTTGAACAATTCTAATAATTAATATTAATGATTGCAGTTATGTAGAAAAACTAACAGGACGCTGTGGGTTTTAAACAGATCAAGACTGCCATGCGTCCCTTTAAAGAATTAAAATAAATAATAAAAAAAAAATTGAACGAAAGTGTTGTTTTATTCAAGTCTATATTAAACTTTCTCAGTTCACGGTTTTGATTAAGAGTCCAAAGTGTTATTTTGAAAGATAATTCACAGTCTGTATATCAAGTTTATACATAAACCAGTATACATGTGGTATACATGTGGTATTTTGTAATTTGCAGAAGTGTGTGCAGCAGGGTCCTATGCTAATGCCAACAATGTGTGCGAGTGGTGTCCAGAGAAAACATTCAAACCTGCGAGTCAGAAGTTTGGTCAATGTAATGAATGTGACAACAAGTTATATACAACATCTGGAACAGGCGCCATCTCTAACGATGATTGTAACATACGTGAGTATCAGTGATTGTTTCATTAATGAACATAATGAGAAGGCTTTATTTGAAGATTTTACATTGCTACACAAATTTACAAAACCATTTAATATTTTTTTCCTGTATCAGCTCATCTTTGATATTTCTGCTGGCTAACACCAGTGACATACTGAGTAAAGCATTTAATAAAATGACTCTTTATGAGTCTTGTTTCTATATCATATTGATTAAGTGAAACTAATTTAGCAAATAATGTTCAAAACTCCCAAGAAGCTTGTTTTAGATCAATTTATTAAACTTGTGTCATAAAGTTCATTTAAAATCCCCTGTAACATTATTGTGTTTTTATGTAAGGTATAAGGTTACAGCAAATATTAAATTAATCTTGATCAAATGACATTTAGTTCAATTTAACTGCATATAAAGCAAGACTAGTGACACAACTTCTAGGGCATTTGAATGAATGAATGGTGTTTTACGGCATGTCAGCATAATTAGATTATATTGTGGGCGAAAACGGATGAAAATGGAATGGTGAATTATCAAAAGTTATATTAAAATGTATAGGTTTAGGGCATTTGAATAGGCTTTGACTAGGTTGATACTGAGCATTGACTAGGTTGATACTAAGCTTTGACTAGGTTGATACTGAGCATTGACTAGGTTGATACTAAGCTTTGACTAGGTTGATACTGAGCATTGACTAGGTTGATATTGAGCTTTGACTAGGTTGATACTGAGCTTTGAATAGGTTGATACTGAGCTTTGACTAGGCTGATACTGAGCTTTGACTAGGTTGATACTGAGCATTGACTAGGTTGATACTGAGCTTTGACCAGGTTGATACTGAGCTTTGAATAGGTTGATACTGAGCTTTGAATAAGTTTATACTGAGCTTTGAATAGGTTGATACTGAGCTTTGACTAGGTTGATATTGAGCTTTGACTAGGTTGGTACTGAGCTTTGACTAGGTTGATACTGAGCTTTGACTAGGTTGATACTAAGCTTTGACTAGGTTGATACTGAGCTTTGACTAGGTTGATATTGAGCTTTGAATAAGTTGATACTGAGCTTTGAATAGGTTGATACTGAGCTTTGACTAGGCTGATACTGAGCTTTGACTAGGTTGATACTGAGCATTGACTAGGTTGATACTGAGCTTTAAATAGGTTGATACTGAGCTTTGACTAGGCTGATACTGAGCTTTGACTAGGTTGATACTGAGCATTGACTAGGTTGATACTGAGCTTTAAATAGGTTGATACAGAGCTTTGACTAGGCTGATACTGAGCTTTGACTAGGTTGATACTGAGCATTGACTAGGTTGATACTGAGCTTTGACCAGGTTGATACTGAGCTTTGAATAGGTTGATACTGAGCTTTGAATAAGTTGATACTGAGCTTTGAATAGGTTGATACTGAGTTTTGACTAGCTTGATATTGAGCTTTTAATTCAGTTGATACTGAGCTTTGAATCGGTTGATATTGAGCCATGAATAGGTTGATACTGAGCTTTTAATTGATACTGAGCTTTGAATAGGTTGATATGGGGCATATGAACACTTTTTAGCTATATCTTTGTGTATTCCATCTAGGTGACTGTCAAGCAGGATTCAGAATCTCAGAGAGTGGCGACACCTGTATCGTGTGTCCATATGCCACATACCAGGACACGCCACTACAGTCTTCCTGTATACCATGTGGTCCCAGTAAGAACACATCCACAACAGGAGCTACTTCTAAGGACATGTGTACAAGTGAGTGTCTGTATAGGATTACTATAAATGTATGCAGTTTTACCCCCATTCAACAAGGCTCTACACTTTGATGGGTGCTCTACACTTTGATGGGTGAACGCGAAACTATTGTAACTATACTGGTATGCAAGTAGTAGCCGAACAGCAGTAGTATCCGAATTTCCGTAAACAAATGACGTTCGTAGCTCTTCAATAGAAAATATTAATTTAATTTAATAAAAAGATACATTTTTCATCATCAGAAGAATCGTCGTATACGAAAAAGTAAATATGTACCGAAATATAAATGATTTTCTTCTCAGCACTCATTTCCGCGCAAATTTGCGCGTGGGGAAGTCGCGTGCTAACCAAGCATGCGCAGTTATGTGTTTTTAATTGCTCTCCAATATTTAAACAATGCTTCCCCATGACAACACCAGCAGACGATAATAAATTAAAAGTAATTTATATATATAACCCTGTTTATATAACATGTAGGCATAAACAATATTGGAAAAATACAATACTGCAGTAAAATATCGATCGGTCAAATCTGATTATACTGCAGTAGCGGAATTTCCAATTGACGTAATCCCTGACATAATGGAGACATCTCTTGTTAATATATTTAGGTCATAAATGAGAAGAGTTGTCTTTCTTACGGAATGAGGCATCCAATAGGGATAATGACCATAAATGTATCCCTTTTTTTAGCAATTCGGCTACTACTTCTGTACTGCTGTCAATCAACGGTTATTGGTTACCCTTTTGAGGGCCCCTATTAACAGCGTGTGCGCGAGCTTGTAATCGGATGTTGTCATTTTTAACAATGAAGTGAACTTAACTTTACTCTGTAAGTTGTTTTTGTTTGAATAATATCAAATAACAACAAACAGTACAATAAACACTATTTTCTGTTCGGCTATGACTTGCATACCAGTATATGAGTAAAAAACAAGATAAAACAGTTTTGCTTTTGTCCCTCAGGTGTCGTATGCTTTCTGTACAGGTACAGTTCAATCGAGAAGATTCAGCTCTTTTGTTATAGGCACCTCAGAGGGAGAAGAATGTGTTCAGTGCTGTCCCCTGTTAATGTTTATAAATGTACTGTGTATAATTAATTCATTTGGTCACTTAATGGTCACTGAACAGAGGACTGGACTGCAACCCTTTAATCCCTGCATTTATAAAATGGACTTTTCTCTTGTTTTAGTTGGATCATACTAAAGCAGTTTGAAGGGACAAATGGCAATACTGTAGAATAAGAAAAGAAAACTTAAAAAACAAACAAATTTTATTACCTTTTATTTAAATAGATGCAAGCATATTTTAAGTAAAATTAATACAGATTAATAAATTGATACAGATTAATAAATTGAGGCATAACTTTTAAGCTTGATCATACTTTAAGATTGATATGTGTCCTGATATGTGTCCCTTTAATGTATATTCTGTCAAACACTTTTGTTAAATGGTTTTGATAACATTGTAGACTATGGATGTTGTTGATTTAGATCTTACACTGAATCTGTGGAAACTTTGAAAGACAATCTGACTTTAATATCAAAAATTTCAATAGCAAGTTCACAAAAGTTTGGACGAATGATGCTTTATAGAATTTTGAACATTGTTTTACGAGAGTTTGTACAACTGATGCTTCATAGAATTTTGAACATTTGTTTGCAAAGTTTATACGAAAGATGCTTCATTCAATTTTGAAAATCATTTTCAAAAGTTTGTACAAATAATACTTCATGTGAATTAAACCATTTTTTTACTTCAAAAAATATGTACGACTGATGCTTCATAGAAATTGCGTTTGTTTGCAAAGGTTTGTACGTATGATGCTTCATAGAATTTGGGGTAGCTGAAATGTATTTATTGTGTGAGTGTTTGTTATTACAGTATACTGTCAAGCAGGCTTGATTGGGACTACAGGAACATGTCTGCCATGTCCTGCGGGCACGTACAAACCACTGCAAGGCTTTGGTGAATGTATCACCTGTCCAGTGAACACACAGTCTAACAACGATCGCACAGCCTGTGATGGTAATCTACAATACTTTCTAATACGATTTATTGTCAGTTTTATATAATAAAAAAAAAAAGCCTTTTGCATGTGATCATGCACCTTTCAAGGTGTTGTTTTGTAAAATGTTAAAATCCTTTTTTGCAACAAATTTCATTTAATTGGATTTTCAACAGCTAAAGTCATATGACGATTTTTTTAAGAATGTTCAAACTACCGTATTTTACCGTGTATAGTGTGCACCCATGTATAGTGCTCAGCCCTCTTCTCAGAGGTCAAACCTGGGCAAAAAGGTTGTTTCCGTGTATAATGCGCATCAAAATATTTCTTAGATGAACCATTCGCTGAAAATAACAATCACTTTTAACTGCATCACGATAATTAAAAACAGAAAGCAGGATACGGTACAAAGAATTTAATTGTGCTTGTCGCGATGCAATTAGACTTTATTCATTTCTAAGTCGAATTACCAGTAAGTCAATAAATTACTTGTATAAAGCGAGTAAGTTACGACAAATAAAGTATTATCGGCATTCACAAATGTCTGTCTGTTCGTTCCCGATGTTTTTATCGGCGTTTTTCTCCAGTCTGACATCGATTTTCTGCATATAGAATGCAAGAAAAAAAGGTTTTTTGTATTGTACGCACCCCCACTTTCGGAAACCGTAGAAGTAAAAAAACTGCATACTATACAAGGTAAAATACGGTATACCAATAAAACGAGTACCAACTATTGGAAATATTTAAAACATCTGTTCATGTAACTTGTTTGTTGTACTGTTTACTTGTACATGGACCAGTAGGTTCCAGTGATGTTATTGTTGAATGGAGCACATATTAGTTTGAAAAGAATGAGTTCATTGAAGAAAAGTTTTCATAGGATAAAAAAAAACATAGATTTGTTTCATTACTAAAATTGGGGCGCAGTCAAAATGATCACTATGGAAACCCTGCAACCCATTACTAACCTCTGTCATGTTGAATTAAGGGCAATAGTGCAATGCCATCAGTTTATCCACAGAACAGAGGATACTTTTTCAGTGTGTAAATTTTTTTAATTTTTTTTATGTAACTCTGTTTTATTATATAAGTGTGTAAATGACACATGCGGAATAATTTACTATTTCAAGAGTAACATAATACGGCCAGGATACATGACTGTGTACTATATATTCAGTGTAGTGTTCTAGCGTGTAAAGTGACACATGTATACTCTAATTTCAGTGTACTGTGGTACCGGGTACTTCTACACGAGTGTCAATGGTGCCGGAACGTGTACCAAATGTGAGATTGGAACTTACAAACATCTATCTGGCAATGTTGCCTGTGATGCCTGTCCAGCTGGTTTCACCACTAGTATAACGGGTCAGACAGAATGTACCGAATGTAAGTATAATCTTTATCGCATAACTTGCAGTATGGGAGTGTAATAAAGCCATGATATATTTATCATATTACACTAGTGAAATAAATATGCAAATGAAGGTCAAATTATCGTGCGGTCCTCTCTGTTCAGCTTGATGTACGAGGGATGTTCGATAAGTTCATAGGCTTTTTCTGTAATAAAAAACTAATGTACATGTATGAAAAAGAAAACCTCATGTTAAAGAATAATGTATTCTCATCATATCTTTAAAAACTAGAGTAAATACAAACACAAATGACATTTCTACATAGACGTAAATGAAGTCACTATTTAACTGCCATCCGGAGCCTGGTTGACGTCAAAATTACTTTTAGATGACGTCGTTGCGAAACATGCAGACAGTCACAGTGATACTTTCTCAATATGATCACCACTGAGTCTTAAACACTTACAGTGACGCATTACCTTTGTCATCAGTTTCAATATACCATTGTTACTGTCAAATGTTGAGACAATTCTCTGCGTTTCTCTCTTTAAATCATCAGCACTATTGAATCTTATTCCCCTCAGTTGAACCTTAATTTTCGGGAAAACTCTGAAGTCCATCGGAGCAAAGTCCAGACTGTATGGTGGTTGGTTCAGCAACTCAAAACCAAGGAGAGTGTGATGCAGTGCATTATCTTGGTGAAGTATCACTCAGTCAAGATCGATGTTTGGTCGTTTTTTACTGAGGGCGCGAACAAGATGCTTTTTCACAACCTAAAAAACATTAATTTTAAAAATCTTCGTTACGGTGTTCAATGCAACAAATGGCTATAAAATATTATTAGAAGTCTTAAATAATTATTATATTTAGATATGATAAAAAACATTGTTAAATAAAAGTTTTTTTGGATATTCCATACCTAAAACTTACATTGGAATAATAATCTGCATTGACTGTCTGACAATCGGACACCTGGTGCTGCAGAAGCATCCCTCGAACATGTGTTTGCCGCCCAATCTGTTGACCTTCGCTTTCTTGGGTGGTGGAGTCTGGGGTGTTTTCCACACTGATGATTGTGCCTTAGACTCTGGATCGAAATGCCATAGCCACTTTTCGTCTGTTGTTGCGATCCTGTTCAGAAAGTCTTCTCCTTAAGTCAGATCATAATGTTGGATGAAGTTCAAAGAAGAAACAATCCACTTCTCTTTCAACTCTTCTGAGAGAAGTCGTGGGGCCCACCTGGCACTAACCTTTGACATGTTTAAGTTAACTGTTAATATAGTGTGTATTGTAGAAGTTGATTGAAACATCAAACTCCTCTGCTAACGCTCAAACTGTTAAGCGCCTATCCATCTTGATCATGTCTTTCACTTTGTCTGGTAGAGTTTATCCTACTGTTCCGCATCGTTGGTCATCATAGACTGTTTCTCTGCCGTCCTTAAAACGTTTGTGCCACTTAAACTCTAACGCTCAGCTGCATTTCCTAGTAACTCCTGATTCTTCAATTAATTTTAATGTCTGTGTTGGCGTTTTACCCAGTCCCAAACAAAATTTGATCACTGATCGAGCTTCGACGTCGCCAGCTGGCGTCATTTTTTTGATGGTAATGATCTCAAACGTCAGAACGTTACGTTTTTGCATTAAAATGTTAACGAATCTATTTTGCATTTGCATAAGGGACATGCAATTAAATATTACAAGAAATTACCGGGCCCAGCATAGCGATACCAGTGTTGTTATGTTACCAGATTGTTTGTTCATGAAATATTTTATAAAATAATTATCTCTATCATTCGCTTTGATGTGTCAAGCTAATTAAATTCTGCTGAAATATTTCTAATTTTGGAGGACTATTGTAAGAGTTATGAGAAAAGTCTACAAACTTATTGAACATCCCTCGTACATCGGAATTGCCATGTCTATTTCTGTAGCCGTTTAAATACCGGTTTACGGAAATCTTTGAGGTAGTTCAATTGTTTGGCGGCGCATGGAGAAGACGGAGTCAACATACGACATTATCATACAAACATACACCATGATCGTGGTGTAATGTTATATATAGGAAGCTACAAGAGAGCTACAACAAATAATGTTCCTTATGAGACATTTTAGAGTTATGTGATAAATAGAATCTCACATTCATGCCTATTTAATATTAAATTTATTAAACTCATTGGATAAAATTGACATGATGTTTGGCACAGCCTCGCATCATAATTATAATTTTATACAACTGGGTTAATAAATTCAATATTAAACAAGCACTCATGTAAGATCCTCTATCGATAGTCTGTTCTACCATGGCCTGCGGGCCCTATTGATAGTCTGTTCTACCATGGCCTGCGGGCCCTATTGATAGTCTGTTCTACCATGGCCTGCATGCCCTATTGATCGTCTGTTCTACCATGGCCTGCGGGCCCTATTGATAGTCTGTTCTACCATGGCCTGCATGCCCTATTGATCGTCTGTTCTACTATGGCCTGCGGGCCCTATTGATAGTCTGTTCTACCATGGCCTGCATGCCCTATTGATCGTCTGTTCTACTATGGCCTGCGGGCCCTATTGCCAGTCTGTTCTACCATGGCCTGCGGGCCCTATTGATAGTCTGTTCTACTATGGTCTGCGGGCCCTATTGATAGTCTGTTGTACCTTGGCCTGCGGACCCTATTAATAGTCTGTTCTACCATGGCCTGTAGGCCCTCATCAGGTGTGATACAATGTATGTGTGTTAGTATTTTATGTACGATGAGGAGGCTGGTGTGGATGACCTAGAGTACTTTATGTACGATGAGGAGGCTGGTGTGGATGGCCTAGAGTACTTTATTTACCATGAGGAGGCTGGTGTGGATGGCCTTGAGTACTTTATGTACCATTAGGAGGCTGGTGTGGATGACCTAGAGAACGTTATGTACCATGAGGAGGCTGGTGTGGCTGGCCTAGAGTACTTTATGTACCATGAGGAGGCTGGTGTGGATGGCCTAGAGTACTTTATGTACCACGAGGAGGATGGTGTGGATGACCTAGAGTACTTTATGTACCATGAGGAGGCTGGTGTGGATGGCCTTGAGTACTTTATGTACCATTAGGAGGCTGGTGTGGATGGCCTACAGTACTTTATGTACCATGAGGAGGCTGGTGTGGATGGCCTAGAGTACTTTATTTACCATGAGGAGGCTGGTGTGGATGGCCTTGAGTACTTTATGTACCATTAGGAGACTGGTGTGGATGGCCTAGAGTACTTTATGTACCACGAGGAGGCTGGTGTGGATGGCCTAGAGTACTTTATGTACCATGCGGAGGCTGATGTGGATGGCCTTGAGTACTTTATGTACCATTAGGAGACTGGTGTGGATGGCCTAGAGTACTTTATGTACCATGAGGAGGCTGGTGTGGCTGGCCTAGAGTACTTTATGTACCATGAGGAGGCTGGTGTGGATGGCCTAGAGTACTTTATGTACCACGAGGAGGCTGGTGTGGATGACCTAGAGTACTTTATGTACAATGAGGAGGCTGGTGTGGATGGCCTTGAGTACTTTATGTACCATTAGGAGGCTGGTGTGGATGGCCTAGAGTACTTTATGTACCATGAGGAGGCTGGTGTGGATGGCCTAGAGTACTTTATTTACCATGAGGAGGCTGGTGTGGATGGCCTTGAGTACTTTATGTACCATTAGGAGACTGGTGTGGATGGCCTAGAGTACTTTATGTACCACGAGGAGGCTGGTGTGGATGGCCTAGAGTACTTTATGTACCATGCGGAGGCTGATGTGGATGGCCTTGAGTACTTTATGTACCATTAGGAGACTGGTGTGGATGGCCTAGAGTACTTTATGTACCATGAGGAGGCTGGTGTGGATGGCCTAGAGTACTTTATGTACCATGAGGAGGCTGGTGTGGATGGCCTAGAGTACTTTATGTACCATTAGGAGACTGGTGTGGATGGCCTAGAGTACTTTATGTACCATGAGGAGGCTGGTGTGGATGGCCTAGAGTACTTTATGTACCATTAGGAGACTGGTGTGGATGGCCTAGAGTACTTTATATACCATGAGGAGGCTGGTGTGGATGGCCTAGAGTACTTTATGTACCACGAGGAGGCTGGTGTGGATGGCCTTGAGTACTTTATGTACCACGAGAGGAGGCTGGTGTGGATGGCCTTGAGTATTTTATGTACCACGAGGAGGCTGGTGTGGATGGCCTTGAGTACTTTATGTACCACGAGGAGGCTGGTGTGGATGGCATTGAGTAATTTATTTACCACGAGGAGGCTGGTGTGGATGGCCTATAATACTTTATGTACCACGAGGAGGCTGGTGTAGATGGCCTTGAGTACTTTATGTACCATGAGGAGGCTGGTGTGGATTGCCTTGAGTACTTTATGTACCATGACGAGGCTGGTGTGGATGTCCTTGAGTACTTTATGTACCACGAGAAAGCTGGTGTGGATGGCCTAGAGTGCTTTATGTACCACGAGGAGGCTGGTGTGGATGTCCTTAAGTACTTTATGTACCACGAGAAAGCTGGTGTGGATGGCCTAGAGTGCTTTATGTACCACGAGGAGGCTGGTGTGGATGGCCTTGAATGCTTTATGTACCACAAGGAGGCTGGTGTGGATGGGCTAGAGTGCTTTACCACGAGGTGGCTGGTGTGAATGGCCTTGAATGCTTTATGTACCACGAGGAGGCTGGTGTTGATGGCATTGAGTAATTTATTTACTACGAGGAGGCTGGTGTGGATGGCCTAGAATACTTTATGTACCACGAGGAGGCTGGTGTGGATGAGCTAGAGTGCTTTACCACGAGGTGGCTGGTGTGAAAGGCCTTGAATGCTTTATGTACCACAAGGAGGCTGGTGTGGATGGGCTAGAGTGCTTTACCACGTGGTGGCTGGTGTGAATGGCCTTGAATGCTTTATGTACCACGAGGAGGCTGGTGTGGATGGCATTGAGTAATTTATTTACTACGAGGAGGCTGGTGTGGATGGCCTAGAATACTTTATGTACCACGAGGAGGCTGGTGTAGATGGGCTAGAGTGCTTTATGTACCACGAGGAGGCTGGTGTGGATTGCCTTGAGTACTTTATGTACCATGACGAGGCTGGTGTGGATGTCCTTGAGTACTTTATGTACCACGAGAAAGCTGGTGTGGATGGCCTAGAGTGCTTTATGTACCACGAGGAGGCTGGTGTGGATGGCCTTGAATGCTTTATGTACCACAAGGAGGCTGGTGTGGATGGGCTAGAGTGCTTTACCACGAGGTGGCTGGTGTGGATGGCCTTGAATGCTTTATGTACCACAAGGAGGCTGGTGTGGATGGGCTAGAGTGCTTTAACACGAGGTGGCTGGTGTGGATGGGCTAGAGTGCTTTATGTACCATGAGGAGGATGGTGTGGATGGCCTTGAGTACTTTATGTACCATGGGGAGTCTGGTGTGGATGGCCTAGAGTACCTTATGTACCACAAGGAGGCCAGTGTGGATGGCCTTAAGTACTTTATGTACCATGAGGAGGCTAGTGTGGCCCAGTGGATAGCATGATGGCCTTGAGGTCAGGAGGACCTGGGTTCAAGTCTCACTCACACCACTGAGTTTACACAATATACACAATATACACAATATACACAATACTCACAATATACACATGCACAATATACACAATGTACACAATATATGCATACACAATATACACAACACAATATACACATACACAATATACACATAAACAATGTACACAATATACACATTATAAACAATATACACAATATTACAATATATACAACATACACTATATACACAATATTACAAATATTACAATATACACAATATACACACAATATACACAATATTACAATATACACACATACACAATATTACAATATACACAATATACACATACACAATATTCCAATATACGCCATGTATTTGTGTTTCAGTGTTCTGTGTACCAGGGAGGTATCTGATGACAGGCATGTGTGTAGACTGTGACGTAGGAACATTTAAAGGAGAGCATGGTAATGAAGCCTGTACCTCGTGTACTGGGAAGTTTACAACAGCTGGGAAAGGGTCCACCTCCGTGTCACAGTGTACTGTAGGTAAGTAGACTATCGTCAAATTAAATCAAGTTTGTAGCGTGGTCGCTGACATTTCCTTTGTATTTGCACAGTTGTAAATCATTTAATTGAAAATGACACCTGTCGGATGACTGGTGTACTCTAACAACCAATTATCGGAAGTTAGAGTATGGCAGACAGATGAAATGGACATTCTACAAAACATAGAGTATGGTCTCATCTCATTGGTTGGTTTAAACACATTGATTGGCTATGTCCATTTCTATGTTTAAATCAACCATCTCGATGAGATCATACTCTATTGCTTATTGTTGTAACAGTAGTGACATGTGGGCCACAGTGTCATCTTTATTTGAAAACATTTTAGGTCTGCTTTCTGAACTTAACATGAGACACAAACATGCTCTTGTTCAAGTTTATGCCATACCAAATTTAATTAGACTTGGATCACCAAACATTATGAAGGCAAATGGTTATGTAATTAAGTTTAACGTAAATCAGATTTTCAACACCAGATGTACAATATTTTGACATTAAATACAACCTCTCTTGTAATTATCAGTAATTAGTAATAGGCCATTTCTGTGCCTGCAAACTCACATTTGAGATACAATGTTTACGGAGCCTAATAGCATATAATACGTCCGAGTTAGGAAAGTTTGAGTCTAGCCAAGTAGGGAAAAAAAAGGCATCTCAGTGTTAAAACTTAGAGATGCTAGGTTTGAGAAAATGCTTGTACTTGAAATTGGTCTATGGCTTGGATAGTAACGATGCAGAATCTAAAACTTTCTCGCCTCTCATCGCTGTGGGTTCGAATCCCTCCAGGAGCTCAGCTTATCAAGTGAGAAGGTGTCCATTCTTATGGATGGTGGGATATACAGTATACCAAGGAAAAATGAGGTCATCTGATCGTCATATATGTGCTAAAAATTACATAAAATACCATTCAAACAAACAAACGTAATGAGATGTGCATGTTAAGGGGCTACGTGACTTTATTTAAGGTATGAAACCACTAATTATTTTCCTTATAGACACCAATGTTCAAATGTCACTTATTAATAATTTGCTGCAACTTAAACTCAAGTATGTATAATGCAGCAGTGTAATTTTCATATAGAAAACTGATTTTCCACTTGAAAAATCACCAGAAAAGGTGGGGTCACAAGACATGTAAGAAATTTCTTGTTTGTTTGCTAAACAGGTCAGGGGTACAGCTGTTTTCATTGATAGTTGCTCGCAGCATGTAAGCATAGAGTCAACATTTTGAAAATGTTCATCAGCGATCCAGTAAAACCTATTAATATGCTTCTACAAAATCGAATAGAAATGGGCAGTTTTACCCTACTTATAAGGCCCATTTCCATCAAAAAAGGAGGGATTACTTTTTAGCTCGACTATTCGAAGAATACGAGAGCTTATGTAATCACCCCGGCGTTGGCGTCCCACATCAAGGTTTGCGTGTAAGCTGTGTTTTCAAGTCTATATCTCTTACATTTCTTATCCTAGCACAACCAAATTTGGCCATGGGCTTCCTTATAGCATTATCTTAAGGGCTGCATAAACAATTTTGGTTACTGTAACCCATGGACTCCCATTGAACCCAAATTATGATAGCCCATAAAATGTGTCCCATTTCACATCAAATTTTGTGTGTAAGCTGTGTTTACAAGTCTATATCTCTTAATTGGCCATTAGCTTCCTTATAGCATTATCTTAAGGGCTGCTTAAGTAATTTTGATTCCTGTAACCCCTGGGCTCCCACGGAACCCAAATTCTGATTAAAATGTGTCTGTTTCACATCAAATTTTGCATGTAAGCTGTGTTTACAGGTCTATATCTCGTACATTTCTTGTCCTGGCTGAACTAAATTTGGGAATTGGTTTCCTTATAGTATGTTGTAAAGAGTAGGGTAAGTAATTTTGTTTTCTGCAAATTCTGGGCTCCCATGGAACCAAAATTGTGATGGCCCATAAATGTTTTTTTTACGTATTTCTGTGTTTTAGTCAATTCTTACACATACATGTTGCCCCCCCCCCCCCCCCCCCCAACCCCCACCCCCCACCCTCACATGGAGGACAGGGAGAGTGGAATTGTTTTCATTTTATCTTCCATTATTTGGATTAAATACAGATACACAGATGAAATATCAATAAAAAAAATGAAATTAGGCCTCAATAAAAATTGAGCTCCCTCCCCGAGTTGCCTTTCGACCACAAATTTCTTTAAAATGACAGCAATTTTGGATTAAAACAGATAAAAATAATAAAATTTCACATAATTTTATATCGGCCCGAGTATCTATACAAGCCCCATCCCCCAACCCCACCCCACATTGTTTTAGCCTTGTTTTCTGATGGTAGCTATATAATTTATTATTCTTTGAAAAATCGAATAGTCGAGCTGCGCTGTTCTCCGACAGCTCTTGTTATTATAGGAACTACATTTGACTACACCTCGGAGGTTAACATGTAATTGGTGGTGGTAAACCTTAATGTGATCGGCTGTTAAAAGTAGGTGGTCATATGACCAGCTTATACCATATATTGATAACAACCTATCTGAGACTGGACTGCAAGTCCCTAGTCAACATCAACGAACATTACCGAAATGTTAGATCTTAATTAAACTTATACATAAATACAGTCAAACCCTGGTCATACGACCACCTGTTTTAAGTGCCTACCTGCTGACTAAGCGACCCCTTTGAGTTCCTCAGGTCGTAATTTGCTATTAATTTTTACTCCAATAAGCGACCACCTGTCTAACGCAAACAACGACCACATAACTTCACGCCAAAAGACCATCTTTAAGATTAATATGCGATCACCATTAATTTTGTTCTTCTTCAGAAAACCATGTTTGACTGTATTCACAATTGTGATCAAAAGTTCAAATGTTACTTCTCATTATGTCTCCCCCATACTGGGGAAACATATTGTTTTTAGCTTGGATGTCTGTCTGTCTGTCTGGATCTCTGTTCGTCACAAGTCGGTCTCCACCATATCTCTTAAACCGCTTGAGGGATTTGGAAATAACTAACCACAAATGTTCACTATATCGGGACAACGTGCAGAGCGCAATTCCAATCACGTCCATTCAAGGTCAAGGTCACACTTAGAGGTTGAAGGTCATACGCACTATGTTTTGTGTTCTCTCCATATCTCTTGAACTGCTTGAGGGATTTTGAAATAACTAGGTAGAAATGTTCACCATTTCAAGACGACGTCAGCGCAACTTCCAGCCATGTCCACTGAAGGCCAAGGTAGAAGGTCATATGCACTATATTTCATGTCCACTCCATATCTCTTGAACTGCTTCAGGGATTTTGAAATAACTTGGCACAAATGCTCACCATATTGAGACAACGTGCAGAGCACTACTTTCAGCCAGATTAGTTCATAAATTATGGGGGGAGACATATGTTTTTGTTACAAAAACAACACCGTCAAGTTGTGTCTGCTAATATGTCAGTAAAGAAATAGAAACAAATAGTTTTTGGTGTATTGATGGAATGATAGTACATACATGTGATATCTCACTCTATGAGATAAAAACTCACAGAATTTTGTCTCTTCAGAAGTCGAAAATCTGTGAGATTTGGACATCTCACTGAAAAAATTCTGAAGTGAAAACAAATTGAAAAGCTATTAAATGACAGTTTCATGTTTGATTTTATCATCGAATGCTTTGAAAAACTTAAATGTTTGAACATATTTAATAAAACCTCGCTTATACCTTATTTTTGTATAATCTCATAGATTTTGGACAAATCTCCTTTAAAAAATGCTTAAATCTCTCAGATTTTGACTTCAGAAGTATCACATGTATGAAGGCGTGAGGCACCCACATTCCAATAAATATTTTGTAAGTTCTCTAACCTTTCTGTTCCAGTTGTGTGTGATCCTGGTCAGGACCGGATTGAGGACAACACGTGCGCTGCTTGTGCCTTGAACACATACCAACCGTCAGCAGGCCAGACCTCGTGCATCCCATGCACAGTGGGTACCATAACAATGCAGACTGGTGCAGATAGTGATGCACTGTGTGTTCGTGAGTAACTTGTTTGTTCCTTGCTGCTGTTCACCCATTTCATAAAACATTTAACTATCAAATCATTTAGTTCTGATGGCGAAACATTTTGAATTGCTAGCATGAATATTACACATATTCAGGATATTCAGGATGAGTTTTGTACTCTGAAAATGAGTTGACATTTTGCAGCAGGAGTAAACTTAATATACATACATGTTCGATTTCAATTCTTGCTAGTACGTATAGGAGATTAGGAATGTGATTTATTGAGCCATAAAGTCACAATTGGTCTGCACTATCTCCTTTTTAGTCTTTCATTTTAGTTTAATAATTAACAAAGTTGGTGGTATTTAGCTGTGTAGTGCTCTAAAAGCTAAATGTACAAACCAATAATCTCTACTCTGAATTTTATCATTTGTTAGCCTGTACATTGTTATCTCTCTCTCAGTTCATAAATGACGTAATGGCCGTCATTATTTTTACAAAATTTCAGCCGAGTGTGCAGCCGGTAATGTGTACCAGGTTTCCACAACAACGTGCATACCATGTAGTGTTGGTACATATAAGGTAGCCAAAGGCAACACACAGCCATGTGTTCCGTGTCCGACTGGCAAGACAACCGTAGGGCTTGGTTCCGCGTCTGCTGCCAACTGTGCTATAAGTAGGTGGATAATTCTTACTTTGACATTTAATATTTGGGTTCACATTTGGCGCTTTGCTATACACGTAGAAAGAGATCGGTTCCCCGTCTGCTGTGAAGTATAGTGACAGTAGCGTGACATGAGTTTATATTGGACACCTTGATATACATGTAGGCGGAGCTTGGTTCCCTGTCTGCTGTGAACTGTAGTGACAGTGTAGCATGACATGAGTTTATATTCTATCTGATATATGAATTTATATGTGTGAATCGATGCAGATTTTTTGCAGTGTTGCAGAATTTATATAATTTGACATTCTTTTTCCACATATATTATCTACAAATGTTTATATGTGTAATACTGTTATTATTGTCGTAAATTTAATAAAAATTGATGAAAAAAACAACAACAAAAATTCTACGAGAGGCGCCCCACTTATATTTGAACACTTTTGTTTAAGGTGGGTTTTTTCAGCCGAAGTGATTGGCATAAAAAATACGTGATTTAATGATGTGAAACTGTCATTTAGAACGTATGCATTTAAAAATAATATCCAATTTCACGCGGTCCTTTTTAAATTGCATTTTGAATAAGGTGTACACCATTTTCTAATTTGAAGCCTATATGTTGCTGTTGCCGTGGAGTTTTACCTTAAACCAAATAATTGCACTAAATGCATATCATAATTGTTTAAACCTGTGTTTATAATTTAAATATGCTCGTATGTTTTATTTTAAGACAAAAATATAGATGCTGAATTAAAAGCTCGACTTTTTATCGCAATATTAAAACATTGACAGATAATAGGAAAATTTGCTCCTGTGTTACTGATAATTTTATAAATTAACCAAAATAACTGTTTTTATCATATTTTGTGATATAAAAACATGAACAGTTATTGTTGATGTATATCATATATGTATATCGTATACCTTATAAAGATATATTTGGTAAACAAATATATTATTTTTATCATTATTTGCAAATGTGTGTGTTTTGACCCTAAATTTTAAGTTATATATTTTTCTGTCTTTTCTTTTGAGAAACTTATGAAACTTGTTTTTTATAGCGGAGGAAGTCACAAAAATGCCTGCAGTTAATGTTTTGAGCTAGACGCTTTCGTAAATTTAGTCATTTTCATAGTTGAATTTCATGTTAATTTTCGCTAAAATCTTGAAAATCGACAAATTAAAAAAATGCATATTACACTTTTCTACGTTCAGGCATGGACATATCGGATTACTATAACCTTTAACTATATTTTAAAAGCATTTGTGTTAAAATTTGTATTGCAGTTATTTTTATAATTGACGATTTTTGCTTCAAAATGTCATTCTCTACCAAAATGCGAATGCAGCAACATTAGGAAGCACATAATACTGCATGTCATAATGTTTCATATCGAAGGAATCATTAGACTTGACATTACAATCAACATATTTGGCGAGAATTTCAAGATAGTTGATTCAGTTACACAATAAAAGTGTTCAAATATAAGTGGGGCGCCTCTCGTATTACCAGAATTTATCTGTTTTAAGATCTCATGTATTTTTTCCTTCAGACGTATGTCTGGCCGGTACGTATCGCGAGGCAGGCCAGGATGTGTGTCTGAACTGCGGGTATGGAAGCTACCAACCAAATGTGGACCAGTCTTTATGCTTACTCTGTGAATCTGGCTATACCACAGACAGGCAAGATGAAACATCAGTCACCAACTGCAGAGGTTACTATCACCATTTTGTTTTCAGACTTATATTAAAAATATTATTTTAGGTATGACTGCGTATGAATGTTTTACAAACAAACAATAGTATATATCGCTAGTTTCATGTCAGAACAGTAAAAAAAATAAAATAATCAGTCAGAAATAGGGTGTCATTGTTCAGAGTTACCAGCCTTGTGTTATTCTACTATGAATACATTCATTCTTCTATTATATTCTTTCTTCTAGTTTTGGACAATCTGTGTTTTGTTTTTAAGTTTTGCTATTCCAGAATTTAATTTTCACCAGTTTTCATATTTGCCGCTGTATATTATACCCTCTTGTGTACTCATCTTTGCATATAGACAGTCTCCAGTCTTGTTCACGTAGGGTCTGCTGTTAAAAATATCTAGATTAAAAAACGGCTGGAATAAAGCACACTTCTACAATGTGAAATACCACACCACTTGTAACAAACTCCAGTATACTAAACTGTTTAGTTCACAGAAATACATGGCAACTTAGAATACAAGAATTACCAATATCAGAGGAACTTTCAGAGTTTAATACGGTGTTAATAAACGGGGATAAATATCTTTGAAATCTCAGAAGTTCATTCTGCCTAATACAGAATTTGACAAAATCTACTTTTGATCACACGTGTAATTATGCTCCCCGAAATTTTCCGTCTGTCCATCACACTTTTGCATATCTTGAAAACTACTAATGGGACTACAATGAAACTTCACACAGTGATAGAGGGCGTTTGAGTGGAAGTGCAGAGTGCAAGAACTGTACCTCTGTCGTCATTCAAATTAGAGTTATTGCCCTTTGTAATTTTATACTTAGAATTTTTGTCCGGAGCTTATCTTCAAAACTACTTACGTGACTGCAATGAAACTTCCCACAATGATAGAGGGCAATGAGTGGAAGTGCAGAGTGCAAGAACCATAACTCTGTCTTCATTCAAATTAGAGTTATTGCCCTTTGTAATTTTATACTTCGATTTTTTATCCGGAGTATAAACTACTAATGGAACTGCAAATTGAAAACTGCTGGTGATACAAGGCCATATAAGTTGAGGAAACATGTCTCTGTATCATATTGTCAACAAGGTTGCGGTACTTTTTGTGTCGCCTGCGTAGCATGGCAGACACTTAGGGTTATGCCTGCATAGCATGGCAGACACTTAAGGATCCCTTTGTCCGTCATCTGTCATCGTCGTTCATCATCCGTCACACTTTAACCCGCAACCTAACCTTGGGCATACCTTAAAAAGTATTTGACATATGTTCATGAAACTTCACACGCATCTTCATCTTAGCCCAAGGAATGCTGTTATACATGTCCAATAACTCTGACTCTCCTTTTAACAGAGTTATGCCACTTTAATTAAACTTTAACCTCATAACTGGCCATAACTTGAAAAGTATTTGACATATGTTCATGTAACTTCACACATACGTCCAATAACTCTGACTTTCATTTTGGCAGAGTTTTATGCCCCATTTTCATAAAACTTTAACCTGCAACCTAACCTAGCTCACTACTTTGCAAAATATTGACCTATGGTCATGAAACGTTACACAGTTCTTCCTTATCAATTATCCAATGCAGATTTATGCCCCTTTTTATAAACGTTTAACACTTTAAAAACTGCTCCATTATTCATGAAGGATTGCACCCCCTGTCTTTAGACTTTATAGTTAGATTGTACTTGCTGAAATAAGCACACGGCAGATGACACAAGTTTTCCGTGGAACACCCTTCTAGTTCTGTAATTCAATTCACAAGACAAATTTGTCCAAAACGGTTTTATGATAAACATTATTTTGTCATTTTTGTAAATGTAAACTGGTCGGAGTATAACATATGAAGTATAAAGAAATTATATATTAATAAGTTTGGAGCATTTTTCAATGGATTTGAAATTTTAGTCTTGTGTGTATATTTTTATAACTTTTAGTATTTCTCATAAAGGAAAATCGTATTAGTCAGTCATGCTTTCTTAGAAGAATGTTAATCAAATATGTGAAAAAAGATGTATACATCGAGGGATCACTGCGTGGCTATTGTATCTTGTTCTTATTTATATATAGTTATCTAACACAGTTTATTAGAATACTAAATGCTGATTGGTTATTGGGGAGGTTTTAAATTCCTATATTCCTATGAATACCATTGACATTTTAAGCAATTATAAACTACACAAAAAATGCAAAACAATGATGACGTTATTTTAAAGCAAATTTACGTTCCAACGGTTTTTCAAAATTTTTAAAAACAGGATGAAGCTGTATATTTTCTGTCAGCTGTGAGAATTTGTTTGTATTATGTTTAATCTTCTCGAAAATGTATTATTAAATACATAAAAATCCATGTCAGGTAAGAAATAAAATATTTCCAGGGGGTTTTATTTTGCAAGATCAAAACCTGGAGTTTGGGACTTGAATCTTACCGAAATCGTGGGCCTACGGCCTTTGGTATCGACGATCTTCATGTCCCACCCACCAGGCATTGATCTGGGACAATATATCCCACTGGAAATTATTTTCGCATTTTAGGGGTATTAGAATAGAAATAGAACATCGTTTAAGGTGAAATTATCGTGTAATATATCATGGTTTGTCGTTCAATTTTGAACAATAAATTCACTCGCCCTTGCATCATTTAAAATGAAACTCCAAACCGTGATATATTACACGATAATTCACCGTAAATGATGTTCTATTTCTTAATTATAAATTTTACTATTGTACTAATATGTTTAGTTGAGTGTGGACTAGGTCAGAAATGGAACATCCTTCAAGGCGTTTGTCAGCCTTGTACCAAGAATATTGAGTACCGTCCCATATCTGCGAGAACATGCATCAGATGTCCCATTGGTGAAGAATCGCTCTCCAGCGGAGCCACAGCCTGTGTCAAATCAGGTATATATCCCTTCCCTTAACACTCACCCTTCTTAAACAACGACCAATCGAGGTGTTTAAATTAACCAACGAGATGAAACCATACTCTATTTGTTTTGTAGCATGTCCATTTCAGCTCCCTGCCATACTCTAACTTCCAATAACTGGTAGTTGTAGTACACCATTTATTATGACGGGTGTTATTTTCAATTAATCGATTTACACCTGTGCTATTACAAAGGGAATTTTCAGTGACCATGCTACAGCATTAATTAACACACTTCACATTATACTTCATAATAAACAACACATCTAACCCATATCACACTAATACAGATCTGAATCAGCCTATTATTTCACATAATGACATATGCCAAACCTTTTATAAATGTGTACGTAAGCGTATAAACCCATAATAGCTAATACAGCCCATTTACAAAAAACACACACTATTTATCCACTACTAAATAATCAAGAGAGATATTCTTAATACAATACAACCAATTCAGTATTCTCTCTGACCTAACACAACCATCAATGCTGATAATTTAATCATATACTGCATTATATACCTGTACAACGTTTCAATTATCAATGAAACCGATACAAACGGATGACATCAATATCCTGAAATGTCTTCAAATTCACAATATAAGTTCCTGTACTACGTTTATATTTAATTTTTTTAAATAATATAACCGTGCGCCCTGGTCAGCCGTCCAACGCTGAATGACAAACTTATTACCAATGCTACATGTGCACTCTACTGAGAATTTCTCACATCAAGGGAAAGTATTTATCGTCTAATTCGTTTCTCTCAACTGACGATTAATACATTTCCCTTAACACTCACCCTTCTGATAGAAGTAACAACTACAACACATACGTGATAAATATTTATATATTTATTGGTATAAGCTGCTGAGCGACCGACTGAAACTAAAAGAATGGGCTAAAAGATACAGTAACAATATATTTCAGTAACTTAAATACTTCGTTAATAAATATCTATACGTATATAACATATGATAAATACCCCATACAAGAAATCGATACATTTTTCCAATGATTTAAATACATATATTAGATCATTTATGTTGAATTTTTCTTGAATCCGAGTCAAAAAGACTCCCAGTCGGACACATCTAACCCCGAGTCAAGTGACTCCCAGTTAGAATTTCCAAATACTTCTTCGATCCCGAGCCACATAGCTCCCAGTCAGAAGTTTACTCAAGTGAGTCAAATTGTTTGTATATATACACATCACAACAACCATTTTAAATAACAACTGTTCTACTAATCTTAGACTCACAGTCCGACACATCTAACCCGAGTCAAGTGACTCCTAGTTAGAATTTCCAAATACTTCTTCGACCCCGAGCCACATAGGTCCCAGTCAGATGTTTACGCAAGTGAGTCAACTTATTTGTATACATACAGATCACAACAACTTTTTAAATAACGACTGTTCTACTAATCTTAGACTCCGAGTCCGACACATCTAACCCTGAGTCAAGTGACTCCCAGTTAGAATTTTCAAATACTTCTTTGATCCCGAGCCACGTAGCTCCCAGTAAAAAAATTCCTCACTTCACATCTAACCCAGAGTCGGGTGACTCCTAGTTAAAATTAACAAATACTTCTTTGATCCTGAGCCACATAGCTCCCAGTAAAAAAATTCCTCACTTCACATCTAACCCCGAGTCAAGCGACTCACAGAATGTTTAAATACTTCTTCGATCCCAAGCCACATAGCTCCCAGTAGAAAGTGTACTCAAGTCAGTCAACTTGTTTGCATATATACACATAACAACAGATGAACAATTGTTCTACTATTCTGTAATACACAATAAAGTCTCGACCCCACATATCTCCACAAACTTTATAATATATATATATAAGCTTATGTGTCCAAACGAAACCAGCTTCATAATGATACCACAGGTTTAATTCATATCTTGCTGATGTCCTTCTATGCTGCGTTATCATAACACTTCTATGTAATGATACATATGAATTTTCGTTGTTAACACTTACAGTCTAGTCAACATTCAAGTCCACACGAAACGATACAACCGCAAATGTTCCTCATACTAAATGTATAAAAGTGTTCAGATTTGTTCAAGCTTTCATCGTTATTGATAAATCGTATTTATCTGGTACTAAATCAATATAAATCTGACAAAACTCTCCGCTAATGGACCCAATATTATCAAGTGAGTTCTGAAACAAATATTATATATTATGTGTTCTGTATCTTTAATACATAACCACATTTTCTATGCCAAATAACAACCAAAAGAAACAACAAAACACAAACAGTTTCTTGACACCAAATCGCAAAGATTTCCAGTCAGACACATCTAACCACGTGTCAAGTGACTCCCAGTTCTACTAATCTGTTACGCACAGTAAAACTGTATTATTCAATACACTATATAAGGTACAATTTAAAAATGGGTATTACTTAACTGCACATAAAGCACAGTAATGTTATATTAGTCAATAAACTATATAAGGTACATTTAGAATATGGATCATTACACATGCCTTAACCGCACATTGTAAAACACATTTTTTTGACCGCTAGTAAAAAGAATCCTTACAGTCGCACTATTTTAACTTCGAGAGCGACTCTTAGTCGTGATTTTACTAACCCAAGATTCCGAGTAGGATAGTTCCCAGGCAGATAGCCCAAATGCTTGCACAGCAATTTTTCAACATTTGTTAAACTAATATGTTATACACAGTCAAATGTAATGTACATTAACTATGGATAAATAACTCTATGATAAGGCGTCATGCAACTGCAGCAACTCCTAGGTATAATTTACTCAAGCGAGTCAATAACAATCCATGTGTTCGATTAACTCGATATAAATACATTAGTATGTGTATCAATACACAATGTGTTCAGTTACGGCCAAAATCTATGCCTCGGCTTGACACCGGCCCCGTATAATATAACATACGTTCTGTGTTGGCCTGACACCGACTCCATATAATATGCATAAGTTCTGTGTCGGCCTGACGCCACTCCATATAATATAGCATACATAAGTTATGTGTCAGTCTGACACCGGCTCCATATAACAAATATATTTGTGAATTTCTTTGTATGCATGACACCGGCTCTATATAATATAACAAATACATTCTACGTCGGTCTGAAACCAGCTCCATATAACAAATATGTTCTGTGTCGGCCTGACACTGGTTCTAGATATAGTACAATGTACATAAGTTCAGTGTCGGTCTAACACCTGCTCAATATAACAAAATATGTCGTGTCGGCCCGACACTGGCTCCATATAACAAATATCCTCTGTGTCGGCCTGACACAAGATCCATATAACAAATACGCTCTGTCTCGGCCTGACACTGGCTCCATATGACAAATATGTTCCGCATCGGCCAGACACCGGCTCCATATAACAAATATGTTCTGCATCAGCCAGACATCGGCTCCATATAACAAGTATGTTCTGTGTCGACCCGACAAAGGCACCAGCTCCATATAACACACATGTTCTGTGTCGGCCTGACACCAGATCCATATAATATAACAAATACATTCTACGTCGGTCTGAAATCAGCTCCATATAACAAATATGTTCTGTGTCGGCCTGACACTGGTTCTAGATATAGTACAATGTACATAAGTTCTGTGTCGGTCTAACACCTGCTCCATATAACAAAATATGTCGTGTCGGCCGGACACTGGCTCCATATAACAAATATCCACTGTGTCGGCCTGACACCGGATCCATAAAATATAATAAATATGTTCTGTGTTGGCCTGACGCCGGCTCCATATAACAAATACGCTCTGTGTCGGCCTGACACTGGCTCCATATGACAAATATGTTCCGCATCGGCCCGACACCAACTCCATATAACAAATATGTTCTGCATCAGCCAGACACCGGCTCCATATAACAAGTATGTTCTGTGTCGACCCGACACCAGCACCAGCTCCATATAACACACATGTTCTGTGTCTGCCTGACACCGGATCCATATAATATAACAAATATGTTCTAAGTCAGCCTGCCATTGGCTCCATATGCTATATATTCATACAAAGAATTAATAAAATACTTGTATCTTTCAATTGGCATCTCTGTCCCACATACTGTACTTTTCAACCAACTACCACATAACACGGATGGCATCATCTTAAATTACTACAGATTTCTGAAAATTATCAAATTTAAATTAATGCACACTTTACTTTTTAAATTGCTACAAACTATTTCCTGCACATATTATCTCATATTATCTCTAATTCGTTTCTCTCAACCAACAATAAATACATATTATCTCATAATTATTATCTCAAATTATCTCTAATTTGTTTCTCTCAACCTACGATAAATACATATTCTGTGGCATCCCATTGAGCCACAGCCAGTGTCAAAACATTTATGTATTGTGTTGAATCAGGTATATATGACATTCTGTGGCATCCCAGGGAGCCACATCCTGCGTCAAATTAGTTCTGTATTGTGTTGAATCAGGTGTATATCCTATTCTGTGGCATCCCATTGAGCCACATCCTGTGTCAAATCAGTTATGTATTGTGTTGAATCAGGTATATATCCTATTCTGTGCTTTGCTTTAAAAGACATTTAATCAGTATGCCATATATGGTAAAAAGGCGCGATAACGTCATCGTTCAAAGATGGCCACCTCCATTTGTGTTTCTTTGCAAATTTTCAATAGGTCATACCACCTTTGTTTTTCATGGCATTTTGATAATTCTTTCAGCATTTTTTAAGTTTTTCAGAGCCCCTTTGAAATAAACATTGTTTGAAAATAGTGCATCAACCACTTTAATGACTGGAGCAAAACTTGTTTGCGCTTGCCTGTATGTACGCCCATATGTATGTACGTATGTCACACTTTATTGTCGATACTACTTCTGAATTTCTACCGCATGTCGTCACACTGTTCTGGTATATTGACTTTCCATGGAGTTATGGCCCTTTAATGAACTTATAATGATCATGTTTAAATCGTGTCCATACTATTCCCCCTAAACTTCGCAACAGATTTTGGTGATATTTGCTGGGAAGTATCAATATGAAATCTAGTTGCGCATATCTTTGCGCTGTTCCGAGCGGGGTCATTCATGTCCACAGACACATATCTTTGTCATCCAAAATGGTGGCTGTAATTAAAATAGAGATATATAGGAAACGTTCTGGGTCAGTGACATTGTTTGTGTGTGTATGATACATCTCATCGACATGGTAAATCAAGTTTGTAAAAAATTAAGCCCGGGGTAAATATTGGTTTGCCTTGGAAATGATCTTATATAGAGTTATATGGAAAAAACTGTTTTCCTCAGAACCTGCAGGGCCAGTGACTTTTATATTTTCTATTAAGCATGTTACTGGCTGGAAAGATGACCCTGCTTCTGGGGTCAAATGATTTCATTTAAATTTAGGATTGGAACAACTTTAAAAAAAATACTCCTCAGAAACTGTCGGGCCAGTGAAAAACTGAACAAATATTTTCATTAACCTCTCGTTAGACGACATTTGTTTTTTGTGGAATCGAACCCCAGGGGTATAAATATTACCAGCAGGGTCAAATGGTTTAATTCAGATTTATATTAGAAAGACTTAAAAAATAATTTTGTGTATAAGCTCTTTGCTCTATCAAATACAAAAAAGGCCATGGTAGAGGATTCAAGGACTACATTTTCATGTTTAAATGGTATTGGTAGTTATCTTTATTTGCCAGAGGGGGGCGTCCGTAGCCGAATGGTTAGAGTATCTGTCTTGAAATCACTTGCCCCTTGCTGCTGTGGGTTTGAGTCCTCTTGGTGCCAGGAATCTTTATGTGAGAAATACGGAACGTCGGTGGTTCTACACAGGTGCCCGCCCATGCACGAAAAATTGGGGGTCTTCCTGCACCAATGGAAGCTGGAAAGTCGCCATATGACCTTAACTGTTGGTGCAACTATAACATTTAATTCAGTTCACTTATTTGCCAGAGAATATTTATTAGAGCAGGACTCTGTAACTCATAGCTTTTGACCATTTCAGTGACAGTAGACAATAGAAACAATTACTCTGTGAACACGTTCAGACTTACGTACCTAGTTGTGCCCTGTACAACAAGCAATAGTTACCTGATAATGAAGGTCATTAAGAGAACCCTAGTTAGCAGGCTCAACAGGCTCTCACAGCAGTCTGCTGAAAATGTGTGTCAACGTGCGGACTGCGAAGATGATCTTGTGATGGCGATTGTTCCTGGCTTTTGTGAGGTAAAAAGGAAACGTCGTGCAGATTTGGAAGAAATCCAGATTGATGTGACGCTCTCTTCTCCGTAAGTAAATCCTAAACTTAGCATTGTCATGGTCTGCGATCTATGATATATATTTATGATTTAAATCATTGCACTTGTGCGCACTGATATTAAATTATATTTGTATTTGACCTGTGTAGTGGGCTGTTGGCTTTGTTTATTTGGTGTTTTTGTGGTGGAGACAGATGACCCAACTATTCCTGGGTAGAACCAGTACTGTTTATCTCCCGCCATCTGTACGAATCGACATGTTCTCACTTACAAGTTGAACCCACAGTGGTGAGAGGCGAGAAGGTTTACAACCTTCATTGTTAACCCCTCGACCATGGAGGCACTCGTGGGCTGGTGGCCTTAATGCCTTAATCACAGTAAAAATTATGTATTGCATTGTACTTAATAAAATGCCACATACACGTGAATACAATTTTCAGTCTAAGTAAATATCTGAACATGTACTATATAAGCAAATAACATGTCTGCACCAGTAAAAAAATCAGACCAAGCACTTAAAAAAACAACAATATCTCACTCTAGTGAAAATCAGACAGTGCTCTAGGACGACATCCAAGGCTTGTGAAAACCAGGTCATACTGTAGTGAATACATTGTCGCACACTAATGAAAACCATGCTCTAATGAATACATTGTCGCACTCTAGTCAAAACCATGCTCTAGTGAATACATTGTCCCACACTAGTCAAAACCATGCTCTAGTGAATACATTGTCCCACACTAGTCAAAACAATGCTCTAGTGAATACATTGTCTCACACTAGTCAAAACCATGCTCTAGTGAATACATTGTCACACATTAGTCAAAACCATACTCTAGCGAATACATTGTCCCACACTAGTAAAACCAATGCTCTAGTGAATACATTGTCCCACACTAGTGAAAACAATGCTCTAGTGAATACTTTGTCCCGCGCTATTCAAAACCATGCTCTAGTGAATACATTATCCCACACTAGTCAAAACTATACTCTAGTGAATACATTGTCCCACACTAGTCGAAACCATGCTCTAGTGAACACATTGTCCAACGATAGTGAAAATCAATTTCTTCATTAGTACATAAACCGTTGTTAGTCCCCTACCGGTGTGTCACCCCCATCCGTCAGTCAGTCCATCAGTCAGTCACACAAATACGGATCCTGTGATAATGAGAATAGTCTTTAAAATATTTTTATAAAACTAATGGCATGTTGATATAGGGCAATGAGGGGATTATGCACGTTATTTTGTTTTGTTGATTGGACAAAAAATATGGTTGCTATGGCAACAGAAATATGGTTGCTATGGCAACGAAAATAGTAAAAATACACAAAATATATGGATCCTTTGATAACAAAAGAAACGCTTAAGATAATTTAATGAAAATGTGTGTGTAGGTTAAAGGGAGTGAGGAGATCATGCACATGTTACCCTCTTGTATATAATGTTATATAAGTGTACATGTTTATTGATTCTGGTTGTCAAGTTGTTTCTATTAATATCACATATATAAATAGCTGGAGTGTGTACTATTGTGTACTGTTTTTAGGCCAGACTTCTAGTAATTTCTAAATTATTGTTTACATACTGAGATGTGTAGATTGTTACAGAACATTCTTTAATCTAGAATATTCCATGTTGGTATATAAAGCTGGCCTTAGTAAAACTTGGAGGGGTTCCAGTATTAATATTCAAGTGAAGTATCTGGTTCATTATTTTATAAAATATTGGATGCTGTGAATTAAAATATATTGTGAGAGGATTAAAAAATATTGTGCTCATCTAGTGACATTGGATTATTGGATTATTAGGACATTTGGACTATTGTGAATTAATAAACCAAGAAAACTTGAAGTGAAATTGGATTAAAGGGACACTTGACATTTTAGATTAAAGGGACACTTGCCAAAATTATTTGGATTTTATTCGTATATTGAATTTGAAAGAAATACAGGATCCATTTGATGTATTTTCTGTAAGTGAATATTTTTCATTATAGTAGTTGAATATTTGTTGATTATATTATAGTTGTTGCTGGTTTTACTTCCTTTCTTGTTACATTTTACCCATAACACACTTTGTTTTATTAATATTTCAAAAATTGTTGTTGCTATGGCAACAGAAATTGTAAAAGATATACTAACTAAAAATAGAAAAAATGGTTTCCGCTCAATAACATTAGTTAAGAATGATATATTGGAATGAAACTTTATGGGTACGTAGCTTATATAAACAGGAAGCTTGGGATTGCATTTGGGGCTACTGGGTCAAGGTCAAGTCACTGTTACTAAAAATAGAAAAATGGTTTCCGCTCCACAACTTTAGTTAGGAATGACTTAATGGCCTGAAGCTTGGTGTGTAGGTAGCTTATAGGAAAAGCAAGTTTGGGATTGCATTTGAGGTCATTAGTGTCAAGGTCAAAGTCAACGTCACTGTTAATAAAATAGAAAAACAATTTCCGCTCATTAACTTTAGTTAGGAATGAGATATTGGAATAAACTGTATGGGTAGGTAGCTTATATGAAAAGGAAGCTTGGCATTACATTTGGGGTCACTGGAGTCCATGTCTAGGTCACTGTTACTCAAAATAGAAAAATGGTTTCAGCTCAATAACTATACATAGGAATGAGATTATAAGAATCCATCATGAGTATCCATGTGAGATAGGGAAATCTCACCCGAGGGTCAGAATTGTAACCAGGGACGAGGCTCTGCCGAGTGCCTGGTTGCAATTCTGATCCCGAGGGTGAGATTTCCCTATCTCACATGGATCACTCATGATGGATTATTTTTCTCCCATTAGGCCTATGTGTTTATTACCGGCATAAAATCAATGACTTTGCTGATTGAACGCCAGAATAAGACGACGTCGACGTAACGTCATGACGTCATAAGTCACATGTCATGTGAGATAGAGTTATCTCACATGAGGAAAATGCCTATCTCACATGAGCAGAAATGGGAGAAATTATAATGAAACTTTATGGGTCAGTAGCTTATTTGAAAAGGAAGCTTGGGATTGCATTTTGGGGTCACTGAGTTCAAGGTCAAGTTCATTGTTACTAAAAATAGAACAACTGTTTCTACTCATTGGCCTGAAACTTGGTGTGTAGGTGGCTTATATGAAAAGCAAGAGTGGCATTGCATTTATTGTCAAGGTCACTGTAACTAAAAAAAAATGCCCGATAGGGGACATTCATTGCTCTACAATACTTGAGCATCTTGTTTATCTAGGTGATAAATTCTTGTTAAGTGAGATTTGACCTGTATCTTGTATGTTTAACTTCAAACATATTTATTCCACAAGTTTTGAGGCTGTGGGTAATAATCTATGTAATTCTCTTTAAATGGCAATACAATTTATGTATGCTTGACACAACAAAAATATACCAAAAACACCTACCCGGTTCTTGATTAAAAGGGTTAACTTTGTTATTTGCAAAGTTTTGAAGTCAACGGCTCATGTAAATGTTTAAATGTACATGATAAATATTTCAGAACATTCCTGACATACAATATCAGTGGAGAAGTTCGACAGACGCTGGATTTATTAACAGAAGACATGATACTTAATCCAGACCTGTATACACCTGTGGTAGGTTGTTTGATGTATACCTGTGTACCTGTATACACCTGTGGTAGGTTGTTTGATGTATACCTATGTACCTGTATACACCTGTGGTAGGATGTTTGATGTATACCTGTGTACCTGTATACACCTGTTGAAGGATGTTTGATGTATACCTGTGTACCTGTATGTACCTGTGGTTGGTTGTTTTATGTATACCTATGCACCTGTATACACCTGTGGTAGGTTGTTAGATGTATACCTATGCACCTGTATACACCTGTGGTAGGTTGTTTGATATATACCTATGCACCTGTATACACCTGTGGTAGGTTGTTAGATGTATTCTTATGCACCTGTATACACCTGTGGTAGGTTGTTTGATATATACCTATGCACCTGTATACACCTGTTGTAGGTTGTTTGATGTACACCTATGTGGTAGGTTGTTTGATATATACCTATGCACCTGTATACACCTGTTGTATGTTGTTTGATGTATACCTATGTGGTAGGTTGTTTGATATATACCTATGCACCTGTATACACCTGTTGTAGGTTGTTTGATGTATTCCTATGTACCTGTATACACCTGTGGTAGGTTGTTTGATGTATACCTATGTACTTGTTTACATCTGTTGTAGGTTGATTGATGTATACTTATGTACCTGTATACACATGTGGTAGGTTGTTTGATGTATACCTATGTACCTGTATACACCTGTGGTAGGTTGTTTGATGTATACCTATGTACCTGTATACACCTGTGGTAGGTTGTTTGATGTATACCTATGTACCTGTATACACCTGTGGTAGGTTGTTTTATGTATACATATGTACATGTATGCACCTTTGGTAGGTTGTTTGTTGTATAATTATGCACCTGTATAGCACTGTGATAGGTTTTTGATGTATACCTGTGTACCTGTATACACCTGTGGTAGGTTGTTTGATGCATACCTATGTACCTGTATACACCTGTGGTAGGTTGTTTGATGTATACACATGTACCTGTATACACCTGTGGTAGGTTGTTTGATGTATACCTATGTACCTGTATACACCTGTGATAGGTTGTTTGTTGTATTACTATGCACCTGTATACACCTGTGGTAGGTTGTTTGTTGTATAATTATACACCTGTATAAAACTGTGATAGGTTTTTGATGTATACCTGTGTACCTGTATACACCTGTGGTAGGTTGTTTGATGTATACCTATGTACCTGTATACACCTGTGGTAGGTTGTTTGATGTATACACATGTACCTGTATACACCTGTGGTAGGTTTTTAATGTATACCTATGTACCTGTGTACACCTGTGATAGGTCGTTTGATGTATACCTATGTACCTGTATACACCTGTGATAGGTTTTTGATGTATACCTATGTACCTGTATACACCTGTGATAGATTTATGATGTATACCTATGTACATGTATGCACCTGTGGTAGGTTGTGTGTTGTATAACTATGCACTTGTGTACACCTGTGATAGGTTGTTTGATGTATACCTATGCACCTGTATACACCTGTGATAGGTTTTTGATGTATACCTATGTACCAGTATACACCTGTGATAGGTCATTTGATGTATACCTATGTACCTGTATACACCTGTGATAGGTTGTTTGTTGTATTACTATGCACATGTATACACCTGTGGTAGGTTAGGTTGTTTGTTGTATAATTATGCACCTGTATAAAACTGTGATAGGTTTTTGATGTATAACTGTGTACCTGTATACACCTGTGACAGGTTTTTGATGTATACCTATTTACCTGTATACACCTGTGATAGGATTTTGATGTATACCTATGCACCTGTATACACCTGTGATAGGTTGTTTGATGTATACCTGTGTACTTGTATACACCTGTGGTAGGTTGTTTGATGTATACACATGTACCTATATACACCTGTGGTAGGTTGTTTGATGTATACCTATGTACCTGTATACACCTGTGATAGGTTGTTTGATGTATACCTATGCACCTGTATACACCTGTGATAGGTTTTTGATGTATACCTATGTACCTGTATACACCTGTGATAGGTCGTTTGATGTATACCTATGTACCTGTATACACCTGTGATAGGTTTTTGATGTATACCTATGAACCTGTATACACCTGTGATAGGTTGTTTGTTGTATTACTATGCACCTGTATACACCTGTGGTAGGTTGTTTGTTGTATAATTATGCACCTGTATAAAACTGTGATAGGTTTTTGATGTATAACTGTGTACCTGTATACACCTGTGACAGGTTTTTGATGTATACCTATTTACCTGTATACACCTGTGATAGGTTTTTGATGTATACCTATGCACCTGTATACATCTGTGATAGGTTGTTTGATGTATACCTGTGTACCTGTATACACCTGTGGTAGGTTGTTTGATGTATACACATGCACCTATATACACCTGTGGTAGGTTGTTTGATGTATACCTATGTACCTGTATACACCTGTGATAGGTTGTTGATGTATACCTGTGAACCTGTATACACCTGTGATAGGTTGTTGATGTATACCTATGCACCTGTATACACCTGTGATAGGTTGTTGATGTATACCTATTTACCTGTATACACCTGTAATAGGTTTTTGATGTATACCTATGTACCTGTATACACCTGTGGTAGGTTGTTTGTTGTATAACTATGTACCTGTATACACCTGGGATAGGTTTTTGATGTATAACTATGCACCTGTATACACCTCCTGTGATAGGTTTTTGATTTATAACTTTGTACCTGTATATACCTGTGGTAGGTTGTTGATGTATACCTGTGAACCTGTATACACCTGTGATAGGTTGTTGATGTATACCTATGCACCTGTATACACCTGTGATAGGTTGTTGATGTATACCTATGTACCTGTATACACCTGTGATAGGTTGTTTGTTGTATTACTATGCACCTGTATACACCTGTGGTAGGTTGTTTGTTGTATAATTATACACCTGTATAAAACTGTGATAGGTTTTTGATGTATATCTGTGTACCTGTATACACCTGTGGTAGGTTGTTTGATGTATACCTATGTACCTGTATACACCTGTGGTAGGTTGTTTGATGTATACACATGTACCTGTATACACCTGTGGTAGGTTTTTAATGTATACCTATGTACCTGTGTACACCTGTGATAGGTCGTTAGATGTATACCTATGTACCTGTATACACCTGTGATAGGTTTTTGATGTATACCTATGTACCTGTATACACCTGTGATAGATTTATGATGTATACCTATGTACATGTATGCACCTGTGGTAGGTTGTGTGTTGTATAACTATGCACTTGTGTACACCTGTGATAGATTGTTTGATGTATACCTATGCACCTGTATACACCTGTGATAGGTTTTTGATGTATACCTATGTACCTGTATACACCTGTGATAGGTCATTTGATGTATACCTATGTACCTGTATACACCTGTGATAGGTTGTTTGTTGTATTACTATGCACCTGTATACACCTGTGGTAGGTTAGGTTGTTTGTTGTATAATTATGCACCTGTATAAAACTGTGATAGGTTTTTGATGTATAACTGTGTACCTGTATACACCTGTGACAGGTTTTTGATGTACACCTATTTACCTGTATACACCTGTGATAGGATTTTGATGTATACCTATGCACCTGTATACACCTGTGATAGGTTGTTTGATGTATACCTGTGTACTTGTATACACCTGTGGTAGGTTGTTTGATGTATACACATGTACCTATATACACCTGTGGTAGGTTGTTTGATGTATACCTATGTACCTGTATACACCTGTGATAGGTTGTTTGATGTATACCTATGCACCTGTATACACCTGTGATAGGTTTTTTATGTATACCTATGTACCTGTATACACCTGTGATAGGTCGTTTGATGTATACCTATGTACCTGTATACACCTGTGATAGGTTTTTGATGTATACCTATGAACCTGTATACACCTGTGATAGGTTGTTTGTTGTATTACTATGCACCTGTATACACCTGTGGTAGGTTGTTTGTTGTATAATTATGCACCTGTATAAAACTGTGATAGGTTTTTGATGTATAACTGTGTACCTGTATACACCTGTGACAGGTTTTTGATGTATACCTATTTACCTGTATACACCTGTGATAGGTTTTTGATGTATACCTATGCACCTGTATACATCTGTGATAGGTTGTTTGATGTATACCTGTGTACCTGTATACACCTGTGGTAGGTTGTTTGATGTATACACATGCACCTATATACACCTGTGGTAGGTTGTTTGATGTATACCTATGTACCTGTATACACCTGTGGTAGGTTGTTTGATGTATACACATGTACCTATATACACCTGTGGTAGGTTGTTTGATGTATACCTATGTACCTGTATACACCTGTGATAGGTTGTTTGTTGTATAATTATGCACCTGTATAAAACTGTGATAGGTTTTTGATGTATAACTGTGTACCTGTATACACCTGTGACAGGTTTTTGATGTATACCTATTTACCTGTATACACCTGTGATAGGTTGTTGATGTATACCTGTGAACCTGTATACACCTGTGATAGGTTGTTGATGTATACCTATGCACCTGTATACACCTGTGATAGGTTGTTGATGTATACCTATTTACCTGTATACACCTGTAATAGGTTTTTGATGTATACCTATGTACCTGTATACACCTGTGGTAGGTTGTTTGTTGTATAACTATGTACCTGTATACACCTGGGATAGGTTTTTGATGTATAACTATGCACCTGTATACACCTCCTGTGATAGGTTTTTGATTTATAACTTTGTACCTGTATATACCTGTGGTAGGTTTTTGATGTATAATTATGCACCTGTATACACCTGTGGTAGGTTGTTTATTGTATAACTATGTACCTGTATACACCTGTGATAGGTTTTTGATGTATAACTATGCACCTGTATACACCTGTGGTAGGTTTTTGATGTATACGTATGTATCTGTATACACCTGTTGTAAGATATCTATATATATATTAACCAAAAGGGGTCAGTGATATTTCTACAATGTGTGATTATATTTGCCAGAAAGCGGCTGGATATGTGGTTTTCAGTGGTTTGTATATTTTAAGCGGATGTGATCACAAGCCCAGTAATCGACGTCATCAGCAGGTGCACGAGATGATCATCCGTAACGAAGATTTGTCTCGACTCTGTAAGTAAACACACGCATGTTAGCTCTAATTCTCAGTCCATAAAGATATAATTGTGCCTAAAGTATCGCAATCAATGGTAAAAAGACTCGGTTAATATTCACTTCTGCTAATACTTAGCGAATTGAGAGCAGAATCAAAGAAAGTTAAAAATCAAAAAACTCTGCTGAGAATCATCACGCTAAAATAACTTTCTCTGATTCTGCTCTCAATTCGCTAAGTATTAGCAGAAGTGAATATTAACCGAGTCTTTTTACCATTGATTGCGATACTTTAGGCATAATCATATCTTTATGGACTGAGAATTAGAGCTGAAATGCATGTTTACTTAGCGAGTCGAGACAAATCTTCGTTACGGATGATCATCTTGCGCACCTGCTGATGACGTCGATTACTGGGCTTGGATCAGTTATACATTGTGTTTTCCTATGTGGCAGGAGGCAGCAGGTGATGTGGTGTTCAGTGGTATCATTACAGCATCAGCTTTGGTCACTTGTGTACCTGGACAACAAATAAACACCAACAAAGCTTGTGGTAGGTTTATCTTAAATAGGAATCTAAACTGTGTAATCACCAAGGTTACCATATACAAACTAACATTGTATTTCCGCAGCTTTCATATAATATAAATATTTATTATATACTGTCCAGTGAAATAGTGGATTTCATGATTAAAATAAACCTTATTGATGTCATTGTTTTGGCGCATTATGTTTTTTCTGCATAAGTTTTAAGGTTGTGAGTATATAATAAATAGAATATTGAATATTTGTTGGTTGGTCGTGAATATAGGATTTATTTTCATCTGACTTCTCGATGAAAATAAATCCTATATTCACTCCAAACCAACAAATATGCGCTATATTTTCATTTTCGTCTAAATTTATATGATCTGGATAGTTTGACTATAAATACGCTGAGTAAATTTTACGAAATTGTGTTGATACTTCATTTGATAGAGATTATTAGCTCTACTGATCAGAGATCAGCAGAGCTTATGCCGTGGTGCGGCGTCCGTCGTCCGTCCGTCCGTCCGTCTGTCCGTAAACTTTTATTTGTAGCGACTTCACAGCTGAAACTACTGGATGGATATTCATGAAACTTTACAGAAATGTTGCCCATAAAGTCTAGTTGATCCTAGCAAAAATTCATGTTGATGTGAAATCCAAGATGGCCGCCAAAGCTAAAAATAGAGTTTTAAAATACAAGTTTGTAGCGACTTCTTCTTGAAAACTATAAGTGATATTGATATGGGACTTTTTCTAAAATGATCAGCATGACATGATGTTGATCCTAGTCAAAAATCGTTTTGATTCAACGTTAAACATGGCTGCCAGCGGCCATCTTTGTTTACATAGAGTTATATAGTAAAAACTTGTAGCGACTACTTCTCTGAAACTACTTGGCGGATTGTCATGAAACTTTACAGGAATGTTGCTCTTGATGTCTAATTGATCCTAGAAAAATTTCAGGTCGGCCGGAAATTCAAGATGGCCGTCACAGCTAAAAATAGATTTTTAAAAAATAAGTTTGTAGCGACTACTTCTTGAAAACTATAAGTGATATTGATATGGGACTTTTTCTAAAATGATCAGCATTACATGATGTTGATCCTAGTCAAAAAGCGTTTTGATTCAACGTTAAACATGGCTGTCAGCGGCCATCTTTGTTTACATAGAGTTATATAGTAAAAACTTGTAGCGACTACTCCTCTGAAACTACTTGGCGGATTGTCATGAAACTTTACAGGAATGTTGCTCTTGATGTCTAATTGATCCTATCAAAATTTCAGGTCGGCCGGAAATTCAAGATGGCCGTCACAGCTAAAAATAGATTTTTAAAAAATAAGTTTGTAGCGACTACTTCTTGAAAACTATAAGTGAAATTGATATGGGACTTTTTCTAAAATGATCAGCATGACATGATGTAGATCCTTGTGGAAAATTATTTTGATTCGACGTTAAACATGGCTGCCAGTGGCCATCTTTGGTTACATAGAGTTATATAGTAAAAACTTGTAGCGACTACTCCTCTGAAACTACTTGACGGATGTTCATGAAACTTCACAGGAATGTTGCTCTTGATGTCTAGTTGATCCAAGAAAAATTTCAGGTCGGCCGGAAATTCAAGATGGCCGCCACAGCTAAAAATAGATTTAAAATAAATAAGTTTGTAGCGACTACTTCTTCAAAACAATAAGAGATATTGATATGGGACTTTTTCTAAAATGATCAGTATGACATGATGTTGGTCCTTGTCGAAAATCGTTTTGATTTGACCTTAAACATGGCTGCTTTGTTTACATAGAGTTATATAATGAAAACTTGTAGCGACTACTTCTTTGAAACTACCTGACAGATTTTCATGAAACTTCACAGGAATGTTGCTCTTAATGTCTTATTGATCTTAGCAAAATTTCAGGTCGGCCGGAAATTCAAGATGGCCGCCATGGTTAAAAATAGATTTTCAAAAAACAAGTCTGTAGCGACTACTTCCTGAAATCAAAATCAATCAGTAGAGCTTCAAGGTCATTGACCTCTTGTTATATTCTCCGATTGTCCGTCCAGCTGTCACCCTTTGTTTGTCTTGCATATCTCCTAAACCATTTAAGGTAGTGACATCAAACTTTGTACTGCAGAGGAGCGCAAGAACCATAACTCTAGGTTGATTTTTCACCAAATTACGTCCCTTTTGGTGTCGCCTTTTCCAAGAAAGATGAGATACATAGGGATCACTTTGTCGTCCGTCAGAGTTTATGAATCAATACTTAGGTGGCTAGGAGAACAATAGAGAACAAAAGATGCTATTCATTCCGTTCCTGTTATGTGGTTAATTTGCGTCTAGAAGAACAAAAGACCGTCCTTCACAAAAACTTAACGTTGGCTATATCTTTCTCATTTCTTGATATTTCTTCATCAAACTTTCAATATATACTCATCATGACAACATCGACATGACCATACTAAAATATAAAGGTCAGGGTCACACTGAAGGTCATTATATGGGTTAAATACTCATTTTTTTCTTCATGAAAACTTAGTCAGTCCAGTTTGTCAAGGTCATTTATCTGGGTCCAGAAAACCTTGTTATACTGACAAAGTGCTGACAGGCGACACACTGTCACATATTTATTGTCCTCAGCATACGTCTGAAACCATTTAAGGTAATCGCTTGAAACTATTGCAAGTGAAGAAACAACCGGATGACTTGCAAAGCACAAAACCATAAATAAATTTATTATTTATCAATTTTAAATAAACCTTACAAATTATTATATATTTTGCCATTATTTGGTTACAATTGTGTGGTTGTTATTTTCCAGAACTCTGTAGAGCTGGTTCATTTAACCCAAGCTCTGGTGGCATGTGCCAGCCATGTGCACAAGGCACATACCAGAATGTAAGCGGACAAACTTTGTGTGTAAACTGTACCACTCCATATGTCTTCACCAACATCACTGGCACTGACAGCGCTGATAAGTGTCTATGTAAGTTGGGAGTCTTCCTTCATTATGAACAGAATGGTCTTGAAGGATGTGTTTTTTTCAGCTTGTGTATAAAACTTCACTCAGTCTGGTTAAGTTTGAGGTCACTGCTAGTATTAGAGATGAGATCTCAGATTACACAATAATTGTTAATTGACTTAATTGCTAGTATTACTGAGATCTCCGAGTACAGAATTGTTAATTATCCGAAGTACAGAATTGTTAATTGGCATAATTGCATGCATAATTGCTAGTATTACTGATGAGATCTCGAAGTACAGAATTGTTAATTGGCATAATTGCTAGTATTACTGATGAGATCTCGAAGTACAGAATTGTTAATTGACGTAATTGCTAGTATTACTGATGAGATCTCGGAGTACAGAATTGTTAATTGGCATAATTGCTAGTATTACTGATGAGATCTCGAAGTACAGAATTGTTAATTGACGTAATTGCTAGTATTACTGATGAGATTTCGGAGTACAGAATTGTTAATTGACTTAATTGCTAGTATTACTGATGAGATCTCGGAGTACAGAATTGTTAATTGACTTAATTGCTAGTATTACTGATGAGATCTCGAGTACAGAATTGTTAATTGACTTAATTGCTAGTTTTACTGATGAGATCTCGGAGTACAGAAGTGTTAATTGACTTAATTGCTAGTTTTACTGATGAGATCTCGGAGTACAGAAGTGTTAATTGACTTAATTGCTAGTATTATTGATGAGATCTCGAAGTACAGAATTGTTAATTGACTTAATTGCTAGTATTACTGATGAGATCTCGGAGTACAGAATTGTTAATTGACTTAATTGCTAGTTTTACTGATGAGATCTCGGAGTACAGAATTGTTAATTGATGTAATTGCTAGTTTTACTGAGGAGATCTCGGAGTACAGAATTGTTAATTGACTAATTGCTAGTATTAGAGATGTTATTTCTGAGAACAATCTTGATAATTCATTAGTCTCTGCTAGTATTGGAGATTATTATGGAGAGGATGTAGACGTCTATGAGGAGGGTTGTATGTTTGGATCATCTATACATCAGTGTTTCATTCAATTTCTGTTTTCTTCAAATATCATTGAAATGGATCTGTACCCATCAGATCTGATGTTAAACCATGTTACTAGGAGAAACAGCACTGATACCCACAATCTTACGTTCTCTCATATAAAATGTTTGTATTGCAGCCAAGTGTGACATGGAACCAGACTTCTGTAATAATCATGGCACGTGCACACCTGAGGGTTCATCAGCCACGTGCATCTGTAACAGAGACTATTATGGTGAGAAGTGTCAGACTAAAGCAGCAGGTTTGTTGAACACATTCTGTCTTGTTACATTTATAATTATGACTTTATCCTTTAAGTAGCAGCTATCCCACCAAACAACAGTCAAATTTTACAACATATGTACACCGTTTCTAAACCTACTGATGACGAGGTAGGTGAGCAATTACCAGAATGTATACCCTGCTTTGCACCGTTGACGGTCAAACACATATTGCTGGAATGTGTAGACTTTGATCCTATGCGTCAAAGGTACTACAATGTTAATACTATGACCGAGTTATTTAATACTATAGATTTTAGTCTAGTTTTAGATTTCCTGAGGGAAGTCAGACTATATAAATCATTATAATATGTTCTTGTTTATATTTACTTCTTTATATACCCGTTTTCAGGCATTTGTTGATTTGCATATATAGTTTATATTACTACCGTATCATCTCACTTGTAAATAGTTATATCTTTATATATTTACATTAATTTTTAATTAATCCTTCATTTCATCATCATTCATCAGTGTTTGCACACAATATGACCTATTTATGTGTCGACGTGCCGTAAAACACCATTCATTCATATATATACCTTGCATATTCTGAGAATCCAAACTCTATTGACACAATATCAATGGCTTTAACCAGCCAGACCGAACCCCAAACTGGAGAGTCAAATTAAGAGTTACCAACTCATAATTCATTTTACACATATTCAATCACAGATATTTTAAGAACCTGTCAATAAACCTATACTATTAATTGGCACATACTCATTATTATATGATCTAAACACCTGGCACATACTCATTATTATATGATCTAAAAACCTGGAAAGAGTTTTAACAAATGGTTTTGTATTGCATTTTTGTCGTTATTTGGCGTTTTAGTTTCTTCAAAATACAAGTTTCATTCAAATTAACCAACGAAATATATTGTGTAGCATATATTCATTGCATATATTTATTTGGACCAAAAACTAGCCTATTAAAAGCTTTTTATTATTATTTTTTACAAATGGTTTCATGAATTACAATAACTGTACTGATTCAACTTATACAAAAGTTGACACATCTGGAAGATTTAATTTGTTTGTATTACATATTACTATTTTAACAGCCTTATGGAATTTGTTGAGCAAATTCTGACGATATTAAATTAAATACTCAATTGGATGGCAGATTTCATTGTTACATTTCAGTGGATGATGTTATAGTCACATGTAAACCTAATAAATCAAAGATTGTTGCTGGCATGGTTTGAAGTTTGACTGCCAGTTTGGACTGTTTTAACAGCTTTCGAAGTGTATCATCTTTAAAGCTTGTACAAAATACCAAAATACAGCCTACAGAAACACAACTTCTTCAACCCTTAGTCTCGATCATCTAGATCTCTTTCGAGAATTCTTTTAAGATGTTTGTATGATACTCCCACATTGTCATAACGGTTTCACAAATGATGTGATGTTACATGAATGTTGTTATAATATAAACAAACAGCAAACAACATCAGCGGATCAAGGCCTATGCTATAACTTAAAGGGACACATGGCAATCTTAATTTTTTAAAACTCATGGCGTCCCTTTAGTTTTTCTACTGGCTATATACCAGATATCGTCATTTTTATGTTGGTTCTTTAACATATCTAAATCAAAACTAGTCATCTCATACATATTTTTGTCAGTAGAGAAGCTTACCCCTTTGACGTAAATATTTTGTGTTTACATTGTTTCTATTCTCGGTAACAAGTGTCACGTGACCGTTACTAAATATAGACTGAATTGGGCCGGTTGTCTGAGCTGAATGTAGTAGTTATCGTCATCTTCAGTTTAATACCGAATAGCACATATTTGGGATGATGAAAACTTGTGTAGTTATTAATTGAAACATAAATATACCATTGCATTTGAAAACACAAAACACTTTTTTTAGAAAAAGGTTATATCTACAATTTAAAATGAGTTTTCAACTGTGCCATCGTGTGTAATTTACTTTACTTTGATGTTCATAATTTAAAGGGAAATAACTGTAAATTGATTGGCGTGTACTCAATGTCTCCCTTGATTGAAAATGTTTAGGACACATTTTTCGTTTTTTGGGCATGTAAAATTGATTCAATGGTTCCACGTAAAAGGTCAGGTATTTTAAAAGGAAAGATTTTCCTGCGCATGCTCACTAGCACGTGATTTCTCTGACTGTGTTTTGCTTATAAAGGTATTTATATAGGTAAACGGGTTGGTTTGAGAGGGTATGTTAACATTTCTAAAATATGTTGTCCTCTACATTTGTCTGATGATTATGTGTAGTGATTTGTAAAGTGGGGTCGAAACATAATCACAACATCGAGCTTTATATTGATAATGACGAAATCTGGTCAATGACGATAACTGGTACACAACCAATACATATCTTGCATTTGTGCAATCATTAATATTAATTATGAGAATAGTATAAAGCAAAATTCTTTTTGAATATTATTAAATGTTGATTATGTTACACCAATAATATATTTAAACCTGTGGTAGAATAAGACGAAAAGAATGAAAACTCTGACTTTTAGTTAACTTTATGCAAGCAGGTTTAAACTCAAAATGATACTGGATAAAACAAACGAGATGCTAATTTCAATGATTGATAAACACTTCAAGATTGCCATGTGTCCCTTTAACTTTTAAACAAAAAGATAATATTAAATTCTCAGAAACTAAAAAACAAAGTTTATTGTGTGACGTGAGAACATCATATTGTAACTAATGTTGCGCGTAATCCAACATGCACTTTGATGTTGCGCCCAAAAGGACGCCACATCTTTGTCAGTTTTGATGTTTGGCGCTGGTCAAACATTTTATTGAATGGGTCCAGACACTCACTAGTGCTTGAGTGTGTCTAGTAGATCAAGACTAATTTATCCTTTATTCTAAATTGCAGAATCAAAGGCATCTGACCAGGACATCATCATAGGCGGCGCTGTTGGAGGCAGTGTCCTGGTTCTCATTGCTGTTATCATCATTGTGGTCTTCTGTGTGGTATTCAAGAGGTAAGTATTTCCAAGGTGTGTAGTTAGTGAAGTATCTCTGAGTTGTGTGATATAGAAGTGTAAATAAAGTACCTCCGGGGTGTGTGGTATTCAAACGATAAGTAAAGTACCTCTGAGGTGTGTGGTATTCAAGTGGTAAGAAAAGTACCTATTCAAGTGGTAAATAAAGTACCTCTGAGTTGTGTGATATTCAAGTGGAGTAAAGTACCTCTGAGGTGTGTGGTATTCAAGTGGTAAGAAAAGTACCTCTGAGGTGTGTGGTATTCAAGTGGTAAGTAAAGTACCTCTGAGGTGTGGTATTCAAGTGGTAAGTAAAGTACCTCTGAGGTGTGTGGTATTCAAGTGGTAAGTAAAGTACCTCTGAGGTGTGTGATATTCAAGTGGTAAGTAAAGTACCTCTGAGGTGTGTGGTATTCAAGTGGTAAGAAAAGTACCTCTGGGTGTGTGGTATTCAAGAGGTAGGTAAAGTACCTCTGGGGTGTGTGGCATTCAACAGATAAGTAAAGTACCTCTGAGGTGTGTGGCATTCAAGAGGTAAGTAAAGTACCTCTGAAGTGTATGGCATTCAAGAGATAAGGAAAGTACCTCTGAGGTGTGTGGTACTCAAGAGGTAGGTAAAGTACCTCTGAAGTGTGTGGAATTCAAGAGGTAAGTAAAGTACTTCTGAGGTGTGTTGTATTCAAGGGGTACCTCTGAGGTGTGTGGCATTCAAGAGGTAGGTAAAGCACCTCTGAGGTGTGTGGTATTCAAGTGGTAAGTACCTCTGAGGTGCATTGTATTCAAGAGGTAAGTAAAGTACCTCTGATGTGTATCTGTGCTTTGTAGGATGCTGCAGGTGGACCACTCAAAACATGTTAACCATGCTGAGCAATTTTCCGGGTGCATGCATCTTTCATGCAAGATCTAAACTGTTATTAAACTGATTTGAATTGACTTGACATCTCTTGATTTTTAGCTGGATTGTGTAGCAAATCCAGACTTACAGTTTGGCAATTTCCGTCTGTCCGTCTTTGTCCGTCTACGCATTTTGACGTTTTTGTTACAAAAAAATCTCTCATTTCTCAAGAACAAATTTTTGGAAAGCTTTGAAACTTGAAACTGAATTATCCCCATTTTTTACTTAAATTTTTCAGTTAAAATGTTGAATTCACAATCCGGCATTCTTACCACTGTTGGTACTCCATTTGTATTTAACTATTTTAAAATGGCACACTTCAGTATTTCAATGCACAACTTGTACCAGTATAATTAGCCATTGTATTCTGTTTGTAATATCTAGTAAAACTGCTGCTTGCATTACAGACATGCCAGCAGCCACAAGTCCTCCATCAGTGAAAGTTCAGAAGAGATGTACCGGCCTCGGTTCTACAACGATCCATATCAGTACCCCTCACTACGCATGGCTCCTGGCTCACGACAAGGTCATTTCGTTGTGAACCCTGCCCTCCGTGACATGCCACACTACAATTACTATGACAACCGCTCTATGATGGAACCAGCCCATAGTCAAGCACAACCCTCGACTCTGGATCGTCGAGATGACCAGTATGTCTGGACATCTAATGATTCATAGATGTAAAGACATAGATATTTCGAATTGAATTTCCCTTTTTAAAGTCTTGAACTGGTTAACTATCTTCAGAAATATCGTCACTGAAATGGCGCACAAATAAATGATATTTTGCAACTCATCTCTGGTTTGGGTGAATTAATTATGAATATAAATATAATTCATAAAAGATACAAAAATATATTGATTCTCACAGCAATAATAAATTAATAGTGATATTATGGACAAATACTGTGATAAAAATAGTGCCATTAAAATATAACTGCCACTAAATTCAAGAAATCCAATCTAGACCAACCACTGGGAACCGTTACGTTGACAGCATTTGTTATACACAGTTGTAGGAGCTTCACGTTTTGCTGTTCAACAGAATATATTGCATTAACAAGATAACCTTTGTATATTTTACGTTACTAATCATCTTGTATTATACATTCTTCAATCTAGCGACAAACCGCCATCATCCATGATGGGCAATATGTGTGTTATTGATATCGTAATATCAATTTTAACATAAAATGTTTACACAGCTTTTATCCGTCGTAATTTCATATTGTTATACTTTTTTCTTCAAATTTTAAAGGGATACACGACAATCTTGAAGAAGTTATCAAGCATTAAAATAAGCAACCAGTACATTAATCCAGTATCACTTGAACTTTAAATCGGCTTGCATATAAATAATGATAATAAAATTGGGTGTGGGGGTGGGGGGAGGGGAGGGGAGGGGAGGGTTTAAAAAAGGTTTTTATCTAAGTTTTAATTATATTATTGCTACAATATAATCAACTATTAGTAAAAAAATATTATGCAAAAATTTGCTTTGAACTGTATTTAGATGATTATTTAAAATGATTTTCAAAAATGCAAGTAATTTGAATTTAAATGTCAGGTGTTTCTTCTTGTATACATAAAGTCCGTCTTCAGTTCTGTGTTCATTTCTATCAATGCCATGCAGAGGTTTGAAGATTATTTAATATTTAATCACAAAATACTGAGTCAACTTTCATTCTGGCAGGACTATCAGATATAATTATAAGGATATATAAGAAGGTCAAATTACAGTTTTCCACAAAATATGTATAACATCAAAATGTATGTCGGAGGGAAAAAGCTCATAGAAAGATTGTGTCAAGTAATGTGTCAACTTTATCTTTTACTTTCGTCACTCATACAATACTAAATACTCATTTGTAATTTGTATATATCCACTGCAATAGTAGACAACCAATTATTATTGTCAGGTTTTATGGGCGTAGCTTCCTATAGGCTGTGTAGGCCACGGCCTACACTTTTTTCTGAGAAATAGAAAAAATAAAAATGCAAAAAATGCAAAAACAATCGGAGGCCTAGGAGGGTAAGGGGGACAGCTTTCTTGTTAGTTATAAGATATATAATTTACGGTAAAGAGTAAGGATATTGATGCTCTTATAGACATATTCACTGGTACGAAATATACGCCAAAACGCACCTCCGACAGTCTAGCTCAAAAAAAAAATTCCGGGGGAGCATGACAACTCGGCCTACACACCCTCCTACAACTTGGCCTACACATTATATTCAGCCAAGCTACGCCCCTGTTTATGTGTCTATTTTTATATGTATTTTATATTTTATACTCCACTTTAGTACTCGTCACAAAAAATAGAGTTTAAAACTAAATGCTTTGCTTTAATTTATCTCCAAACCTTTATACTGGTTATCCATTGGCTGTGAAATACTTAATGATGACTGTATATTGTAAGACTATTAGATAGTAGGCTACATTAGGTAATAGGTACAAGAGATTGCAAATATTGTCCACTGCTATAGGCGGAGGACTATTAAATTTGCATTTCCATCATTCCGTCGCCAATAACTTTAATATTTATACTCCCGCTTTCACAAAGTGAAGTGGGGGCTATATAGGAATGAAACGTCCCGTCACGTCGCTTCATGTCACTTAACACATTTTTAGCTCTACTGGCCTTCAGCCAGCAGAGATTATGGGATGACGAGTTGTCCGTCGTCCGTTAACTTTTGCCTTGTGAACACTCTAGGGCCTTCATTATTTATCGGATCTTTACGAAACTTTTCCAGTGTCTACAGTACAGCTCACGCAAAACCCACACTTTACTCGATTCCCGAGTTTGGTCATATGGAGTTCCGCGCTTTTCTACGCGGAGTCTGTGTTTGTACTCGGCGAATTCACGCGGCGAAAGTACGCCATTGTCGAGTCACTCACACTCCGAGTTACTCCGCGTAGAATCCAATAACCATGAGTGCACACCTGTGGTGATTTATGATTGAGAAAAAATCTGAATTTTGCAACAACTTTTCAACTTGTCCGATATCGCACTTGGAAAAACAATCAGTCAGTCGCCAGAAAAAGTACAGACAATGAGACGCCGAGTGCAAAGTTGAAACGACTGATAAATACAATGAATAAATTTCGAAACAAATACGTATTTCAAACTTTTAATGCATTTAATCACACGTTTTGGTTGTCCGAAAGTCACAGTTTTCCTACCGACATAAATACCCATAATCCTTGGTCATGTATGTATCTTTTGAAAAGGCGGCTCTAATAACGGGTTTATGACCCGAAACTCTTTACCATTTTTTCTGATTATTTCTGACTAAAGAACAAGGCGGCACTAATAACGGGTTTATGACCCGGAACTCTTTACCATTTTTTCTGATTATTTCTGACTAAAGAACCCATAGATGTAATAATAAACAGCAGAATAGTAAAATTTGTTACAAAGAAAGACTAATTAAAAACATAATTATAATTTCAGTATAATAATTACTAACTGAATGTTATGTTCAGTCGCCACAAAGCCGGTAATAGGAACCGCCATATAACTGTCGTGACCCAGTATACATAATCCGGGCATTCAAATTTTCCCACATCCGCTTTTCCAAAACAAAACATGTATTCTGCTTCGATTTTTTCTAAAGTTATTGAATAATTATGCATTAAATGACTGCAATTAGAAAAGGTTGCAGCTTTTACCTGTGCAGTTTTGACTCGGCAAACTCCGAGTTTTGTCTACGCGGAGTATCGTGGCGTACTTTCGGGGCATAAGTACGCCAAGAAGCTTTTCCGACTCCGCGTAGTTTTATCATCGAAACTTTGTGAATTCCTCACTTGGCGTGAAAGAGTAAAGTGTGGGTTTCGCATGAGCTGTACTGTATATCAATGCAAGCTAGGACAAGTTCAAAAACCAGCAAGATCGGATTTATTTTACCGCAGTTATGGCCCTTGTTTTGCTGAAAAATGCCATATTAAGCCTTGTGAACACTCTAGCACCTTTTATTTATTATTTGATCTTTACCAAATTTGCACAGATTGTTAATATCAATGAAAGCTTGGACAAGTTTGACAACCAGCTAAATCGAATCAGTAACACAGGAGCTATGGCCATTTTTTTTCTGACAAATTCTGTTTTTTGCCTTGTGAACACTCTAGCACCTTCAGTTATTATTTGATCTTTACCAAACTAGCAGAGGTTGTTAATACCAATGAAAGCTTGGACAAGTTCTGAAACCAGCTAAATTGGGTCAGTAACACCAGAGTTATGGTCCTTGTTTTGCTGGAAAATGCCATAGTAAGCCTTGTGAACACTCTAGCACCTTCATTTATTATTTGATCTTTACCAAACTTGTACAGATTTAATATCAATGAAAGCTCGGACAAGTTCGAAAACCAACCAAGTTTTGATCAGTAACACCGGAGTCATAGCCCTTGTTTTTCTGAAAAATGCTATTTTCTGCCTTGTGAACACTCTAGGGTCTTCAATATAAATCGGATCTTTACGAAACTTTGCCAGTGTTTTTATATTAATAAAAGCTCAGACAAATTCGAAAACTGGCCAGATCGGAAAAAATTCACCGGAGTTATGGCCCTTGTTTTGCTGAAAAATGCCAAATGAACACTCTAGCACCTTCATTTATTATTTGATCTTTACCAAACTTGCAAAGATTGTTAATATCAATGAAAGCTCGGACAAGTTCGAAAAACAGCTAGACGGACCACTACAGACCCAGTTGCGTTCAAGTACCCCAAATAAATGCAGAACGAACGGAAAATGAACGCAGAACGAACGCAGAATGAACGTTGCACAATCTATATTTTAAAAATGCATTTTGTTCGTTGCGTTCGTTTCGTTCGTTTCAGGCATTCAGCGTTTTAAAAACCGAACGATAAATGCATTTTTTAAAACGCTAAACGCTGAAAACGAACGCAACGAACGATGAATGCATTTTTTAAAACGCTAAACGCTGAAAATGAACGGAACGAACGAAACAAACGCAGCGAAACGAACGAAACGAATGCAAATGCATTTCGCTATTTCGGATAACTTTCAATATTATCCTTTTGAGTACATAATTGAAGTCTCGATTTAAACGAAGTGCGTTTTGCAGTATTTTAATATAAATAAATACACTGCGTAAATGGTGTTTTTAAGCACGATTATACACTTTAATTTTTACCGATTTAAAATAGGAAATGTATTTATTGTGTAGCACAAACTTTATATTATTTCATTATAAAACTGAAATAATGTTGGTAAAATCAGACGGCATATTTTTATGTAGTGTCAAGTATGTTAAATGTTTGATGAAAATAACATAAACCCGGAAGAAAACAGAATAATCATCAATGTGCACCACCAAATAATGTCAGCCAAAGGACACATTCTTCAATATGATCACAAACATTAGCCGCCGACTAATGGTAAGAACCGCATGACTGGATATCATGCATAGTTTAATCGTTAGAAAAGTTGTGATTGGTAAACGCTGAACGAACGCGAATGCATTTTCTCCGTTTGTGCATTTAAACGCTCAAATTATGTTGCATTGGTTCCGTGCATTTAAATGAACGCATAGTTTCGTTTATAAACGCTGAATGCATTAAAAAACGCAAATGATTTGCATTTTAAAAAATGCATTCATAAAAATGAAATGCAAACGGAATGCAAACAGAATGCATTTTTGGGGTACTTGAACGCAACTGGGTCTGTAACAGTGGAGTTATTGCCCTTGATTTAGTTAAATGCTATATTTTGCCTCGTTACGACGATGGGGCCTTCATCTTTCATCCGATCTTTACCAAACTTTACCAGATTGTTTATATGAATGAAAGCTCAGAAATGTTCGAAAACCAGCCAGATCGGACCAGTAACAGCGGAATTATGGCCCTTGATTTAGTAAAAAATGCTATATTTTGCCTCGTTAAGATGATAGGGCCTTCATTTTTAATGCGATCTTTACGAAACTTTAGCAGATTGTTAATATCAATGAAAGCTCGAACAAATTCGAAAACCAGCCAGATCAGACCAGTAACAGCGGAGTTATTGATCTTGATTTAGTAAAAAATGCTATATTTTGGCTCGTTAAGACGATGGGGCCTTCATCTTTCATCCCATCTTTACCAAACTTTACCAGATTGTTTATATAATTTAAAGCTCAGACAAGTTTGAAAACCAGCCAGATAGGACCAGTAACAGCAGAGTTATGGCCCTTGATTTAGTAAAAAATGCTATATTTTGCCTCAAGACGATAGGGCCTTCATTTTTCATGCAATCTTTACGAAACTTTTTAGATTGTTAATATCAATAAAAGCTCAGAAAAGTTCAAAAACCATCTAGATTGGACCATTTACATCGGTGTCATGGCCCTTGATTTTCTGAAATATGCTATATCTTGGCCTCATTAAGACGAAAGGACCTTCATTTGGCCGGATTACATTGAAACTTTGCAGGGATGATCAGTACCAAGCCTAGTTGTACATAGTCACTGTGTTCCAGTTGACTGATTTTGGCGGAGTTATAGCCCTTTAAAGATTTTAATACACAAACTTTGTTCCGACTAGTTCTCCTGAATCCCTGGCCGGATTAAACGAAATTTTTTAGGGATGATCAATTCCATGTCTAGTTGTGCCAATCATTGCCGTGTTCCGGTTGAATGATTTTTGGCAGAATTATGGCCCTTTAAAGGTTTTAATACATAAACTTTGTCCGAGCTACTTTTCCTCAATGAAACTTTGCAGGGATGATCAGTACCGAGCCTAGTTGTACATATTGTCACTGTGTTCCGGTTATTTTGGCCATCAATCTTGATGAAACTTGGGGTCAAGGTTTATGGGCATGATCATTATGTGGTCCCAGTATTAACTGTCATACCCTATCCAACCCTTGTCCAAGAAGCGAAAACGGGGTTCGCTGGGATACATAATAAAAACTTAAATTCGGCTTAAATGGTTTGTATATTGTAAAATTAAAACATTTAATAGGTACTTTTAAACAGGTTATCACATTTTTTCAGTAAAACATGTTTTTAAAAGTGTTTTATTGTCGAGATATGCGTTATAAAATCCTGCTAATATAAGCTTTTCAATCACGTAATGTCTCGATCAAGTTCAATAACCTGCCAGATTGCATTTATCATGCCAGTTGTGGCCCTTTTATTGTTAAAAATTGAAGGTTTTTGTGGTTTCCGTTCAATAACTTAACATTTATAATCCGATCTTGATGAAACTTGGGGTCACTATGGGCAAAATATCTCAGTGTCAAAGTTTACGGGCATAATAACCAGTCGATGATTTTACTCAGTATATACCAATTTGTCAGCACTAGTGCCTCCATTTTTCATCCGATCTTTACCATATCAATGAAAGCTTGGACAAGTTAAAAAAACAGCCAGATTGGACCTGTAACACCGGAGTTATTGCCCTTGAATTAACGAAAATTGCTATATTTTGTCTTGTCAACACTCTAGCGCCTCCATTTTTCATCCGATCTTTACCAAACTTGTCAGATTTTTAATATCAATAAAAGCTCGGAAGAGTTTGAAAACCAGCCTGATCGGACCAATAACACTGGAGTTATTGCCCTTGAATTAACGAAAATTGCTATATTTTGTCTTGTCAACACTAGGTCGCCTCCATTTTTCATCTGAACTTTACCAGATTATTAATATCAATGAAAGCTTGTACGAGTTCGATACCAGCCAGATCGAACTTGTTACACTGGAGTTATTGCCGTTGAATTAATAAAAATTGCTATTATTTTGTGTCAACACTCTAGCGCCTCCATTTTGCACCCTACCTTTACCAAACTTTGCCAGATTGTTAATATCAATGAAAACTCGGACAAGTTCGAAAACCAGCCAGATCGGACCAGTAACACTGAAGTTATAGTCCTTGAATTATTGAATAATGTGTTTTTGATGTCAGCAATGTAGCACCTTCATGTTTCATCCAATCTTTACCAAACTTTACGTGGTTATGATAGGGCCTTCATATTGCCTTATTTCAAAAAAACTTTGCAGGGATGATCAGTACCAAGCCTAGTTGTGCATATCTTCACCATGTTCTGGTTGAATGATTTTTGGCAGAGTTATGGCCCTTTAAAGGTTTTACTAAACATACATTGTCCAGACTAGTTCTCCTGAACCCCTGGCATGATTTCAGCGAAACCTTGCAGGGATGATCAGTACCAAGCATAGTTGTGCATATCATCACCGTGTTCCGGTTGAAAGATTTTTGGCGGAGTTATGGTCCTTTAACGGTTTTAACACACAAACTGTCCAGACTAGTTCTGCTGAACCCCTGGCATGATTTCAGCGAAACCTTGCAGGGATGATCAGTACCAAGCATAGTTGTGCATATCATCACCGTGTTCCGGTTGAAAGATTTTTGGCAGAGTTATGGCCCTTTAAAGGTTTTAATACACACATTTTGTCTGGAGTAGTTCTGCTGAAACTCTGGGCGGATTTCAACAAACTTGACAAGGATGATCAGTATCAAGCATAGTTGTGTATATTGTCGCTGTGTTCCGTTTGAAAGATTTTTGGCAGAGTTATGGGTCTTTAAAGATTTTTATACAGTAACTTTGTCCCGACTAGTCTCTCCTGAACCTCTGGCTGGATTTCAATGCAACTTGGCAGGAATAATCAGTACCAAGCCAAGTCGTGCATATCATTGCCATGTTCCGGTTTAATGATTTTTGACAGAGTTATGGCCCCTTATACATGAGCTTTATCTTTAGCCAGTAGAGCTTCCACAGGCCCTCTTGGGCCACTTTATTTTTTTAGTTCTACAGGCCAGCAGAGCTTATGGGATGACGAGTTGTCCGTCGTCCGTCTTTTATTCGTTGTTAACTTTATCTCGTTAAGAAAATAGGACCTTCATTTTCAGCTCTTCTGGCTGAAGGCCAGCAGAGCTTATGGGATGACGAGTTGTCCGTCTGTCCGTTAACTTTTGCCTTGTGAACACTCAGGACCTTCATTATTAATCGGATCTTTACGAAACTTTATCTGGACTAGTTTTCCCGAACTTCTGGCTGGGTTTCAGTGAAACTTGGCAGGAATATTTAGTACCAAGCCTAGTTGTGTATATCGTTGTCGTATTCCGGTTGAATGATATTTGGTAGTTGTGGATCTTTAAAATGTTTTGTCCGGACTAGTTCTCCTCAACCACTATTCAGCTTTCAACAAAACTTGGTTGCGTATATCATCAGCTTTTTCAGGCCGAATGATCTTTGGTGGAGTTATGGCCCTTTAAAGGTTTTAATACATAAGCTTTGTCCCAACTACTTCTCCTGATACCCTGCCTGGATTTCCATGAAACTTGGTAGGGATGATCATTACCAAGCCTAGTTGTACATACCTTCGTCATGTGTAATTTGAATGACTTTTGGCGGATTTATGGCTCTTTCTCCTGTAGGGGAGACATCTGTTTTGACTAAAAAAAAAACCCCTAGTTCTCATTTAGGGACTAGGGGCATAACAATTATATAAAATGGGTTTTGACCGCCTACATAAAGGAGCCCCTCTACAGGTTGTCAAAACTTATTTAAACAATTGTTGTGCCTCGAGTCCATAAATACCAAATTAGAACTAGGGCCTCTTGTTTAAATTGTTAGCATGGGTCAAGGGTTTAAGTTTCTGTTGTGGGTGTTGTATTGTGGGTTTTAAAAAAAGTACTGATGGGAGTTTTATGACCACCCTTGGTATAAGAGCTGTTTTAGCCCATAGAGCAAACACATGCCCAAGAACATTGGCAGTTCCTATCAGGTGGTGGACCATACTGGTCTGAACTTGCATGTGTCACTATACATCATATAGATATCAAAAAAGTCGGAGCATTCCTCACCTTCAATTGTATCAGGACTTCAACTCGACCTCTTTTAGATAATGAATTGAATTAGGTTTTAAGGCGCACCAACACATGAAAAGGTAGATGGCATAATCACGTTTAAGGTCATGCAATTTTCATTTCAGATACACAAGTCCTAAAATGCTAGACATAATGGAATGAAACGCGACAGTCAATCGACGGTTCTCATACAAATTACAAGTCATGAAATGTGTATGTGCAGTCCAGATTAATTTGCTTATGGAGAGATATCATGTTGAACATCAAGTGAGTGCCCTCACACCAATACTAGGCTATATAACTTGTATAGATAGCCCACCCCACACCCAATAAATGTAATTCGTATTGTTCTCCCACTCCACACACAAGGTAATACAAAACAAGAGGGCCAAGATGGCCCTAAAGCGATCACCTGAGTACTGGCACATTATCGAACTTCTTCGAAATCTTATGGTCATATACAATCTGTGCAAGTTTGGTTAAGATTGTTCAAGAAATGTGGGCTCTGTTGTGTATAACAATATTGATATAGACAGTTTAAGACACCGACAAAGTTTGGTAAAGAGCAAATACAAAATGAAGGTGCTAGAGAGTAACAACTTGGGCAGAGCCAAATGTGACCCCGGGGCTACATGTAATATATGAGAGCTGTGTGCTTTGTGGTTTCAGAGAAGATTTTTTAAGTTTTTCCCTATACAAGTCTATGTAAAATGTGACCTCTGGGGCGGGGCCAAATGTGAACCAAGGGTCACTATTTGAACAAACTTGGTAAAGGACCATAAGAGTATAGTAAATGCAAAATATTAAACCTCTGGCTCTTGTAGTTCCAGAGTAGAAGACTTTAATGCATTTCCTATACACGGAGTGGGGTCAAATTTTACTCCAGGGTAAACTTGGTAGAGAACCATAATCTTATAGTAAATGCAAAATATTAAACCTCTGGCTCTTGCAGTTTCAGAGAAGATTGTTTTTTTCCTATATATATAAGTCTATATAAAACTCTGACCCCCGGGGCGCTGCCAAGTTTGCCACCAAGGTCACCATTTGAACAAACTTGGTAGAGGACCATAAGCTTATAGCAAATGCAAAATATTAAACCTCTTGCAGTTCCAGAGATTTTTTTCAGTTTTTGCCTATACAAGCCTATGTAAAAATTTGAACAAACTTGGTAGAGGACCATAAGCTTATAGCAAATGCAAAATATTAAACCTCTTGCAGTTCCAGAGATTTTTTTCAGTTTTGCCTATACAAGCCTATGTAAAACTGTGACCCCCGGGGCGGGGCCAAATGTGACCCCAGGGTCACCATTTGAACAAAACTGGTAGAGAACCATGAGTTTATAGCAAATGCAAAATATTAAACCTCTGGCTCTTGCAGTTTCAAAGAAGATTTTTTAAGTTTTTCCCTATACACGTCTATGTAAAACATGTGACCCTTGGGGCGGGGCCAAATATGACCCGAGGGTCACCATTTGAACAAACTTGTTAAAGGACCATAAGCTTATAGTAAACGCAAAATATCAAACCTCTGGCTCTTGTAGTTTCCGAGAAGAACTTTTTTTTTTCCTATATAAGCTTATGTAAAACTGCGACCCCCGGGGCGGGGACAAATTTGACCCCAGGGTCACCATTTGAACAAACTTAGTAGAGGACCATAAGCTGGAGCTACATGTAATACATGAGACCTCTGTGCCTTGTGGTTTCAGTGAAGATTTTTTAATTTTTTTCCCTATATATGTCTATGAAAAACATTCAAAATTTCAATATACAAACTTTGGACACCCGGGGCACGGCCATTTTTGACCCCGGGGACTTCATTTGAACTTGATAGTCTAGGCGTTGGAGATCATTTTAAAAGAAAAACTGTTGAAATATGTCCAGCGGTTCTTGAGAAGATTTTTTAAGGTTTCGACTATATATGGTAATGGCGGCCATCTTGGATGTCGCGCTGACCTAATTTTAACAAATCTTACAAGCATTCATCTAAGCCGTTTCTGAGGAGATGTTATTTGAAGCAAAAGTTAACGACGGACGGACGAAGAGTGATCCCAATAGCTCACCAATGACCTTGAAGCTCTACTGATAGATTTTGATAGCTTGATCAGCCATGGGAACCTGTGAAGTTTTATGGAAATAGTTTCAGAGAAGTAGTCGCCACAAGTTTTCCTATTATCACTCTATCTAAAAAAATATGGTCGCAGGCATCCATGTTTAACATAGAATCAATGAATTTTGATTAGGACAAACTTCATGTCATACCAGTCATTTTAGTAAAGGTTCTGAATCAATACCACTTATGTTTTTTGATAAGTAGTTGCCACAAACGAGTATTTAAGCTGTGGCAACCATCTTCAATTTCCGGTCAACCTGATTTTTACTTAATGGAACTAACTGGACATCAAAAACAACATTCCTGTACTTTTATAAAAGTCATTTTGGCAAAGGTACCAAAGCGCTTACGGTTTTAGAGAAGTAGCTGCCACAAAATTGTATTTAATAAATCTATTTTTAGACATGGTGGCCATCTTGAATTTTAGGCCAACCTGATTTTTATTTAGGACCAACTAGACATCAAGAGCAATATTCCTATATTCCTAAATATTATGATTTATTATGCAACATTATAACCTCATTCCATTTTATCCTAGTCTAAAGAACTTTTTTTTTTCCACCTTATAAAAATGTCATAATGCTACCAAAAAGTTTAATTATAAAACTATATCCATTAAATCCCTTACAACATCAACCTTAGTATATCCTCTTTTTTCTGCTCCAAATCAGACGGTGGAACAGAAATGGAATGATCTGTATTCAGAAATATAGCAGGTGTGTGACACACAGGTCATGTTATGCAATTTCTCCTGAGAATTATGTTACTATCTCTGTAGATTTGCTCTCGTTTCAGATTATAGTTGGAAAATCAAAATTAAAATAATATCTTAAAATCCCACAATTTGACTGTTTTCAGTCTTTTTCTGAGAGTCAAAATACAAAAGAGACTAAATCCTTACCCCTCTATGAATGTATAATGGACTGTCCTTTTAATTTGAACCAGTACATTTGTAGTACAAAGGGGTGTTTCGATCAAATGACTGATGAGCACAAAGACAGTTAAACCCTGATCAGCCTGCAAGATATCGTGCCAGTCATTTTGGTAAAGGTTCCAAATCAATATCACTTACGTTTTTTGAGAAGTAGTCACCACAAAATTGCATTTTTTAAATCTATTTTTAACCATTGCGGCCATCTTGAATTTCCGACCGACCTGAACTTTTGCTAGGATCAACTAGACATCAAGAGCAATATTCATGTGAAGTTCAATGAAAATCCGTCAGGTAGTTTCAGGAGTAGTCACTACAAGTTTTCATTATATAACTATGTAAACAAAGATTTATATTTAATGTCGAATCAAAATATTTAATGTCAAATCAAAATAACTGGATCAACATCATCTCATGTTGATCATTTTAGAAAAAGTCCCATATCAATATCAATTATAGTTTTCAAGTAGTCACTAAAGACGTACTCCAAGGTTCTGTCTTCAGGCCAATTCTCTTTCCACTATACATAAATGACCTACCCAAAATAATTTTCGACAAGGATCAACATCATGTCATACTGATCATTTTAGAAAATGTCCCATATCAATATCACTTATAGTTTTCAAGAAGTAGTCGCTACAAACTTGTATTCTGAAAACCTATTTTTCTTGAATTTCCGGCTGACCTGAAATTTTGCTAGGATCAATTAGACATCAAGAGCATCATTCCTGTGAAGTTTCATGAAAATCTGTCAAGTAGTTACAGAGGAGAAGTCGCTACAAGTTTTCATTATATAACTATGTAAACAAAGATGGCCACTGAAAGCCATGTTTAACGTCGAAGCAAAATAATTTTCGACAAGGATCAACATCATGTCATACTGATCATTTTAGGAAAAGACGCATATCAATATCACTATAGTTTTCAAGAAGTAGTCGCTACTGAAATTTTGCTAGGATCAATTCGACAGCAAGAGCAACATTCCTGTGAAGTTTCATGAAAATCCGTCAAAACACTCAATTAAGGGCTATTCCATTTAAACATTTATAGGACGGACCCCAGAAAGGCACTTTTGAAATTGAACACCCACCCATAATCATATACGCAAAACGGAGTTTATAGAACTGAATTTCACAAAATAAGGTTCACCCATAGATGTTTATTAAATTGCCTTCCTGGGGTCCTGGGTATGTTTGAATGGAATAGCCCTAACTTGGGCCTCTTATTAATGGTATATTTAATGACGAAATAAAGTTTTCAGCATTTTCATATTCTTTATTGTATAGTTGTATATACCATTTCAAAATACTCTGTAAATGTTAACAGAAATGATCATCATATTATTTAAAAGAAAAAAATTATCCATTTGGATAAATAAAAGCAAAGATCATTAAAAATTGCATGTCATAAGATGATTTTGTGTTTAACTGATTTGGGAAACATTTCTGTTGTCCGCAATAATGAAACTTTGTTGGATAAAGCGGCCAGGGTTTTCCCAGGGCCATAAGGCTTGCAACTTACCTTCTTGAGAAAGGAAAGAAAAACAACATGCCTTCAGTAAGGTATTAATCTTCATGAAAACAAGACTTTAAAGAAAAAAAGTAAAATTTCTATGACCATTCATGTAATGTTTGCACAATTTTTTGACATTGGGCACTACCTTTTTCTAAAACCCAAGAAATTAATTTCAAGCAAGCCCAGTTTGCTTGAAATAATGTTAAAACAACATGCCTGCATAAATTTCTTTGGGGAAACCCTGACCTCGGCTAGTCACATATTCACATATATACAGTTAAGCTGGAGTTAATATTCTCGCCGGTACTGGAATAGATAACTACAAGTACATAATTATCTATTTTTAGATAAAACAATATCCATCTTCTGTTCATTTGAAATTAGAAGATAACTACAAGTATCTATTTTTAGATAAACAATATCCATCTTCTATTCTTTTGAAAGTGTAATAGATAACTACAAGTACATAAGTATCTACTTTTAGATAAAAGAATATCGGTCTTAAAACTGACATTATGCTATCAATCTGAAATCACCAGCCATCTTGTTTTCTTGATTTTCACGATCTAATTTATAGTGAGTCTGCTTGTACAGTGCACATTTGACCCAGGCCTTCCATATAGCCAGCAATGTCTTCGATCAAACCAACACAAGTGTTGTAGTACACGACGCACCGATTTCTGCAATACTCGCTCAAAAAACTTCCAGCAATTGTTTGTAAGGGCAGAAATCCAGATCCCTATCTCCCTCTGAAGCCTCCACCACCTCTACCTCCCCCTCCTCCTCGACCTCCCCTAAACCCACCACCACCACCTCCACGGAAACCCCCACTGCCACCACGGCCACCAAATCCTCCTCTACCACCTCCCCCACGGCCACCAAATCCGCCTCTGCCACCACCTCGACCTGAAGTTAAATAAAATGTGACTTATTAAGTATAATGTTAACAGTGATCATAATAAACATTGATATTTAAACAGGTATACTGGGCTCAAAATTAGCACTAGTCCGGTAGCCTGAATTGATAGGTGTGTAGTGACTTTCTAAACTAACCTTTTAAAAACTTCATATTTCCATAGTTTCAATAAATATGTATTGGACATTAGTAACAATGGCCTCAGTAATCAAAATGAGGGGTTTCCGTATTTACTTTTAGCAAAGTCTGGATCGAGATGCTTTGATGTGCTTGAATAACCTTGCATACATAAGAAATGTGGAGAAACCTTTAAAATGCATTTAAAACTCGTGAAAAGAAACCGTAACTCGACTTAAAATACACATTTCTGTTCAATATTATATTGGGCTAGTAAATTTTGAACAGGTCTAGTGATTTTACACAACTAATAGACTGGTGGTCTAGTGGTTTAGTAAACTAAAAATGGTAATTTCAATCCCTGGTATACGGCCAGTTCTTCATTGTGAATCAGGCAGGATCTACTAGCTAATTATCTGATCATGTACCTGAACAAGGTCAAGAAACCTTGCCGTACTCTTATCAAATAGTTTTCTTTGGTTCTTTTATGTGCTCGGATGATGGACTGATACATGGGATCGCGAGGTTTACATCCCCAGCCGACGATGAGACTAAGGGCAATGTCTTCCCCAAGGACATACAGAAGTAACCCAGTGGTGTTATTGAGACGTGATCTCCAGACTCAAGAGTTAAACTTGCTATCCACTGGTCCACCGCGGCGCCACAGCTACCACCAGCATATTGTGTGAGAATAAAAATGTTATGTAAGACCCTACCTCCACCTCTTCCTCCTCTACCGCCACCTCGAGCACCACGCTTAGGCGTTTCTAGAAATCTCTGTAGGGGCAGTAATTTGTATGGATCTATGAAAAACTGTAATAGAAAATACTTGTGTAATATCTGTCAACAAAAACTGTCATAGAACATACTTGTGTAATATGTCAATAAAAACTGTCATAGAAAATACTTGTGAAATATCTGTCAACTAAAACTGTAATAGAAAATACTTGTGTAATATGTCAACTAAAACTATAATAGAACATACTTGTGTAATATGTCAACTAAAACAGTAATAGGAAGTACTTGTGTAATATGTCAACTAAAACAGTAACAGAAAATACTTGTGTAATATGTCAACTAAAACTGTCATAGAAAATACTTTTGTAATATGTCAACTAAAACAGTAATAGAAAATACTTGTGTAATATGTCAACAAAAACTGTAATAGAAATACTTGTGTAATATGTCAACAAAAACTGTCATAGAAAATACTTGTGTAATATCTGTCAACAAAAAGAATAGACCAGAGGCATGTATAAAATTAATGCAAGCACAAATTAGATACGTGCAAAAGTATTTAGATATGTGCCACAAAGTATATTATCCATTTCTATTAAAATGGCAGTGCTCACGAAAATATTTTTGACTGGCAGGCCCTGAAATAATATTGACAGGCCCCGAATTAGTAAAATATGGCAAAACTGGACAAGATCCAACAAAATTTTGACAGGCCCCGGGCTTGGGGCTATCCTTTTTCGTGAACACTAAATGGTAAAGTACTGCTGCTTTTCTTAAAGCTTAAGTTTTGCTATATAAAAGAAATGACATGTCCAGAAGAACATGCACCAAACAAAATGTTTTAACAAGAAAAAGAAATCTTCTACATGATATCTTAAAACTCGTGTATTCATTGTTAATGTTCATGTAAGGTGATGTAAATAATACAAGTATACAAATCCACTTACTTTCTGGTCTTTTGAAAATGAATTTGCTTTGATGTTTTCTGACAGCTTAATGGAGAAGAACTATGTACAGTCAAGGAAACCATCCTAGGCAATTATATAGAGGCAGATAATGCTTGTTTGAATCCTTTCGCAGAGATGATACAGACCTGCATCCTGTATAAATGCATAATACTAATGTCGCCCTGAGATTACCTACATGTATATATTAATTTTGTTAAATATGTAGTAAAAATATTTAATGGAGTTCCGCTAACAACTGAGTAGCTACTGACCTTCTGTCACGAGACGTAATTAAATTAGATAAATTAAAAGCAATTTAATATTACGTAACGCTTTCCACATATTTATAGGTTTGATTATTTAGAATGGAGTTCCTCTTTCTCTTTTTGTTTGATTGGTGTTTTATGTCAATTTTAGCACATGTTTGGCCATATATGAAGGTCAATTATTTTAATAGTAGAGGCAGACCATCATATTTTTACTGGGCAGAACCAGTACTGTATACCTCCCGACATTCTGGGCAGAACCAGTACTCCCGACATCCTGGGCAGAACCAGTACTGTATACCTCCCGACATCCTGGGCAGAACCAGTACTCGGGATATCCTGGGCAGAACCAGTACTGTATACCTCCCGACATCCTGGGCAGAACCAGTACTGTACACCTCCCGACATCCTGGGCAGAACCAGTAATGTATACCTCCCGACATCCTGGGCAGAACCACTACTGTATACCTCCCGACATCCTGGGCAGAACCAGTAATGTATACCTCCCGACATCCTGGGCAGAACCAGTACTGTATACCTCCCGACATCCTGGGCAGAACCAGTACTGTATACCTCCCGACATCCTGGGCAGAAACAGTACTGTATACCTCCCGACATCCTGGGCAGAACCAGTACTGTATACCTCCTGACATCCTGGGCAGAACCAGTACTCCCGACATCCTGGGCAGAACCAGTACTGTATACATATACCTCCCGACTTCCTGGGCAGAACCAGTACTGTATACCTCCCGACATCCTGGGCAGAACCAGTACTGTATACATACCGACATCCTGGGCAGAAACAGTACTGTATACCTCCCGACATCCTGGGCAGAAACAGTACTGTATACCTCCCGACATCTGTAAAAACTGACACTTATAGAGGTCTTTTTGGTGCGGTAATTGTGTGCCAGGAACAAAATAGCCCATGAATTGCCATGCACTGCACGACGACAAGACAAGCATATAAAGTAATACACCTAAACATTTAAAGATATCACTTATAAATGAAATGAAATTACACCGCGTGCAGTGATGTTCCAGAAATCCTGGTGAGGCAGATGTAGGGCGATTCCATTACGCTGTAAATGGACAAATCACTTGTTGATACCAGAATAAAGATAATGATCTTAGTCATCATTAGGGCATCTTTCTACTACAAAGAAATCTTGGGACATATCACTCATGTTTTGTTTGTCTTACTTGCTACAAATACTGTACATGGAATTCTAACTAGGGTTTGATGGAAGCTACACTACTAAGGATTTGACCTTGGTTTGAAATGTTTTGTGGTGTTGCATATAGGATGGTAGCTTAATTCAACGAAACGCTTTCAACCAGTGTGCTAAAAATTGTTCAACAATGATGTAAAAGGATACAAAGTCTTTAATTGGTCCAAATATTTCATCTACTTTGCCAACTTGTTGCTTGTTTTCTAAAAATACAGGTGCATTGAAGTATGGAACTTTCTCATTTGTACATTTACACACTAGGTCGTCCTCGCAGGGATGTGACAAGAGTCCAAGTTCTGAAAAATAAAACACACAAGTTCAATTTTGAACAAGAGGCCCAAGACGGCCTGTATCGCTCTACTGGCTATATGGAGTCTGTGGTAGGAACACGACATTGACATGTGCAACTAGGCTTGGTACTGATCATGCCTGCCAAGTTTCACTGAAATCCACCGGGGGTTCAGGAAAACTAGTCTGGATAAAGTTTGTGTATGAGGGGCCATAACGGTCAAAAATCATTCAACCGGAACAAGGCGATGATATGTGCAACTAGGCTTGGTACTGATCATCCCTACCATATTAGTTCCGTTGAAAGCTGGCCAGCGGTTTATGAGAACTAGTCCGGACATAGTTTGTGTACTAAACCCTTTAAAGTGCCATAACTCTGCCAAAAATTATTCAACCGTAACATGGCGATGATATGCACAACTAGGCCTGGTACTGATTATCCCCAAAAACTTTTGTTGAAATCTGGCCATGCGTTCAGAACTAATCTCGACAAAGTTTGTATATTAAAACCTCTAAAGGACCATAACTATGCCAATATCATTCAACCGGAACCTGGTGACGATATGCACAACTAGGCTTGATACTGATCATCCCTGCAAACTTTCATTTAAATCTGGCCAAATGAAGTTCCTATCATCTTTAACGAGGCAAAATACAGCATTTTTAGCAGAGCTTATGGGATGACAAGTTATCTGTCGTCCGTCAACTTTTGCCTTGTGAACACTCTATGGCCTTCAATATTTATTGGATATTTACAAAACTTTGCCAGTGAAAGCTTGGACAAGTTTGAAAACCAGCCAGATGGGATTAATTTCACCGGAGTTATGGTCCTTGTTTTACTGAAAAATGCCATATTAAGCCTTGTGAACAATCTAGCACCTTCATTTATGATTTGAACTTAACTAACTTGCATAGATTGTTAATATCAATGAAAGCTCAGACAAGTTCAAAAGCCAACCAAATCGGATCGGTACCACCAGAGTTATGGCCCTTTTCCCCCATGAAAAATGCCATTTTCTACCTAGTGAACACTCCAGCATCTTCATTTATTATTTGATCTTTACCAAACTTGCACAGATTGTTATTACCAATGAAAGCTTGGACAAGTTTGAAAATCAGCTAAATTGGGTTAGTAACACCAGAATTATGATTCTTTTTTCTTCTGAAAAATGCCATTTTATGCCTTGTGAACACTCTAGCACCTTCATTTATAATTTGATCTTTACCAAACTTGCACATATTGTTAATATCAATAAAAGCTTGATCAAATTCGAAAACCAGCCGAATCGGATCAGTAATACCGGAGTTATGGCCCATGTTTTTTCCTGAAAAATGCCATTTACTTCCTTGTGAACACTCTAGCACCTTCATTTATTATTTGATCTTGACCAAACTTGCATTGATTGTTATTATCAATGAAAACTCAGACAAGTTCTAAAACTAGACAAGTTCTAAAACTAGCCAAATTGAAAGAGTAACAGCAGATATATGGCCCTTGATTTGCAGAAAAATGCCATATTCTGCCTTGTGAACACTCTAGCACCTTCATTTCATTTTCCAAAAGGTCTTTAACAAACTTTAAGAGATTGTTAATATCGATAAAAGCTCGGACAAGTTAAACAAGAGGTCAATGACCTTGAAGCTCTACTGATTGATTTTGATTTCAGGAAGTAGTCGCTACAGACTTGTTTTTTGAAAATCTATTTTTAACCGTGGCGGCCATCTTGAATTTCCGGCCAACCTGAAATTTTGCTAAGATCAATAAGACATTAAGAGCAACATTCCTGTGAAGTTTCATGAAAATCCGTCGGGTAGTTTCAAAGAAGTAGTCGCTACAAGTTTTCATTATATAACTCTATGTAAACAAAGCAGCCATGTTTAAGGTCAAATCAAAACGATTTTCGACAAGGACCAACATCATGTCATACTGATCATTTTAGAAAAAGTCCCATATCAATATCTCTTATTGTTTTGAAGAAGTAGTCGCTACAAACTTAGTTATTTTAAATCTATTTTTAGCTGTGGCGGCCATGTTGAATTTCCGGCCGACCTGAAATTTTTCTAGGATCAACTAGACATCAAGAGCAACATTCCTGTGAAGTTTCATGAACATCCGTCAAGTAGTTTCAGAGGAGTAGTCGCTACAAGTTTTTACTATATAACTCTATGTAACCAAAGATGGCCACTGGCAGCCATGTTTAACGTCGAATCAAAATAATTTTCCACAAGGATCTACATCATGTCATGCTGATCATTTTAGAAAAAGTCCCATATCAATATCACTTATAGTTTTCAAGTAGTAGTCGCTACAAACTTATTTTTTAAAAATCTATTTTTAGCTGTGACGGCCATCTTGAATTTCCGGCCGACCTGAAATTCTGATAGGATCAATTAGACATCAAGAGCAACATTCCTGTAAAGTTTCATGACAATCCGCCAAGTAGTTTCAGAGGAGTAGTCGCTACAAGTTTTTACTATATAACTATATGTAAACAAAGATGGCCGCTGGCAGCCATGTTTAACGTTGAATCAAAACGATTTTTGACTAGGATCAACATCATGTAATGCTGATCATTTTAGAAAATGTCCCATATCAATATCACTTATAGTTTTCAAGAAGTAGTCGCTACAAACTTATTTTTTAAAAATCTATTTTTTAGCTGTGACGGCCATCTTGAATTTCCGGCCGACCTGAAATTTTTCTAGGATCAATTAGACATCAAGAGCAACATTCCTGTAAAGTTTCATGACAATCCGCCAAGTAGTTTCAGAGAAGTAGTCGCTACAAGTTTTTACTATATAACTCTATGTAAACAAAGATGGCCGCTGGCAGCCATGTTTAACGTTGAATCAAAACGATTTTTGACTAGGATCAACATCATGTCATGCTGATCATTTAAGAAAAAGTCCCATATCAATATCACTTATAGTTTTCAAGAAGAAGTCGCTACAAACTTGTATTTTAAAACTCTATTTTTAGCTTTGGCGGCCATCTTGGATAAACTAGACTTTATGGGCAACATTTCTGTAAAGTTTCATGAATATCCATCCAGTAGTTTCAGCTGTGAAGTCGCTACAAATAAAAGTTTACGGACAGACAGACGGACGGATGACGGACGCCGCACCACGGCATAAGCTCTGCTGATCTCTGATCAGTAGAGCTAAAAACCAGCTTGTTTAAATAGTTTTACATAGAGTTATAGGGAAGAACTTCAAAAATCTTCTTCTCTGAAACTACAAGAGATAAAGGTTTAATATTTTGTATTTATTATCAGCTTTTGGATCCTCTACCAAGTTTGTTCAAATGGTGATGAACCTGGGGTCAAACTTGGGCCCCACCCCAGGGGTAGCCGGTAGAACTTTTGCCTCTTGTTAACTAAATCAAGGGCCATAACTCTGGTGTAACTAGTCTGATCTCACTGGTTTTCGAATTGGTCTGAGCTTTCGTTGATATTAACAATCTTTGCAAGTTTGGTAAAGATCAAAAAATAAATAAAGGTGCTAGAGTGGTCACAAGGCAGAAAATGGCATTTTTCAGCAAAACAAGGGATATAACTCTGGTGTTATCGATTCGATATGGCTGGTTTTCAAACTTGTTCGAGCTTTCATTGATATGAACAATCTGTGCAAGTTTGTTAAAGATCAAATAATAAAGATCAAATAATAAATGAAGGTACTCGAGTGTTCACAAGGCAGAATATGGCATTTTTCAGTAAATCAAGGGCCATAACTCTGGTGCTACTGATCCGATCTGGCTGGTTTTCAAATTTATCCGAGCTTTCATTAACAATCTGTGCAAGTTTGGTAAAGATCAAATAATAAATGAAGGTGCTAGAGTGGTCACAATGAAGAATATGGCATTTTTCAGCAAAACAAGGGCCACAACTCCAGTGAAACTAATCCGATCTGGCTGGTTTCCAAACTAGTCCGAGCTTTCATTGAAATAGACGCTGGAAAAGTTTCGTAATTCGGATTAATAAAAAAGCGTTCACAAGGAAAAAGTTAACGGACGATGGACAACTCGCCATCACAAAAGCTCTGCTGGCAGAGCTAAAAACAAATCAATAAATAGCAAAAACTTATTTTTTTGAGACAATGTCTAATGTCTGCCTTATCTCTACTTACACTACGTAATATTTTTTCAAGATGAAACCTTAACCAAATGGTTTCGTATATAAGAGTACAGCAAAAGTTTGTACCTATGACTTGATCTGGAGGTCCCTGGTCATGATACCCTCCACCTCCACCTCGTCCACCTGAAATATATATAATACAGATTATCTCAGTTTTCTTCATTATGTAAATTAGGCCTAATGAAAAATAGTCATGTTTCCTGTAACATGCCCAAAAAAGCGGGCTCTGTAGGTCGGATTTTTTTTTTAAAAACCTCAATCATGTCAATACCAGTGTGTTTGAACTTTCAAGTCCTGCTGTCTGTATCAACCAACACCTTTTATTGTATCTGATGAATAAGATTATATTGTATTTACCGTATAAGTTGGGACACCGTAAGAATTGGGACAAGCTTGAATTTTAGAAAAATAATTATTTTTAGTTTAACAAAGGATATAATTGCTATAGAAAATGTCCAAAAAAGATCAACTAGGATGGTGGAAAACCTCAGTAACTTTCCATACCATGTAACTCTCTGCGCTAGGGTACCAACCCTTGAGTACAGAAGAGAGCGGGCTGACGTGATTCAGGTTTATAAAATCTTAATTATATCCTTTGTTAGGTAGGGGGCCCAAACCACCGTAGCTTATTCAAGGTGGGGTCTAACAAGAGATTTGTATAAACACAGGAACATTTCTCTGTCCATGTACGTGAAAGTTATATAAATTAGGCCAAGGTTTCTATTGGCCTTAGATATTTTACCACTTATATGATAGGAGAACTTCAATTTTGAGTCAAATGTTACTCCTAGATCTTTTTCGTGATACCTATTTTATTCACATTATCTTTGATATAAAATACATTGGATTCATCATCATTATTGCCAATATGTAGATGTTTGCACTTTTTAGCATTAAATGTCATTTGCCATTTTTTAACCCCTTCGCAGGCAGTGAAGATACAGTCCTGTAGGTCCATCGCACGCTGTGGGCTATTTATGCATGTGTACAGTTTTGTGTCATCAGCAAAAAGTTTGGTGGTACAGGACATGGCGTCTGGGAGGTCATTGATGTAAATAAGAAACAAAACAGGCCCAAGAACACTGCCCTGGGGAACCCCGCTTTTGACATCCCTTAGTTCTGAGACCTGCCCATTGACCATCCTTTGTTTTCTATTTGTCAAAAAATCTTCTATCCAGTCATATTGTTTACCAGTTATGCCCATAGATTACCTTACTCAATCAGGGGCACAAATTAGATATCGGTGTAAGACTGATTGGTCGATAATTTTCCGGCTTCGCCTTTTTCACTGATTTGAAGACTGCGGTGACATTGGCTGTTTTCCATATCTGAATCTGAATAGATACGTCGAAGTAACCAATACTGGCTTTTATTCAACGGGCTGGTGTGCGCGTAAAATTTAGTCTGGTAATGTTAATTCACGTTTGAAGCTTTCGATGGTCTGTTGGTTCACAATATTGTCACTGAGTTTATTCCAATCTATCACTGTTCTTGGGAAGAAAGAGTATTTGAAATTATCACTATTTGTCTGTATTAATTGGAAACACTTTGTGTTATTGTTCACTTGGTTTGCAACAATGTTTTTATGTATGTAGTCCTCGTATTTCTTAGCTCTAATTGTTCGTTTAGGCCTAAGGGGATTTAGATAGTGTTCAATATTAATAGCTGGGACGTGCCCTTCCACCACCTTGTACAGGAACGTCAGCCGCTGGTGGCGTCGTCTTTCTTGTAGTGGGGCCAGTTCCAGGTCCTTCAGCATGGCGGTCACACATCCATCTTGTCTGGATCTGTAATCCTTCTTGATGAAGCGTGCGGATGATCGCTGTATCCGCTCTAGCTTGTCTATTTCGCCTTGCTGGTAGGGGTCCCAGATAACACACCCATATTCCAGTTTGGATCGAATCAGTCCGAGGTAGGCGTTCTTCCGGCAGCTAGGGCAGCTAGAAGGACAGTGCTTTAGGTTTCTTCTCATGAATCCAAGGGTAGAGTTAGCACGTTTGGTGATTTTCGATATATGTGTAGTCCATTTCAGGTCATCAGAGAATGTAATTCCAAGGTAAGGATTTTCTTGAACTTGTTTTAGAATATCGCCGTCGATGGTGTAAAAATAGCTTGACTTCTGTTTGCTGCTGAGGAGATAGCATTTCTTGGCGTTGAACTTCATACCCCAATCATGCGCCCATTGTTGTAGATTTTTGAGGTCTAATTGGAGGAGTTCGTGGTCTTTGATGGAGTTAATAGTTCTGTATAATAGACAGTCATCCGCGAACAGGCGTATGTGGGACTTGACTCTCTCGGGCAGGTCATTGATGTGGCAGAGGAACAGCAGAGGCCCTAACACCGTGCCTTGGGGTACGCCGGATCCTACTGGGACGTGTCGGGACTTCTCACCTTCCACCACCACGCACATTTCACGCTGTTGGAGGAAGTTGGCAATCCAGTCGAGTAGGGGGCCACGGATACCATAGTTCTCTAGCTTTAGGAGAAGTCGTTGGTGGGGGACGGTGTCAAATGCTTTGCTGAAGTCCAGTATCATTGTGTCGACCTGTTTATTCTTGTCATAGTAGCCGAGTAGATCGTGAGCTGTGACGACTAGTTGTGTCTCGCAGGAGTAGCCTGAACGGAAGCCATGATTGAGGTAGGTAAGTACCCTGTGTCTGTCTAGGTGGTCGAGCATATGGTGACAAATGATATGTTCCAGTAGTTTGGATAGGACACAAGTGAGGGACACTGGGCGGTAGTTCTCTGGAGTATGGCGATCCCCTTTCTTGAAGACCGGCGCAATGTTGGCGCTTCTCCAGTCCTTGGGTAGCTCCCCGGTGTCAACTGACTTTTGGAAGATGGCGGTAATGGCTGGGGTGGCTTCTGTCGCACACGCCTGGAGGACTCTGTTTGGTATCTCGTCTGGGCCAGTTGCCTTCCTAATGTTGATATTTTTTAGAAGCTTCAGTACCCCTTCTTCCCCGATATGTAGTGCGGGTATGCTCTCTTCTATGTGGTTGGAGAGTGGAGGGGGTGGCTGGTTGTTGTTGTCCTTCGTGAAGACTGACTGGAATTGGTTGATCAGGATCTCCGCTTTACCTTTACAGTCGCTGACAAGGTGGCCATGGTTCCGTAGAGGGGCGATGCCTATGTTGTCTTCCTTCTTGGACTTAACGTAGTTGTAGAAGGGTTTGGTGTTGTTGTTTTCCAGGCCTTCGTTGATAACTTTGCGGATGAGCCGTTTAGTTTCCTTTTGGCATTTTCTGTAGTTTGTCCAGATGTTGGTTTTCTTGGCCTTTTTGAAGATCCTAGCTTTCCGCTTGAGCTGTCTTTTTACTTCTTTTGTGATCCATGGTGTTGCGTTTCTTGAAGTCTTCATTTTGGATGGGATGTTTTCTTGAATTGTTGTGTTGAGCATTTCTTTAAAGGTGTCCCAGAGATGGTGTACATTGGAGTTGTTTCGGTATAGTCGTAGGATTTCTGTAGAGATGGTTGATATGTCTTTCTTTAGATTTTCCCAGTTGGCCTTGGAGAACGTATAACATTTTCTGGGTTTCTGTTTGGCATAGTATGGCTTGGTAACGGAATCAGCAACTACAATGTCATGGTCGGAGATACCAGGTGCGTTGGAAGTGGATTTAATGAGGGATGGATTCGTGGTAAATATAAGATCCAGGATGTTGTTTTCTCTAGTTGGCTTGTCGTGCACTTGAGTGAGATTGAAGTCAATGGACAGGTCAAGTAGAGCCTGTTGAACATCTTTGTCTTGAGCATCTCGCTGTACAGAGAGGTTCTGCCAATCTATGGCGGGGCAGTTGAAGTCGCCGGCTATAATGGTGAGGCGTTCTTTGTCGTTCATCGCCAGGTTGATTGACTTCCGTAGTTCGTTCACATCAGCCATGTTTCGATGGGGCATGTAGAATGAGGAGACTAGATGGTTCTTCATACCCTTGAGTTTCACTTGGACCCATTCTACTTCACATTTCGTGACCAGTTCAGGTTGTTCCTCAGCTATCAGATCCTCGTGTACTAGGACGAAAACTCCCCCTCCGAGTGTTCCTCTATCGTTTCTGTAAGCTCTGTAGTGGGTTGGGAATACTTCGCATGACTGAATGGCGTCGGGGGCTGGAGATTTACCTGGCTGAATGCCCTTTAGCCACGATTCTGTGCCGCAGACTATGTCAGGCTTTATGTAGTGGAGGGCTGCTTGGAGTTCTGCGCTTTTCCCACCACCAATGCTCCGGCAGTTGATGGACGATAACGGATGGAAAATGTTTGAAGTACTCAGTTCAAAACTTCTAAATGTAAAACTAGTAATGTTTATGCTATCACATTTACAACATAGCCACTGTACATGGGAGTGCTTCGCAAGTAGGTCGTAATCTGCAGAGCATAGTTCAAGGCAAGATCGATGGTGCCATATATCACAGCCATCACAACAGAGTCCATCCTTGTGTTCCCATGTGACTGGTTGCTCGCAGAGACCGCATGGGTATACCTGTGCATTTCCTGCTGGTCCAGGGTTGGATTCGATGTCACCACAGAGTAGGAGGATGTTAACTAGTAGTGTTGTTCCTTTACGTGGGTGGTGGGGCTCACCAAATAGCCAGAGTCTATGCCTCAGGGTATTGACGGAGATTCCAGTGAGGAAAGTTGGTAGGTGGTTGTGAGGTGGGGAAATTCTTGTCTTGATGTTGCTGATTACGAGTAGTGTACAGAATACGACTCCAAGTGTCATGGTAAAGCTCTGTGGATTCCTTCGTAGCATAGCTTGGTGGGTGGGGTATGGCCAAAATGTACAAGGTGGTTTCCAGACACGTACTCAGCAAAGGGGAACACTACTCAGACATATTTATACAAAGCAAACCTGTTTATACACTTTTATGCACTTACAACTTGAAATATGCAATGAGAAAACACTGTATTTTAATAATAAACAGGGTGTTTTTTCCCTTTATAAAAATCGCGACTTTTTCTCGCGCATGCGCACACCACATCAAAACTGATAAACTGGTAGTTTTCCTTCATTCATACATTTCTTGAAGAGATTTGTAAGGGGTACAGTCAATGTATTGTTTACAATCTCCTCTGTAATATTGATGTTTCTTAATCTAGAAGTGGTTGGTTTTTCTTCCAGTATTGGTATAATATAATGATTTCATTGGTAAATACAGACACAAAGTGGTTATTTAGTACTTCGGCTTTTTCTTTGTCATTCCTCGTTATACTGCCATTGATTGTTTCTAAGTTACTGACAGAAATTTTTGTTTTGGTGTTTGATCGGACGTATTTCCAAAATAGTTTATCAGTTTTGATTTTTGTTGCCAAATCCTTTTCATAGTCATATTTACTATGAAGGCTATAATGTAGGCCTATGGAAAATGCAATAGTGGAATATGACCATATCAGTCGAACGATTCGTCCCGGAGTTTGTTCGTAGCATACAGTTTTGACTCAATATTGTTGGCGATTGTATTTCTGCCCATTTTTGCTTCGTTTATTACCGGACAAATTTTAATCAATTTAAATCAACAATAACTTAACTAGCTACTTTATTTGTTCATATGTTAAGTCGCAACTAGTTTTGGGGCCGAACCATCTGTGATGTTGTCACAATTAACTCTTCCGAGTACCCTTCTCATATTCACAATATGGGTAGCAGTCGTGAGCAAGCGCTGGTACTCGGCTTTGTAGATTTACATTCATATCGGAAACCAGTTATGTCTGTGAAAAGCGTACATTGCAACATCTTGTTTTGCCACAAAAACATGTCGTTTTTGAAGTGAAAACACCTTTGGATATGAGATCTAACAAACTTCTGTGAAAATGTATAATAAAGTTGTTTTATTTGTTATGTTTTATTACTAAGTTGACGACTACGTCTATTTAAATTCTGGTGGTCTCGAACTACCGTTAGTGTAGAACCCTGCCGTGGGAAAATTGAGTAAACAGGATTTCATCAATCAAAAAGATATACATCGGTTGTTGGTTAAATATTACATTAATATAGTTTGTCTTGGACTGATATCTACATGATAGATATACATGTAATACACACAATAGCGTACTAACACATTTGTAACATATATGGCTAATAGATGAAGATCACTTGGTTAATGACAGGAAAAATAAATTGCCACAGGAAGAGAACAAAGGCAATCACAGATGTCAGATAGGATACTCGAGCCTGACAACAAAGGCAATCACAGGTGTCAGATGGGATACTTGAGCCCGACAACAAAGGCAATCACAGATGTCAGAAGGCAATCACAGGTGTCAGATGGGATACTTGAGCCTGACAACAAAGGCAATCACAGATGTCAGATGGGATACTTAAGCCTGACAAAGGCGATCACAGAACTTTGTCAGATGGGATACTTGAGCCGGACAACAAAGGCAATCACAGATGTCAGATGGGATGATGTCAGATGGGATACTCAAGCCTGACAAAGGCAATGACAGATGTCTATGGGATACTTGAGCCTGACAAAGGCAACCACAGATGTCTATGGGATACTTGAGCCTGACAAAGTTGATGTTTACAAAGCTATAATCATGATACACACATAGTCATTAAAGAACTTTGTTCCGGATATATTTTGTAAAGTAATATTTTTTTTCAAGTTTACCTCTAAATCCACCTCTGCCTCCACCTCGACCACCACCCCTGTCGCCTCCTCTTCCTCCACGGAAACCCCCTCCTCTACCGCCACCAAAACCTCCACCTCCACGATCACCACCTCCACGAAAACTCATGCTGGACTATGGGTGATTCTGTCAAACAAAGAAGACCAGGAAGGTTATCTACAAAGTCAACAATTGTCTACTAAGGCCAAAAAAAAAAAAAAATGGTTTGTTTCTGCTAACGGCTTAAAAAAAAATAGGGGAGGTAGGTAGGCAAAACTTTTTTTATTTTTTATTAATGACCTTATTTTTGTTAATGAAAAAACACTTTTAATATGATAAAAATACTGGGGAAGGTATTAATACCTAGATAATACATGGTTATGGCCCTTTTTCAATATTTGGTCATGCAAATATTTTTTTGAGGCATATTTTTTTTTTCTCCATAAGAAACCTTGGTTCATGGGTTCAACTTTTTATTATTATTTTTTTTATGCAATAAAAAATTTAAGAGTCGGCGGCTAAATAATAGGGTCGGTCTGGTTAGCAGAAACAAACACTTTTCTTTTAAGCCTAACTGTTATAATCTACAGATGAATTATTATTTAACTGCTGGGATCGATTACAGGGAAAGCCTTCACGAGATTGTATGCATGTGGTTCTTTCCACAAACGAGTGGATTTGAATGAAAACAAAACATTCCTACCTATGAGTAGTGTTGTTCCGATTAATCAACTTGATCGATCCTCGATCAGTTATGCCTTAGATCTGATAAATCGATTACAATTTTTCATGATTGACTTTACTCGGTTGTTGAAAATTATGGCTTATTTCATTCTCTTGTACTAAAATATACAAGAAAATAAAATGAAAATGTTTTTCATTATACAGTACAGCTCACGCGAAAACCACATTTTACTTGATTCGCCGAGCTTGGACGTATCGAGTGCCGCGCAAATCTACGCCGAGTCAGTGTTTGGACTTGGCGAATCCACGCGGCGAAAGTATGCCATTGTCGTGTCACTCGTTGTGATCACACTCCGAGTTACTCCGCGTAGAATCCAATTAACCACGAGTGCACACCTGTGGTGATTTATTATTGGGGAAAAAATCTGAATTTTCCGACAACTTTTCGGGGAAGTTTTCCGACAGCGCGCTTGAAAAAGCCAATCGCCAGAAACAGTACAAAAAATCAGACACCGAGTGCATCTTTTCTGTGCAAAGTTGACACGACTGATGAATACATTTGGAAACAAATACGTATTTCAAACTTTTAATGCATTCAAGTTGTGTTCGTTTTTGTTGTCCAAAAGTCAATTCTTCTTCAGCAGACAAAAATACCCATAATCCTTGGCCATGACAAGGTGGCACTAACAACGGAATTCTTTACACATTTTTTGTGACTAAAGAACCCATCGATGTATTAATTATAAACTGGAGAATAGTAAAAATTTGTTACAAATAACGAGTATTTAAAAATATAATTATAATTTCCAGTATAATAATTACTGATTGAAATTTATGTTAATTTTATGTTCATCCGCCGCGAAGCCAGTCATAGGAACCGCCATATAACTGTAGTGACCCAGTATACATAATCCGGGCATTCGAATTTTACCACATCCTCTTTTCCAAAACATAAGTAAAATTGTCTTCTGCTTTGATTTTTTCTAAAGTTATTGAATAATTAATTATGCATTGGAATGACTGCAATTAGAAAAAGTTACACCTTTTACCTGTGCAGTTTCGACTCGGCGAACTACGAGTTTGTCTACGCGAAGTATCGTGGCGTAATTACGCCGAGAGCTTTTCGCGCAGCTGATTCCCACGCCGAGTAGTTTTATCATCCAAACTCTGCGTAAGTATGCGATTTGTACATTCCTCACTCGACGTGAAAGATTAAAGTGTGATTGTAAATACAAACGTTAGTCTTGAAAACAAGCAAGCGTTGCAGACGATCTAGACTAAGCATGTAAATCTTAGCAGTTCCCGGGTTAGGTGGCGCTAGGTATCATATGGCGTGCTAACGTCACTCGATTTCAGATTGTACGGAATAACCTAGACGAAAATAAATTTAGGACATGCGGTTGCAGACATTATTTTCATTCGTTTTAAAATTTGTGTAAAATTGTTGTTTACAGTCACATGTACGGCAAATTTAAAAGGTATGTCAGGTCATGTGTTTTCACATATTTCCCCCTGCTTTTTTAAAATCCCCCCTCTTTTTCAAGTATAGTGTGGAAAATCCCCCCCTACTTTTCGATTTCTAGAATAGAGACTGCAGCGACTCTAATATGTTTTTCATAATTGCACATGGTAAGGTAGCACTTCACTTCATCGGGAAAAGGCTTTTTATTCCGAGAAACAAATGGCCAGCATATATTTGCAAGCCATACCGACAATTTACAAATTTTAAAATGTGTCTATTGAAGAAACGAGTATTGTCAAATTTCAAATAAGAACATGGTTATGCTGTTTACCTGTTTTATCTTTGCCTGAAATACAACCAAACTCAACACGTGCTTCCGTTTGTTTTTCTTATACCGGAAGTGGTTATTCTAAATGTCGTAAAATTATAAATAATACTGGCCTGACGAATACTGTTTTAACATACCTCATAATGATGTAGTGAATGTAATTTTGCATAGCATCTATTTTAAAATAAGAATGTATTTGAAAAAACTTGTATGTCGTTCTACGTGTTAATGCAATATTGCTCCTAGTAGCCTAAAATAAAACGTCAAATGTGTATGTGGACCTGCTATGTATAGGTTGCGTACAGCTAAATATAGCCTGGCTGAAGCCCCGCCTTTTGTCGATTCAGTACAGAAGTGAAACTTCACAGAGGTCAGCAGATATAACTTTGAAATATTCAATATGCATTTTCAGGAAGGATAAACTATAGGTAAAATAATCCCCATCAGCTAGGACCATTAAATTAAATAAAAAAAATATTTTTTAATGTTTTTGAAAATTTAACATCCATTGAAATTGTATGTCAATATTCAGTGCGGATTCAATAGTGTTTGTAAACACAGACATGTGCAGAGAGGTTGAGCAGAAAAAGTTGTCTTTTTCACACTTTCAAAGGCTTCGTGATGGAAATATCTATGAAATAAGGTAATTTAAAGAAAATCTGGTGTATAATTCTTGAGATATTAATAGCTGACCGGTGCAACAGGAGGTCTATGGGAAAGTATTTAGTTTTCTGCAACCTTAATTGGGTGTAGTGTGTAGTGGGGCGGGGCGGGGTGGGGTAGTGCGGTGTGAGGCAAGGCGGGCGGGCGGGGCGGGGCGTGGCTGGCGATATACAATTTTCATCGGTTACAGTACATATAAACATAAGCTTTAAGCATTTTTCCGACAAAACATACTATCCAGTTAACAAGCAAACAAAAGGCCTACTGGGTATACAATAGTATAAGAGTGGACCTTTGGAAACGCCCAAGTCTAGTAAATATGAACTTTTACCCATGACTAATGGCAACATAAAATTTTATGATTGTTTCTAAATGTATAGAAATTGTTTGATCTCAAAGAGAAAATAGAACAATACCAAGCTATTTTAGTTAATTAAATTTCGTCTAAAGGACATGTTCGAATACTATATTACTTGTCTACTTCCGTTTTGTATCAATATCAATCTCAGTAACATTTGTTTGATTTCTCTCTGTTTTCAGTCATTGAACTTAAACTACACACTGGGTCAAATTAGAATGAATTTACCAACCTTATAACACACGTATTTATTAATTAAAGAGTATTTCCTCTAGTTCTACAATACATTGGTCTTTGATTATTGCGAAATAGTATAGTGAAACAGAAGATATATAACGCATTGGTTACATTTATTTAAACACAAAATACGCTATAAAATCGCATGTTGTTTAACTGCTCATCAATACAATAAAGGTTATTTAGAGCCACCCCAGGACGAGCGAAAAATACATAGGAATCCTGAATATATTTCTATTGTTCTTTAACATGCTATGAAGTAACACGACTTAACGAAGAAGCCATATCAGAACAGAACATATCAAGAGCCATTCGTATGCACTTAAGTGTCACCGTGGGGGTAATGGTTAGCACCTCGGTTTAGTAATCCAGGGGTCGTGCGTTCTATCCCAGCCTGGACCGAATTTGGATTAATTTTCTAAATACTTAAAAAAAAAATCACATTTTACCACTCTTTCGGATAAGATTTAAAACCGAGGCCTGCTCACTAAAATGCCCAGTACAGTACAGCGAGGATTAATACATGCTTATAGACACGGGCACTTGCTGATAGAAGGCGTTATCCATTCAGTTATAATGTTCAGTATATATGATGTTCCGCTACCACTTCAAATGCTTGAAATGGAATCTGAGATGGAACCTGAGACAAGACAGGATCAGTGAAGAAGAGTTAGCTTCACTTTTCTCATATGAGTTATGCAGGCATCCACCATTTCCACTTGTTACATACCATTTGATTCGGGTTGCAAATAAACCTCAGATTGCTTATGCAATGTTCAACTTTGTTGGCAAGCTAGCAACTACGAGAGGTACCCATCAATTAAAGTATGTCTAAGATGGTGTGTCGCTTCTTCAGAGAATACTATAGAATCGCGGTTTAACATATCAAACGACTTTCCAACAACATATGTACTTTAATGAAAATAATTTTGGAAAGCATGTTGTACCGGTAGTTGTGTTTGATGGATATCCGGACTTTTCATCAACCCAAATACTGCACATTTACGAAGAAAGCTATTATTGGAATTACTGTGAATTTCACAGCAAATATGACCATTAATATGAAGAAGAAACAAATGTTTCTAAGGAATTCTATAATCAGCATTTCATTCACATGTTTACTGAGCACTTAGTGTCACATGACATTGAATCAAAAAATGCAGACAGCGATATGATGATCTGCTAATTGTTAGTGTAGAGTGTGCAGTAGAACAACTTTGATTGGCGATGACACATATCTTCTAGACTGCAAAAGTCAAACCAAAACCAAAGGAAAAAAATAAAACATCGTGGAATATTCAAGAATGTTAAATTCCCTTAGATATAAATTCTTCCTGAAGGTTGCAGTCAGTGATAAATATGTTACTCCCTAAAACGTTCACTCACATCTAAGAACCACAGTATCAAAGTATATCGTGAGATTCAGGTTTGGAAAGGGAATACTGATATCGATCCTCAGGAATGGGGATGAAAGATTTCATAGGGGAAACTGTTAGTATTGCAAACAGTAAAATAAACACCAGCAGGTTCTTGCAGGTTTTCAGGTGCAAGTGCTTAACTGACTGTCATACAAGTCGTTGTACCTGCAACATACACGGGTTGGATTGTTCAACAATGTGTGATGAATGTAGAGGAATCACATGTCTGAATTCTGAAATCCAGATAAAAACTTCTGAATATGAATAACTATAAAATATAAGAACAATATAACAAATATGGATATGAATTTCTTCTGTACAATAAAACATATGCAAATAAAAATATTCAGATGAATGGGATACCAGTTTAGCTTGAAATACGTAAACATTTATACAAACAAGGGGTTTACCAGCTAGTTATATAAGGACAGTGAACACAATTGTGGTTTTTATTTTGATACTGCATAATTATGGATGGATATATATAAATAGTCCATCAGAATTGGTAAATATAGATAATTATTAAACAATTGGCAATTTTTCGGACAAAACAACATAGTAGAATGCATTTAACTTTTAAGGCGATTTTAAGCATTCGTTAAAGCACTAAAGTGCAGTTTACTTCATATTATGTTTTTATTTTCTAAATAAATTTGTTCACGGTATGCCAGAAAACTAACAAACATGATAACAAATAACTTAATTAAAGATGCTCTACCTATATCTTTTTGTCCACCAATTGATATAATCTTTACTTAATTGTAAAGGGAACTATGAAAAATGTAAACGGCAATAATTTTACCCCATGTAATATGCGTTTGCTGGGGAAAAACAGGATAGAAAAGATCGGATTTTTTGAAATTGTATTCGTAATTGTTTTAGACAAGCCGATTACGGAGATTTTCCGATCTTATTCGTTTACAATCGGAACTGCCTCGTCGGATTGGCGACGAGTTCCGATCGATTCGTTTACTATCGGAACTGCCCCGAGTAGTTTGTTTTCGTTCAACTGAATGGCATTGCGCACGTCCGATAAAATCGTAAAAACTCGTAGTTCTCCGGCAGGAATAAACGGCTGGGCAGCATTTTATTCAAGATATTGTTTTGATCATAATTAATAATTTACAGAACTGGAATACGAACCTTGTTGCTTCTTAGAATACTCATAAAATACATTTGCATGCATATAAATGCAGTAATATTGACTATTTAATATTTTACATTAAAAATCGCGCAGATATAGGTAGTGCCTCTGTTATTGTCCCATGAAAAAATAGATTTTAAAACATCAAAAATGTGACAAATTTACATTTTTTTTTTCTCAAAAACTTTAACTCCGATTTTTCTCTACTTTCATTTCCTCATTCTTTATGGTTTCCCTTCGGAACAAGTTGGTTTCAATTGTGTACTAATTTGTCCGGGGTTCGGGCCATATTTTCATATATTTACTAGACCAGTGAAATATGCTTGCTACCGTTTACGCCCGCCAGCCTCAGGTTGAGCAGAACTCAATATTCATAAAATCAATAGTACTGAATACTAACCACCCCGAAAATGGCATGCATATGGCGGTGGACATGCTACTTTTACTGTCATCATTCCATGTCCAGCGGCGTATTGTCGCAGTATCTAACACAATTCTATGCCCCGAAGAGCGAAGTAAACAAAGTGGTATTTAGTTGGGAGCAACGGTTATGAATCCTAGGCATCACAAGTAACAGTCAAAAGATTAATTAAAAAGCGGACAACATATCCTATGGGTGGTTAAAGATGAATGGCCACCCTTTTTGTAGTATTATTAATTAACAAATTTAATTCTTAAACATCATATGGACATTTCTTGATAGTCTCGGAGAGAAACATGTATTAACACCGCTACTAAGTTGTATGTAAAAGTAAGTATTATTTGCATGACGTAGATACTACTTTTACCTATAGCTGCACAACTATCGCCAGATAATTGATAAACACATATACCTGTGGATTAATTTACATGTTCAAAGTTTTCTACGTCATCAACTCGCTTTTTACAGATATTGCAATGTGTGAATTGTAAATATCTATTGTTGTGTATTGATTTCAATTTAAATAAACATAAACATGTTCATGAAGCAAAATATGGCCGGAGAACTTTAAACAATACCCAGAGTCTTTATCGGTCGGATTAGTGGAACCACCGACAATAAGTTTAGACAATAATTAAGACAATTTCAAAATATAACTAATAAAACATAGCATTCAAATTAAGCATCTATAAAAGCAGCAATTATTAATATTTCAATAGAGCAAAACACAGTGAACTAATATGTTGACAAAAGGCACATGATGCAACTACATAAAGCAAAATATATCGCATAAAACAAAGCAGCACACTTATGTAGAGAACGGGAGTTTAGTATAAATGAAGAGACATAACACTTAAAACACTTGCAACATTAACCAAGCATGAAGAGTAAAATGCAGTACAAGGACCTATGAAGCAAGAAGAAAGTCATAATTAAAATTAACACAGGCACATAAAGTTAGAAAAGCAAAAAATAAAACTCCTAAAAATAGAAAAAGAAAACACTAAAATAATAGTATAGCATTAACGATAATTTAAAGTGTACAATAGAATACATGGCATAATACACAACATGTACATCGTAGAAGAAGAAATGAAACATTAAGACTGACACAAAAAAAACAACAACTTATTCACACATCGCGCATTTGCATTTGGGGCCACACCAGGTCTGGCTCAGTCTCTTGAACTCCATATAATCTGTGGAGCATCTTTGTTAATTAGGTAGACTGTTTCAAACCTGGGTAGCCTCAAAACTGAAAGACTTCTAACCGTAACTGGGAATTTCCAGTGTATTGCTTAGTCTGAAAGAAGAGTTGTCGGATTTAACAGATATAAGTTCCTGTGTATATTGCGGGGATAAATTATTTAAATTTTTAAAAAACTCTGTAGCAATCATCCTTAACCTACTAAAATGTAGTATGGGCATTTTAATTTTGCGCAGTATCTCTTCATAGGATAAAGTTAAAATCTTTAGAGCTCTGTTAAAAGGTTTTCAAGTTTATTTGTGTTCTGTTTACTACAGAAATGCCAAACAATGGGACAATAGTTAAAATTTGATCTTATAAAGCATTCATAAATAAGTATCCTTGTATTAACTGTGAAAAATTGACTCAATATTGAGGGCACATTAAAATATCGAACAGGAAAAGTAGACAAACACACAGAGAAGAAATATAAAGAGATTGGACAGGGAAAGTAGCATTCAAGGAGAACAGCCAACCACAAAACACAAAAACAAACACGCAAACAAAAAGGCAAAAGTAATAATACATGCAAACGACATCACAAACACAAAAGGGTTGACAATAGGGCTACCGCCTTGGAACGGTCAGTGACAAAGTAGGCCACTGGGGGTTTAAACCGGTTCTAGGATGCATCAAACCTCAAACTTACCCTACTGTCATCCCATGAAAACAGGACAGTGTAAATAAAGAAATCCCCGCCATGACCTAATCTCTAACCAACAAGGCAGCATCAATAGGCAATATAAGTAAAACACAAATATGCTCGTGTAAATATAATACAAAAAACAATACCCTAGAAAGCCTCAATGAATGTACTCAGTGACTTGGCAGAAGCCAGAGCAACAAGAGAATAAACCATTAAGGGTACGACAAGAAAGATCATAGACAAACATCAAACGCCACCGTTTCAATGGGCTTTAGGTAGGCGGCATCATAGGGTCCACAGCCTGTCCGGTCATCGTACAATTAAAGCGGAAAACATAGTGGCGAACTATAAAAGGGTCCACAACCAAGCATGCAGTACGTCGCAAAAATGATAGGGTCATAACCTCTTTTGATAAACTTTTTAACAAGTTTAACAAAGATAGTATGAAAGTGATCATGACCAAGAATCTTACGAAGTTTATAAATCACATCACCATAGAAGTCAGGTTGTGATAGTCCTTGTCGCAGAAGAGTCCTTAAATTACTTTTATATTTGGAAAGAAATATAAAAATATCGGACAGGGAAAGAAGCATTCAAGGACGACAGTCAACCACAAAACACAAAAACAAACACGCAAACAGACAAACGAGAAGGCAAAAGTAATAAAAAGGCAAACGACATCACAAACACAAAAGGGTTGACAATAGGGCTACCGCCTTGGAACGGTCAGTGGCAACAAAGGCCACTGGGGTGTTTAAACCGGTTCTAGTGTGCACCAAACCTCACACTTACCCTACTGAAGATCAGGGTTACGATAATAAAAATGTGCAAAGGTTTTACGAGACAAAGAAACAACTTTAAAGATTAATAAAAAGCAAGATAAGACATCACAAACCCAAAATGGTTGACAATAGGGCTACCGCGTTGGAACAGTCGTGGCAAACGAGGCTGCTGGGAGTTTAAATCAGGTTCTAGTGTGTTCCAAACCTCACTCTTACCCTATTATCATTCCAATAAAACACCTCTCTTGTCATAGATTTTACTAATTATTTCGCCATTTTTAAAAGAGAGATGTAAATCAAGAAAAGACACGACAGTATCAGAAATGCTAGCTTTGTTGAGCTGACTATAGATATTATTAACCATAGTAGAAAAGAAAGGATTGTCAATGTTTAATATGTCATCCAAACATTAAAGGCTTCAATTACAATTCTGCCCGAGTATCGGATGAAAGACTACATAAAATCTCTTTCTTAACAATACAAGAACAAATCTGCGACAAGAGATGCACAGTTCGTACCCATAGGGATATCAACAATGTGTCTATAAACGGTAGTTCCATACCTGACGAAAATATTATCTAATAGGAAAAAGAGTGCCTCACAAACTTCTTGGTAAGTCCACATAGTGTAATTGTCTAAACTGCCGTTAGTAAAAAACGCTTTAATATTACTACAGGCCAAAACTGTAGTTTTTTTCTCCAGCGTTTTTTTTTTTAATAACAGTAATAAGCGTGTCTTTGATAAGGTGATGTGGTAAGGTTGTATATAGTGTAGAGAAGTTATAAGTGCTTATAGATTATTGACGTTTATTGCAAGTTTTATCAAGAACGTCTCCTGAATCTTTAATAGACCAAAATAAATTAATCCCATAAGTTTTAGCACAATATTGTTTAACGTGATCTTTAACGGCAGTAAGACAAGAAGTTCAACGTTTAGAGATGGTTGTGGTGGTGCAGGCAATAGAAATCGAAATAAAGCGGGCCGTTTACGGATTTTTATGTAATTTAGCAATCCAGTACATAGTCGGCAGTTTGTTTTGCTTTTCGTCTACCCCAGCCTAGTGCACCAAGTGATATGTGTGGAAACAACATCATACTCAGTAGATTGAACTGGAGTGTACGAATTAGTGCACCAGAGAATTAGAGTTCCAGAGATAAAACACTGACGTAATGTAGGCGTCAAACAGTAATTACATTATTAGCTGCTTTATCGGCAGGAACTAAAATTTATTATGAAATTCTTGCCGATTTTAAATTACGAAACGAAAACCTAAGTCTCGGAGGAAGTAAAGAGGCAAGTTAGTACGTATATCACTGACTTTTTTTCCAATTAGAAAGAGAGAGTTTGGGTCCGCATGTTGTCTGCGACACCATTTTATACTAAAATTCTCAATGGATTGGGCGATCTGAGCACGACATGCATTACAATCAATAGTTGAAGGTAATCTATATTTAGGACATTTAGAAAACAAATGCCGAATACGTTCATCTACAGTATCAAAATTACCAGTGATGACATGACCTGCTGGAGCATATAAAAATGTTGATGTATTGCACTCACATTCCTTAGGAGTGTGCTTCTTCCTGGGTTGAAAGTCTTTTATTTACAGTCTGTTAATTAGCTAAGCTTGTTGACAGATTCGAACTGCAATTGGTCAAAAGTAAATTCACTTCAAAGTTGCTCGTTCGCATTAAAATGTCGCGTACCAAAGAGAAGATTCGATGATCTAGATAACCCTAACCAGAGGTCTGTTGTTAAGTGAGCTTAAACCGCAAGTGAAAAGAAACGTACGCCATAAAATTGTGTAATATTACATAACATCCTGTCATAAAGTTTTGGGTGACCCAAGACATACTAATTTACAATATAAACACACATGGTAGGATATTGCACGATTCCCCATGCAGCGAGATCATCGGAGATAGAGTCCAAGGGTTTCTTCATGACAATTTCAAAATTAAGAGTACAGGTCGCCATGTTTTCCCGATACAGATGGCAAGTTTAAAAAAAGTATTTATTCTTACTATAGAAAGTCGAAACCCATTTTAAAACTACCGTAGACAACTTCATGTCTTTTATTACTTGCAATCATCGACAGGTACTATTAAAGTGAAAAAACAAACAAACAAAAAAAATGTAAAAAAAAAAAAAAAAAAATGAACATGACTATCCAGGAGATTTCTTTTTTAAAAGAAACTGGCCAAGTTTAAATTTTGATGTTGTTGTTGTTGTTGTTGTTGTAAATAAAGTAATAAACCACTTAAAAGTACAACATTTCGACATTTCAATATGTCTTGAATTACTTGCAACCATCATGGAAACGAACAACAACTACAAAGATTTATAAAAAGCAATATATGACATCACAAACATAAAATGATTGACAATAGGGTTACCGCCTTGGAACCGTTTATGTTAAAAAAGGCAGTTGGGGATTTAAATCAGGTAACCTAGGGTGCACCGAACCACATTCTTATCCTATTGTCATCCCAATAAAACAGGAAAGTGTAAATAAAGATATCCCCGCCAGGTTATATTCTCTAAAAATAAACAACAAAAAACAACAACACAGCATTAATATGCACTATAAGTATAACACATAAATGATCATGGATAAATATAAATATATTGATCATGGATAAATGTATAAATGTTAATAAGTATAAAAGTCGAACAGGAAATGCAGTTTTCACAGAACACAGTAAACCCAAAAACACGCAAAAAAAGACAAACATGAATGGCAATGTTAATAAGGAATAAAGTCATATGACGTCACAAACACAAAAAGGGTTGATAATAGGGCAACCGCCTTCGAACGGTCAGTGGCAAAAAAGGTCGGTAGGTGTTTAAACCAAATTCTAGGGTGCACCAAACCCCACACTTACCCTACTGTCATCCCAATAAAACGGGACAGTGTAAATAAAGAAATCTCCGCCACGAACTATTCTCTAACTAATAAGGCAGCATAAGTAAAACACAAAGATGCTCGTGTATATATAAATACAAAAATAACACATTAGCCTAGAAAGCCTAAAAGAAGGTACTCAATGACTTGGCAGAAACCAGAGCAACAAGAGAATAAACCATTAAGAGCACGACATGATAATAGTGCAGACAAACATCAAACGTCACCGTCCTTTTGGGTTTCAGGTAGTCATCATAGGGTCCAGTCCACAGCATGTCCTAGAAATCAACAAAGCAATTATTGAATGACTTGGCAGAAGCCTGAGAAACAAGAGAACAAACCGTTAAGGGTACGACAAGACAGGATTTAAGACAAACATCAAACGCTACCGTCCTTTGAGGATTTGGGTAGACGTCATCATATAGGGTCTAACATATGTCCGGTCATCGCAAAAAGAGGAAATCTGGCGAACTGTAAATAGGTCAACCGCTAAGCTCGACCTTGCAAATTGTTATTATCGTAACCCTGATCTTCTTTCCAAATATGAAAGTAATTTAAAGATTCTTCCGAGACAAGGACTATCACAACCTGACTTCTATGGTGATGTGATTTATAAACTTCGTAAGATTCTTGGTCTTGATCACTTTCATACTATCTTTGTTAAACTTGTTAAAAAATTTATCAAAAGAGGTTATGACCCTATCATTTTGCAACGTACTGCATGGTTAGTGGTGGACCCTTTTACAGTTCGCCACTATGCTTTCCTCTTTAATTGTACGATGGCCGGACAGGCTGTGGACCCTATGATGACGCCTACCTAAAGCCCATTGAGACGGTGGCGTTTGATGTTTGTCTATGATCTTTCTTGTCGTGCCCTTTATGGTTTATTCTCGTGTTGCTCTGGCTTCTGCCAAGTCATTGAGTACCTTCATTGTGGCTTTCTAGGCTATTGTGTTTTTTTTTGTATTATATTTACACGATAATATTTGTGTTTTATGTATATCTTTAGTTAGTTTCTCTGGATGTGGACTTTATTGTTAGAGATTTCCTTTTGATGTGATGTAGTTTTGTTTACACTGTCTTGTCTATTTGGGCGCTGAAGACAGGATAATAGCGAGGATTGTGCGCATATAAAATCGATTCAAGCTAACCATTAGGCCTTATTGCCTACTGACTGTTCCAAGTCGGTAACCCTGTCTTCATCACCTTTTCTGTTGTTTTTTGTTCCATGGTTCCATGTAGTTTTGTTTACACTGTCTTGTCTATTTGGGCGCTGATGACAGGATAATAGCAAGGATTATGCGCATATAAAATCGATTCAAGCTAACCAGTAGGCCTTACTGCCTACTGACCGTTCCAAGTCGGTAACCCTGTCTTCACCACACTTTCTGTTGTCTTTTGTCTCTTTCATTGTAGTTTCAAGTCCTTGTTTGCAGTACAGTGCGGACCTACGATGCCATTGCGTTCGGACGCTGTGGTTTCTATAGGACCCTATATCTCATTTTACTTATATTGCCTATGGATGCTGCCTTGATAAAATACCAGTTAATGACCTATGGACGTACTTCAAAAACGAATTACTGACGGCTACTGATAGGTTTATTCCATCAAAAACGTCCAAAGCAAAAACAGGTTACCCTTGGATTGATAAACCGATTCTTCGGTTAATACGTAAAAGGGAACAGTTATATCACCAATCTCGACAGTCAAAATACTCTTCAACTCGAGACCATTATAAGAAATTCATTCAAAAGAAAATTAGGGATGCATATTGGCGATATGTGTCGAGTTTTTTCACTGACAGAGGATGACAATGGTCAATCCCAATAAGACAAACCAAAAAGATTCTGGTCTTTCATGAATAGTTTGAAAAGGGATTCACACGGAATTGCCTCCTTAAGGGACAACGGCATCCTAAAGACAAACAGCAAAGACAAGGCTAACATATTTAACCGCCAGTTTCATTCAGTCTTTACCGTGAAACTGACACCTCTCCCACGAATAAAGGTCAAAACCCTCATCCTTCTATGAATTAAATCATCATAGATGGAAAGGGTGTTAAGAAAAGACAGGATAAACTAAAAATACGCAAAGCCTCTGGACCTGAAAATATTAATGCCCGAGTATTGAAAGAATGCAGTGACGCAATTTCCAACATTTTCACTTCAATCTTTAATCAATCAATCCATCAAGGAACTGTACCCGATGACTGGCGTCGTTCCAATGTGGCTCCAATCTACAAATCGGGGCAAAAAAGTACAATCCCGCTAAGTATAGACCGGCGTCACTAACTTCCATTTGCTGTAAAACACTGGCAAATATATTTGTTAGCAATATAATGAGACATCTGACGATTAACAACATCATTGTGGACTCTCAGCATGGGTTCAGAAGCGAAAGGTCATGCGAAACGCAACTGGCTCAGTTTGTTCACGCCCTGAGAATAGTTACGATTGGGCACCAGTCTAAGAGGTTAGGCTACTTCAAGTAATCTCAACCCGCCATCAACATACGTGCCGTAAAAAAGTCGTCAACCGGTGTTTTGGAGAAAAATTAGAGAAATTTGTTAGGAAAACGAATTTGTCTGACCATGCCAAGAGAAGGAAGGTTAAAACCGTTGTTGTCCTCTTGGGGTTGTTTTGAATCCAATGACGTCAAGATCGTTGAAATATCTCTCGGAAAATGCTGACTGTGTCAAAATCCTAATAATATTCCCCATCCCCATTTGGATGTTTGGGGAAACTTTGAAACTCTTATCATGCTTTACATATGGTTTATCATACTAGCTGAGTGGTTCGGATGATGCTTGCCTTCGGATTGAAGGCACCGATCTCAATCCTTGCTGGAGCAATTGCCACCACATTGTGTCCTTGGACAAGGCACTGGCACCTGAGCCACACATACAGTGCTTTGGGGGGTATAGAATCACTTGGGTTAAACGTCTAATTTTAAAATGAAAGGAAAATATTTATTTCATTTCTGATTTAGATTTACCCTTTTAGTTGTATGATAGCAAAATTTCTAAAATTATTGTCCTGAAATTGTGAATTTTTAATAGGCGTTTTTGCACCAATATTTACATAATTTCAATTTTATCCTTGAAAGTGCCAAACTTTAACAAGTTACCTCAATTGATGATTGCATTTTGACTTTTGTCCCTAACATTTGTTAAAACAGCAAATATTTATTTCTGAGTTTATTGTGACGGTATGAATTTTTCGTTTCAAAAACACACTTCATTCAGGTAGTATAGAATCATTTTTTCTGAGAGGTGTTGCACGTAGTGATATATTTTATATGGAAAAAATGTCCAAAATAATTTCACCGTTGAATAAATGTATGCTTATATGATATATCTTCAAGCCTGGAAAGTTTTAAAATAATCTAAAATATAAGAGCTGAGAAAATTGAATTTAAGCAGGAAATGATTCTTTACTACCAATGATTCTATACACCCCAAAGCAATGTATTATAATCTCTTTACGGACAGACGGATTTAGTAGATGGGTCACAGAAAGCATTTGAGTTTTCTTTAAATATTGTTTACAGTTGATTTTTTCAAACCATTTAAGTACTGTGATACAATAGAACACCATGCTACCCCTACTATTTATGCTCGCTCATCTATATACCGGTGTACTTGTCATAAAATGCATCCAGTTTAAAGCGAAAAATATAACATTTTAAAACTATGTGTGATAGGATGATAAAATAATCTATTATCTTTCAATATCCATCAACAAATTTCAAATTGTAAAGTGTTTTCATTGTAAAATTATCACCTCAAATAGGTCACATCAAGTCGGGTACAAAAAACAAAGATGGTGGTATACCGGTGTATAGGTATAACTCACCTCGGATATTTTTATGTCAGGGCCCTCACGCTACTTTGGGGGAAGGGGCCCGCAGCCCTCAGAAGGGGGAATTTTTGTAACTGGGGGGAATTTTTAAACAAATAAAAAACTGTTTGATTAACACGTTTCACTTTATTAACATACATTCGTCAACCATCTGGTTCTTTTTCTAATAAAAAAACTCCACTTAATAACCATCAATGGCATGTTTTCATCGGAGATCCACACGTCCTGTGCACGATAAACAGTCTAAAACCAGTCTAATAATAATCAAAACGTCTTTTTCAAACCGGTAAACACGACATCGTGAGCATATCGTCTTGAAAATCAGATTTATTTTTTTTTGATTTTTTTTTACGAATTTGTGAGGGGGAAAAATATCAATTTTTGGGGGAAAAAAATATACTTTTCAGAAATGACCAAATGAGGGCCCTGTATGTTAGCACCGGATGTTGGTCATATTTGGGAACATGTGACCTGACTTATTATGAAGCAAGATGGCCAAGCTTAAAACTAGCAGACGACATAAAAAAAACAAATATGATCAATTTTGAGACAGGCATGCTATTTTCTCCTGAAAAAGAGAAAAAAGATAGAAAAAAATAGGAGGTATTAGTTTTGTTCCTTTTAAAATGAAAAATATTTAATAATTTAGATTTTTTCCTGTGTTGACACATAGCGGCAATCTAGGTCAACACATTTGCGTACAAATGACCTTAAAAACTGACATTGCATGATGGGAATGGTATTTTTACAAACTACCCCGGTATTAAACGAGCACCGGCCAACAGGGGAATCACCATATATAACACATGGTACTGGCAAAGAAGCAATAGTCATCATGAAAAATAACCGTTTTCTTAGATATCTCAATATAAATACAATCTTATTAATACAGAAGTTATAGTGTTTTTTTGTTTTTTTCAGCCAACATATCATACTTTTGTAACTTTTCGACCATCAGTCTGGCGGATATTAAGTTACAGTGGGCTGATATATTGGTTCATATAAAATCAGCCATGTAATAACAGATGCAAAGTCACAGATGTTGAATGTAAAACTAGAATGTAAATTCACAAGGTCAGTCATATTGACATACTTTTGGTAGAAACATACATAGATGTAAACATGTGTGAAGTTTGAAATCTCTAGATGGCTTCTTGAATGTAACTAAATTTTGAGAGGAAGGACATGATGGACAGCAAACTATTCAAACCATAACTAGGTCAATGTTTATGACCTTGACCAATTTTGCATACTCGTTTACGTTTATTTAGGAGATTTCTAGCATTCATGCAGCTTTTAATTTCATACACATTAACATCTACATGTCATGATGACAGCAACATGTTCCTACTTAAAGAAGGTCAATGACCTTGACATACCTATCTATCTCTATTCTGTAGTACATCCTCACGAGTAACTTGGAGCAGTTGCGCGCCTGTGTCATTTCGTAGAATAAAGTAAAGGTTAAAAGCAAGGATAAGGGGAACATTAGTGAGGTTGTTAAAAATGATAATGATAGGATAAAATCTGTGGGGCGCCGTTTTACTATTTATTTACTATTTATGGATATCCATATAATTCATTATGGATATCCGACCATAATTCGATGGATATCTATAATTCAGTGGAAATATGGATATCTTATAATCAGTTTTAAGATATATCAATAATTCAATTTAAAGGGACACATAGCAATCTTGAGTTTTATATCAAGCATTAAAATTAGCACCTGAGGTTCATTTTTACTTTAAAACTGTTTGCATATAATTAATTAAAAAAATGAGATTTCAATTTTCTTCGTTATTCTACCAAATGTTTAAATATATTATTGGTGCAATATAACATATAGTTAGTAATATGTAAAAACAATTTTCTTTGAACTGTCCTTTAATTATTATTAATGATTAAACAATTGCAAGTTATGTAGCAAAACTTATAACGGCAGTGGGATGCCGTGAGTAAAAAATCAAGATTGCCGTGTGTCCCGTTTAGATATCTACAAATCAATTTATGGATATCCATAATTCAATAGTTTCAACAGAAAAGTATCATTATCAATGATACTGATAATGATACATGTGTATGTTGAAAAAGACTAGCAAACATTCAGTAGTGTTATAACTATTATTTTTTTTGTTTAGATCTTACAGAAGACGCTCTAGATCAAAATCTAGAGACAGATCAAAACGTGCAAAGAGGTCAAAGTCAAGAGAAAAACGAAGGTCAAGGTCACGAGAGAGGAAACGGTCACGGTCTAGGGACAGAAAACGCTCACGATCAAGGGACAGAAAAAGATCAAGATCCAGAGATAGAAGGAAAAACAATGACAAAAGAGACAGAAGGTACTGGTTTTGAAATAAAACAACCTTTTGACTGTGTGGCATTGGGAATAATTTATACTGTTTCAAATATTCTTCTATACACATTTTTATGTTTTTACAACCGTCTGGTATCATTGGTTATTTCTTTATCATTTCCTGCTCAAGAAAATGTTTGGGGATATACTAATTAGATCCGTCCATTTATCATACTTTTGATTTCCGTAGCATAACTCTAAAATCTTCCAAGGTACTTTCAAGACACATGGTATACATATTAATCTAGTGACTTTTAGTGCATTTTGAACTTTCTACTAACAGTATTTTTGGATTTCCATGGAAATAAGATATTTTTCGATATTTACAGGAAAAGGTCAAAGAGCAAATCTCCAGAAAGTCAGGGTGAAGGAGCGCTGCGCAGGGATGAGCCAATCAACAAGGTAATTAAAGTCAGGGTTATTGGTTATAAAGTGTCACTTTTTATAAACGTTCATGATTAATAATCAGCTAGTGGTAGAGTGTTTGCCACGCATGCAGGAGGTCATGGGTTCAATCCCCACCTAGTGGTAGCGTGTTTCCCCCGCATGCAGGAGGTCATGGGTTCAATCCCCAGCTGGATCATGACAAAAAATTAAAGACTTCATAAAAATGGTACTAGAAGCTGCCTCGCATGACGTTCAGCATATAATGAGTAGTTCTAGGATTGGTTGTGCCAGTGTCAGTATAATGTGACTGAGCGGGTTATCATGTTATGTGTCTATGGTGTGGTGTTCTAGTGTGGTAGCACTTAAAGTTATAGGGAATGTAGCGACGAAACCAAACCATCTCTATTATTGATAGTTCAAAAATACTTGAATAAGGGTGAAAGAATTATCAAAATCTCAGTTTTTTTTTCATGATTTTGGGAACATGACCAGTACCCCTGGAATTGGGAATTTTAGCGCGATTTTTAATAAAATTGGGAATTTTAGCGCGATTTTTAATAAAATTCGGAAAAATATAAAGTTAAGCATTCCTTTCATAATTATATATTTAATACTGTTTTTTATACACCAAGATAAACAGAAGCATTTATTTAAGCTTTTGAACCCCAATCATTGGATTGGCACACTTAAATATTTTTTATTTATTTTTTATTTTTTTAAATTGGGAATTTTTTCCTCTTAATTGGGAAAAAAAGATATGTTTTGGCATTGGGAATATTACCGAATTTCGGCTATAAAAACAGCCAAAAAACCCCTCTGAAATCGGATGATAAAACAAAGACGTAGGATCACTTGAAAGTTCTATTGAAACTGATATGGAAGCCGCCATTTTAAGAGCTATGACATCACCATTCGCTACATCTCATACACTGCTTCGCAGCGTTACTCGAATGTAATACACAGGTTTCCATATTATTTACGTCATCGCGCCTTAGATTCCTGCCAAAACAGCCAAAACAAATTTGCATTCAAAATCAAAATTATCATCCAAATGTTGCAATGTTATTCAGCCGATTGCTCCATCAATAGTTTATTTACATGAAAGCGGTGATAAAACCATCTGCATTTTAAAAAACAAACACTCAACGCAAATAATACATCAACAAGTGTAGCTAGCGGCCATTGTTTACATAGCAACAGTGCACTATTTTCTGTGCCGTTGCCTTCCGGCTAACATAATGTCAATATATTGAACATACCGAAGCGCCGTGTTACACACGAGGCGGGATCCCGAAGAATGGCGGGATTGGCCGAGCGTTCACGATTGTGACATCCCAGATCTAAATGACCATACATGGAATACTTATAGATATGAAACCATACCGATTTATTGGAAAACAACGACAGCAAGTGTATGACAAATATGTATACGTAAGGGCTATTGGTCAGCCATCTTTGAAAAGAAAATCCAAAATGGATGGGGTATGGTTAATTGAAATTTTCATCCAAATGCATATTATAGGCATGAACAATGTCAATGATATAATAGATGACATTAATTCAACACTATTGATGTGAACATCATATCCGAAACAATATTTATTTGGCAGAAATAGTGCCCTTTATATTCGAAAAGTTTAGTGCAATTTTACTCTAAGATGTTTGTTTTTTATGTTAAATCAATTTGTTCATATAATTGTCCATTTATCTAAAAATGCCACACGAGACATCATTTCTAAATAAAGTAAGCCATGTTATCACATCATCTAAATTCGAAGTACACCATTGTAAAAAATGAAGATTTTCTTTATACGCCATGTGCCTTCAACACACGCACATGATACACATGAGAAGCATGCAGGTGAATTGTAAATTGAAACATGCTGTATGGTGAAACATTCGGATAACAGGTAATTTGATCGTATTCATATGTTATTATTTAGTTCGTGCTGTTCTCATAGGAATATAATAATAAATTACTCTTGTGTTGCCATGTTTCTATTCACAACAGTCACTCAGTTGTGTTTAATATATCCAAAAATATAGTTGCCATTTATAATAGTTTGACAATTAAAACCCGTCAGTGCCACCATACTATAGCATTGAGATTATTTTGAAAGTACATGCCATTGAAAAAATAGCTTGTTTTTTTTACAATGATTGACTTTGAAATTTTGAAGATGTGATAACATGCCATATTTAATTTAGAAATGATGTCTCAAGTGCCATTTTTGGATGAATGGACAATTCTATGGACAAATATAAAGGACACTATTTCTGCCAAATAAATATTGTTTCTGATATTATGTTTACAACAATAGTGTTGCATTAATGTCATCTATTATATCATTGACAATGTTCATGCCTATAATATGCATTTGGATGAAAATTTGAATTAATCATACCCCATCCATTTTGGATTTTTTTTTCAAAGATGGCTGACCAATAGTCCTTAATGGCAATAATGCTTTATATGACCAGTAAAGGATTTTGCATTCAATTGCAGTGATTTTCTTTGCTTAAATGATATTGATCAATATTCCATATATGGTAATTTGGAACAATGACATAGTTCTCAAAATGGCGGCCCCCATATCTTTTTTAGAACAACCATCAAATGGTCAACTCTTTTTTGTTTGTCATCCGATTTGGATAATTCTTTCACCTTTTTCCAGGTTAACAGACTTGATTGTCTGTGTCGCTACATTCCCTTTAAGTATTGAGCCACTGGTATGTTTTAATGGAATGGCCCTTAGTATAGATCGACTTAAATGGACACATGGCAATCTTGAAGTAGTGTATAGTGTATCAAGCAACAAAATTAGCAGACAGGGTCTTCCACAGGTCTTCTGCCCTATCCCTTAAAAACACCAATAAACATGCACAATGCATTATACCTGTCTATAAATAGCTCCTTGTAGGCTATACTTCTTAAAAATCCTTTCATTTACAGTTGAAATATACTTGAAATTGCATCTAAATAAATCATGATCCCTAAAAAATATTGGTCACGCAAAGGGTAACTCCCTCGCACACCCACCTCAAGATATTCAATTTAATTTCCCCTATCCCTTAAATTATTTCTATGGAAGACCCTGGCACACTTATTAATCTGATATCATTTTTATTTTAAACTGGCTTGTATATATTTGAAAATTTGAAGGTTTAAAATTTTCTTCATAATTCTACATTAACTTTAAATATATCATTGCTGGAATATAATCAGTAATAACTAATAAGTAAAAACAATTTTGTATATGCAATATTAGTGGAATGCCACCCCAAATCAATGTCGCAATCTTTTGTTGTTTTATTTTACCCAGTTGAAATCATGAAAAACCCAATTAAATAAATACCTATGAGTAAATACCCAGTTGATCGAAAAGCTTATCTGTAGCTATGAAAAATGGTGGAGGGTATTTTGAGATACATTGTGTACTTATCTTTCTATAAATCTGCAAGCAATACATCAGAATTCGCCCTAAATCCAGGAGGACCCCCTAGGATAACCCCTAAGATAAGTTAAACATCGGATCTATGCTGTCAATTGGGCCTAGCTACGTCCCTGCCCTTTAAATTTTGCTTCCAGTTGTATGAACTCTAATCTATTTATAGTATTAGCTTGTTATCACTAAACATGTGTTGTATGCTTGCAGGAAGAAGAACAGAAACGACTAGAGTCGGAGATGATTAAACGGAGAGAGAGAATAGAACACTGGCGAGCAGAGAGAAACAAGAAGAAAGAGCTTGTCCCCATCAACATTGCCCCTCCTTCCAAGGTCTGGTCTCTGGAGGATGAAGACGAGGATGATGATGAAGTAGACACGGAGGGTGACAATAAAGACAATGATGACGAGGTGGATCCACTCGATGCTTATATGAACGTAAGTCCTAAGGATACACAAATTACCAAATCAAAACTAAGAGTCAAACTCGTGAAGCTCTTGGACCTAAAATTTCAGGATTAAAATGTCGAAATATCTTGATTGAATATTTGATGGGCTAGAAACTTGCTGACGAGTTTGATTGGCTAGAACTTGCTGACGAGTTTGATTGGCTAGAAACTTGCAGACGAGTTTGATTGGCTAGAAACTTGCTGACGACAAATGAAAAAAACTGTTTAATAATCGAAATCAAAGGCGCACATTAGAAGATAACTAAAGCAGAATCCCACAAGAATCATAAACGTGAAACTTGCAAGGGTTAGTACTACAAGACGGACAAGACATGGGGATTGCTTCTTCATCTGTTGTCACAAAAACATAACATTCTCTGTAACTCTTTCAGTTCTATATATTTCTTCATCAAACTTCCAGTATATAAATGTCAATGTATAAACATCATGATAATGTAAAGACGTCTGACTAAATCAGTGTTAAGGTCATTGTCTCATTTTAAAAGTTACTGTTTGGTCAAGAAACCAGAATTCTTCTTAAATAAATTACAGTATTCTGATGATAGACTTACTCTTGAGTGATCATAAAAAACATGAGTTTACTAAACCCTTCAATGAATTTTGGAATGTTCGTCTTTGTTACTAGTATTAGTTTTTTAACAGTGTTAAAAAAAAAAAAAATACGTTTTATTTATCTTATTTAAAGTTTATCGGTGCTTATCAATGCTTGAGTCTAATTTTTTTGAAGTCCACATTACATTGATTCTCGACTTGTCAGGAAGTGTTGAATCTTATGGATGGCGGGAGGTGTACAGTACTGGTTCTACTCAGGAAATGTGAGTGATCTGCCTTCACCACACAAAAATCGACCGTCAAATATACAACCTATCATGTGTTGAAAAAATAATGTAAAATATCATGCAAACAAACAAATATGTATTTGTAGCTGATGTGTTTATATATTGCAGTCTGTAAGTGAGGAAGTAAAGAAGCCAGAGACGACTATGTCAAAAGCATCCAGTGTCGCTTCGGACATGAACAATGTGAGTATATCTTGATCAAACTGTGCAAGATACCTTGTGTTTTAAAGGACTGCAACCTCATGGTCAGAAAAACTCACAAAACATTGTCCTTACCCAAACCACCTGGCTTTCAAACTCACAACACAAAGTCATAGATCACCAGTTTCAAAACTCACAAAGTCACAAATCTCCAGAATCCAAACTCAGAAAACAAAGTCATAAATCATCAGCTTTCAAACTCAAAATACAAAGTAATAAATCATGAGATTCAAAACTTACAACACAGTCATAAGTCACCATCTACAAACTCAGAAAGTAAAAAAAATCTCCAGCTACGAAACTCCCAACACAGAGTCCTCAATCATCAACTACCAAATCACACCACAAAGTCATAAATCGCTGTGCTTCCAAACTCACAACATAAAGTCAAAATTCACCAGCTTCCAAACTCAGAACACAATCATAAAACACCAACTTCACAAATCACCAGCTTTCAAACTCAGAACCAAAGTCACAAATCACCAGCTTTCAAACTCAAAACACAAAGTTTCAAATCACCAGCTTTCAAACTCATAACCAAAGTCACAAATCACCAGCTTACAAACTCAAAACACAAAGTCTCAAATCACCAGCTTTCAAACTCAAAACCAGAGTCACAAATCACCAGCTTACAAACTCAAAACACAAAGTGTCAAATCACCAGCTTTAAACTCAGAACACAGTCTCAAAATCACCAGCTTCCAAACTCACACAACAAAAACTCATAAATCACTGGGCTTCCAAACTCACAACTCAGAGTCAAAAACCACCAGGCTTCCAAACTCACTACACAAAGTTTTCAAAGACTGGGCTTCCAAACTTACAAAGTCTTCAATCACTGGGCTTCCAAACTCGCAACACAAAGTCCTCAATCACTGGAATTCCAAACTCACAACACAAAGTCCTCAATCACTGGAATTCCAAACTCACAACACAATCACTGGGATTCATACTTACAACACAGTCATAAATCAGTGGGCTTCCAAACTCACAACACATTGTCTTAAGTCACCAGGCTTCCAAACTCACATCACCTTTAACTTACATCAATGGCTACCAACTCATAATCAATTGCCCCAAATTACTGGGGGATACCAACCTCTCAACATGATGTCCTTAAAGGGACTGGAGGCGATATGAAGATTGATTCTTGTCAGTTCAAATATAAATGAAAACCCTCATAATATGCTTTAGTTTTATTTGAAATGTGCATTTAATTGAATTGCATGTTACTTTGGTTGATTATTGTTTATGAAATGTTTGGTCTGGAAAAATTGATGACTCATATGGTTTTTGTTGTGGAATCATAAATATTAATTTAAATAGAGTTTATTTTGGTATAAACAGTTGTACATATTATTCAAATAAAGTTCTTTGATCACAAAATAAGAATTGAGCTGTAAAGCTTCATATAAATTAATTTGAATGAATTTGACAACCCACCCCACCCCCACTAACCCGATCCTTTAATTAGCAGCTAGCAAACTCACAATACAGTGCTACAGTACAGCTCACGCAAACCCCACACTTTACTCGATTCGCCGAGTTTGTGGGCATCGAGTGGCGCACGAATGTATGCGGATTCGGTGTTTTGACTACGCGTATCCACTTCGCAAAAGTACGCCATTGACGAGTGATCAAACACTCCGAGTTACTTTGCGCAAAATCCAATTAAACACGAGTGCACACCTGTGGTGATTTATTATTGGGAATATAAAAAAAATTGAATTTTCCGACAATTTGTGGTGCATCTTTTCTGTACAAAGTTACTATGACTGATAAATACAATGAGTAAATTTCGAAACAAATCCGTATTTCAAACATTTAATCACAAGTTTAATCACAAGTTTTGTTCAATTTTTGTTGTCCAAAAGTCAATATTTTTTGAACGATATAAATATCTATAATCCGGACCTTCTTTGCAATATAATTATACCTTTTTACAAGGCGGCACTATTAACAGGTTTATGACCCGGAATTCTTTACATTTTAGATCACCTGAGCCGAAGGCTAGGTGATCTATTGGGATCACTCTTCGTCTGTCGTCCGTCTGTCCGTCGTCGTTAACTTTTGCTTCAAACGACTTCTCCTCAGAAACCGCTTCGCCAATATTGACCACACTTTACATGGATGATCCTTAGGTGAATGCTTTTTAGATTTGTTAAAATTAGGTCAGCAAGACACCCAAGATGGCCGCCATTACCATATATGATCGAAACATTAAAAAATCTTCGCCAGTTTTTCTTTTAAAATGACTGCCAACGGCTAGACTAGGAGCGCTGTGGTCTAGTGGTAGAGCGTTGGACCCATGATCCAAAAGTCGTGGGTTCGATTCCCGTCATTGCCATATGCGTTGTGTCCCTGAGCAAGACACTTTATCTGCATTGCTTAGTACTGGTTCTACCCAGGAAGACATCGAGAGTGATTCAAATAAGTTCATAGAGCTTTCGTTACAATCGATGTAAAATAAATAAGTTTAAACTAACGGCTAGACTATCAAGTTTGTTCAAATGAAGTCCCCGGGGTCAAAAATGGCCGTGCCCCAGGGATCCAAAGTTTGTATATTGAGATTTCGCATGTTTTTTAGACTTGCACATGTATAGGAAAAAACTTTAAAAAATCTTCTTCTCTGAAACCACAAGGCACAGAGCTCTCATGTATTACATGTAGCATCAACTTATGGTCCACTACTAATTTTTTTCAAATGGTGACCCTGGGGTCACAATTTTACATAGACTTATATAGGAAAAACATCAAAAAATCTTCTTCTCTGAAACTACAAGAGCCAGAGGTTTAATATTTTGCATTTACTGTAAGTTTATGGTCCTTTAACAAGTTTGTTCAAATGGTGACCCTGGGGTCACATTTGGCCCCACCCCAGGGGTCACATGTTTTACATAGACTTGCATATAGGGAAAAACTTAAAAAATCATCTTCTCTGAAACTGCAAGAGCCAGAGGTTTAATATTTTGCATTTGCTATAAGCTTATGGTCCTCTATCAAGAGCATCCGCATGCCCTCTTGCTCTCTTGTTCTTTATTACTATTGATGATTGTAACCGTCTATCGTCTATCAAGTTTGCTCATTTGAAGTCCCTGGGCAAAGATGGCTGCAAAGTTTGTATGAAGAGATTTTGCATGTTTTTACTTAGACTTACAATAAGGAAAGGCTTAAAAACATCTTCAATCAGCATTTGCGAGAGGACAATTTTTTCATCATTGCAAAGATTCTCAGGTGATCGATTTAGTGCCATTTGACCCCCTTGTTTCCTAATACTATGTGACCAATGACACCATTGGTATATTAATAATAAACAGCAGACTGCTAAAGACTAGTTACAAATAACGATCAATTAAAAGTGTAATTATAATTTCTAGTATTACTAATTGAATAGAATGTTCAGTCACCGCAAAGCCGTTAATAGGAACTGCTATATAACATATTGTGGCCAAGGAAAATATCCACGAAATGTTTTTGTTTTCTCGATTTTCCGAATTTCCCACAACCGATTTTCCGAAAATAGAGTCTAATTGTCGCTTGCTTCCATTTCTTTTCTAAAGTTATTGAATAAGTATGCACATTTTACCTGTGCAGTTTCGACTTGGCGAACTCCGAGTTTGTCTACGTGAAGTATCATGGCATAAGTATGCCGAGTGGCTTTTTGCGTAGCTGATTGCCATTGCCAAAGAGTACATTGTGGGGTTCGCGTGAGCCGTACTGTATAAACCACTGGAATTCTTAGTCTCCTACTATAAGGTTGTTTCGACCAATCATAAATTTACAAATGTACTTTTTCCCGTCTATCGTGAGTAATTGGAATCTTTATTCTTGTTTCAGAGTTCGACTGTGAGTAAAGGGCCAATGAGTAAGGTGACGATGATCACAGCTGTGGCCAAGAAGAAGGAAGATCCGACTGTACTGAAGGGAGAACTTATGTTGAACAACACCGATCTCATGGAAGTGCGTAGATAAAGCTGCATTTGATATGAAGTACCATATACCTCTGTTGAAACACCCCCTCTGGCCATGCATTTGTACAAAATAGGGGACAACTAGAAAACCAAATTAATTTTGTTATAAGGTTGAAATAATTTAAAAACGCTAGTAAGCACATGCTTAACTCGTCTAGGATTGTTAAAGTTTGTTTAAACCTAATTAAATTACATATTAAACGTCTTAAATGCTTAAAATCAATGTGAGACTTTTAACAGTAAAAAACAATTGTTATTAAGTCTGTAGTTATTATTAAGTCTGTAGTTATTATTAGGCCGGTGGCAGAAGTAAGAACTGTTAGCTTTTGATTTAAGTTTGTCATGAAATGTTTCATAATCAAATTTTACGCTTTTCAATTTCACTTAAAAAGATGATATCCTCGAAATTTACTCAAAAATGATAGAGAATTGAAACTATTGGGTATTGAAGTCTTGAGTATTTGGTCTTTTCAGAGGGTGAACACGTATTTTGGTTTGTTTAATTTGTTTTGATTCTTAAAATGTTGTAGTATTCATCAGAGGAAGAAGAGGAGGACCTGGACTCGACCATGGCAAATATCATGAAGAAAAAGAAGGTAGGAACACACTGACCACCTACCATCAGTCTTTTAGTTGTATATAATGTGTTGATTTTCATTTCAGGTTGTACAGATACAATATATGCATATGGTATCGTGATTATCTTCAATTCAATTTAACTGGAAAAAGTGAATTTCAAGCATTCCTCCTGTCAGATCAATTTTGCTTGACAGTGTCTCAACCTCTACCTCTGCAAAATCTGTTGTTTATTATGAAATACATCTCCCACTTTTTACCTACATTCAAACCGTACTAAATTGTTCGAAATCGGTCACATGATAATGTAGGAAATGGCTGTAAAACTCAATAAATCTTATTGTTTAAGATTGAAAGTAGATACATTTCTTATTTAGCTATTTTGTTATGCCACAACAAATGTGGCTGGAGCTTTATAATCTTGACTTTATAATGCTCCAGCTAAGGGGTATATCATAATTATTTTTTGGAAAATCAGCATTGAAATTTTTTAATTATAAACAGCTTTAAAATTTACCATTTGAGTACAGACATGCATATTTGATGGTAAAAAGCAACAACACCATGATAATTACTTTTCAAACTTTAAAAATCAGCTTTGCAGATTTATTTACGGAATAAAATACCCTTTGGCAGGTAGCTTATCTGGAGGACTGTATCAGAAACTTTGATGGGTATGCGCAGACAGGGAGTTCCATCACTTGTTTGTTTGAATGGTGTTTTACATCATTTTAGCACATATACGCCTTATATGACAGTAGATTTGTTTGTGGTAGAGGATTTGTTTGGGTAGAACCAGTACTGTATACTTACCGCCATTTGTAAGAATCGACACTTTCTCACTTGACAAGTTGAACTCCCAGTGGGATTCGAACCCGCAACGGTGTGAGGCGAGAAGGTTTTAGACACAGCATCTTGACTATCATGGCCACGGAAGCACGTCAGTTTCATCCTAAGATGTTACTGTTTTGATCAGCAACAGAGCTTTGCCAAGGTTCTGATTAAACCTTTATATGAGTGATAGAAATTACCTTATCTAAATGGTATACCATTGATTCTTGTTGTTGCATACAAAGTGGCAACATGAACTGTTGACATTATTGACATCAGTGTTGAGTGGCAGGATTTACTAGTGTGTACGAGAGGTGTTCAACTTATAACGTAACACTTCCATTTTGTACCTGATTCAAACATCTTGACATTCTCGCCGAATATGTTCATTTTAATGTCAAGTCTAATGTTTCTTTCGATATAAAACATAATGACATGAACTATTATGTGATTCCTAACTTTGCTGCATCCATATTTTTGTAAAATGGTAAAAAATGACATTTTGAAGCAAAAATCTTCAGTTATAAAAAGTAATGGCAAAACAAATTTAAAAACAAAATAATGCTTGTGATTTGTCGTTTAAGGTAAAAGTAGTCTGATATGTCCATGTGCGAACGTAAAAAAAATGAAATATGCATTTTTTTGCTATTTGTCGGTTTTCACAATTTCAGCGAAAATTAACCTGAACAAAAACTTTGAAAATTATTAAATCTATAAAAACTTCTAGTTCGAAACAGCAACTGCAGGCGTGATGATGTCCTCCTCTATAAAAAATGTTTCGTTACTTTCTTATAAGAAAAGAAATGAAAAAATATATAACTTAAGATTTAGGGGCAAAACACACACATTTGCAAATAATGATGAAAAAATATAAACTTTGACCAAAATATATCTTTATATGGTATGTGATAATACAGCAACAATAACTATTCATTTTTTGTCTCATAAAATATGAATCAAATGCTTATTTTGGTAAATTTATAAAAGCATCGGTAACATTTGGTTTAAGGTAAAACTTTACGGCAATAGAAACATATAGGTTTAAAATTGGAAACTTAGCTGAGTGGGTACCTAATTTAAAATGTAATTTAAAGCGAACCGCGTGAACTTGTAGATTATTTTTAAATGCATATGTTTTAAATAACAGTTTCACAACATTAAATCACATATGTTTTTAGCTCTACTGATCAGAGATCAGCAGAGCTTATGCCGTGGTGCGGCGTCCGTCGTCCGTCTGTCCGTCCGTCTGTCTGTCTGTCCGTAAACTTTTATTTGTAGCGACAACCCCACTGAAACTACTGGATGGATATTCATGAAACTTTTTAGAAATGTTGCCCATAAAGTCTAGTTGATCCTAGCAAAAATTCATGTCGATGTGAAATCCAAGATGGCCGCCAAAGCTAAAAATAGAGTTTTAAAATACAAGTTTGTAGCGACTACTTCTTGAAAACTATAAGTGATATTGATATGGGACTTTTTCTAAAATGATCAGCATGACATGATGTTGATCCTTTTGATTCAACGTTAAACATGGCTGCCATAGAGTTATATAGTAAAAACTTGTAGCGACTACTCCTCTGAAACTACTTGACGGATTGTGATGAAACTTTACAGGAATGTTGCTCTTGATGTCTAATTGATCCTAGCAAAAGTTCAGATCTGCCAGAAATTCAAGATGGCCGTCACAGCTAAAAATAGATTTTTAAAAAATAAGTTTGTAGCGACTACTTCTTGAAAACTATAAGTGATATTGATATGGGACTTTTTCTAAAATGATCAGCATGACATGATGTTGATCCTTGTGGAAAATTATTTTGATTCGACGTTAAACATGGCTGCCAGTGGCCATCTTTGGTTACATAGAGTTATATAGTAAAAACTTGTAGCGACTACTCCTCTGAAACTACTTGACGGATGTTCATGAAACTTCACAGGAATGTTGCTCTTGATGTCTAGTTGATCCTAGAAAAATTTCAGGTCTGCCGGAAATTCAATATGGCCACCACAGCTAAAAATAGATTTAAAATAAATAAGTTTGTAGCGACTACTTCTTCAAAACTATAAGAGATATTGATATGGGACTTTTTCTAAAATGATCAGTATGACATGATGTTGGTCCTTGTCGAAAATTGTTTTGAATTGACGTTAAACATGGCTACCAGCGGCCATCTTTGTTTACATAGAGTTATATAATGAAAACTTGTAGCGACTACTCCTCTGAAACAACTTGACGGATTTTCATGAAATTTCACAGGAATGTTGCTCTTAATGTCTAATTGATCCTAGCAAAATTTCAGGTCGGCCAGAAATTCAAGATGGCCGCCACGGTTAAAAATAGATTTTCAAAAAACAAGTCTGTAGCGACTACTTCCTGAAATCAAAATCAATCAGTAGAGCTTCAAGGTCATTGACCTCTTGTTTGATAACCATTTCCGCTGACAAATAACATCTTAAACAAAAGTGTTACGTTATAAGTTGAACACCTCTCGTATGATAAAGAGGATCTTACATGAGTGATTGTGTATTATTGATTTTAATAAACAAGTTGGATAAAATGATAGGATACGAGCCTCTGCCGAGTATCCTTTAATATCTCTTTATCCAATGAGTTTATTAAAGCCAATAATACACAGTCATGCATGTAAGATTATATTTATCACATAACACATCTACGACATGACAGTTTCATTTTAATGTTGTCAATTTACCTTGTATATGGCGGCAATTTGTGAGAGAATTCATGACGTTGTTTTGTTGATTACATGTCATCAGCTACGTTACGCGTCTGTAACGCATTTGCACTACAAATAATGCGACACCTTAAACCAAATTTACCATTACTAACATGCATTTTATAAATAAGATTTTAAATAATTATAAAAATTTAAGGTGTCTGGACGTACAGTAATATACCATGCAAACAATTTGGACTAAATGTTTTACTGTACACAAACACAGTGATTTGGTCCTCAGTTGCATCTATAATACACTAGTGTATTACGATAAATAAGCTGTGTAACTTTACAGATTTGTATCCACACGCATGAAACGGTAGACATCCTCTTCACAGGTACACTTCCATGATGCCAGCGGGTGTATATTTGTCGACCCATTACACTTCACAGGTACACTTCCATGATCCCAGTGGGTGTATATTTGTCGACCCTTCCGGATGAGTTCTAGTTTTCCATCTATATATTAGTATTATTGTTATATAATTGTAGGACCTGGTGTGCACGGACCACTCCAAAGTGTACTACGCACCATTCAGGAAGAACTTCTATGTGGAAATACCGGAATTAGCTAGGATGACACATGAAGGTGAGAGTGTAGTAAGTTTTGTTTGAACGGAAAATACAAAATGAAAGTAGAACTTTGTATAATATGCCTATTCTAGAAGATATGGTTTTAAACTGGCAAGTGCCATATATATATATAAGCCCGAAGATGAGGCAGACTTTCTTTAATTTCGTATATCCTTCATTTTCTTGACAACTCTTTCAGAATTATTAAACATCTAGAGCTTGGACATTTTCTGATTTGTGCACAGTTATACATAATATTGTTCATTCAATATGAGTCAAAATATGTAAGAATACTGTTCAGAAAAAAGGTTATAGTCCTCTTCATATCATACAAACTGAATGACAGCTATTTGAATTTCCTTCCGCCAATATAATTATCAGTTGACACAATAAGCCTATGCAGCAGATATAATGTTTATCTAAACACTGCAAGCTTATCCTCCCAATATAAGACGAGGTCTTATTATATATTTTCCAGTGAAATGGTGCATTTTATGATTAAAATAAAACCTTATATTTTCATTGTTTATATTTCACATATAACATACCGAAAATGGCGTAATGCCGCTGTTGACGTTGTTGATGTTATTGATGTCATTGTTTTGGCGCATTATGTTTTTTTTTGCATAATTTTCAGGGTTGAGAGTATATAATTAACAGAATATTTGTTGGTTTGTCGTAAATATAGGATTTGTTTTCCTCACAAAGTGAGAAAACTCAAATATTTAAATATAAGTTTTCTCACATCTCGCTGAAAATAAAGCCTATATTCACTCCAAACCAACAAATATCCTCTATTTAATTAAAGGACAAGTGGGCATCCATGACATTATTGATTTCTGTAGTTGTTTTAACAAAAAATTATAGCAAATCATAGCCTTGGAGATTAGCAAAACCTGCTTGTTTTGGTAACTTTTATGTCAGTAAAATATGTCTCTTTAGGAACAGTCCAGTAAATGCTTGAAGCTCATGAGGCAGGTAGAATATATTTTAGAGCATGTCCATTTTTATTCAAAGTCTTGTCCATTTTCAGAAACAACATGTTCTTGTGGCTTTTGATATTTAGTATATTCAGTACCAGTGTTTTTTTTATGCCTAATTTGGGGCCGTTATTCGGCCCATTCACAATGCCAAAAAGTATACTTTTTTCACAATTATATCCAAAAAATTCACAATCTGAAAGAAAAAAAAAGAAAACATTTTTTTTTTAGGGTAAATACAAACCAGTAAGGATACTAGTCTTAATATACGCTGGTGTTAAAACTAGTCTGTATTTACCAAAAACAAAACTTAAAACCAAGGGATATTAAACTGTGAAATTAAAAGTGAAAACATTTTTTTTGTTATAATATTTCACAATTTTCACAATTTCTAGAAAAATGCCGCTATTTTTCACAATGGCACAGGCACAGGCTGCATTCACAAAACACATAAAAAACCACTGAGTACATGTACATTTAGAAACACAACATTTTTCATTTTCGATTATGTTTAGTCTGCTGTTTTTTTGTTCAAATCAAGGTTTTTATGTTAGTACACAAGTCTCTTTGTCCCAAAGGTTAGCAAATGGCGATTAACAGTTGCATAAGATGTGCTCTACTTCTTTCAGTTAAAACACATTTTGCATGAGGACTTCAATTCCACTCTAGAAATTCAATAAAAAATATAAAGTTTTGCGTTTTCAAATGTACTGAGTGTATATATACTCAAGCCCAGTAATCGACGTCATCAGCAGGTGCACGAGACGATCATCCGTAACGAAGATTTGTCTCGACTTGGTAAGTAAGCACACGCATTTCAGCTCTAATTCTCAGTCCATAAAGATATAATTATGCCTAAAGTGTCACAATCAATGGTAAAAAGACTCGGTTAATATTCACTTCTGCTAATACTTAGCGAATTGAGAGCAGAATCAAAGAAAGTTATTTTAGCGAGATGATTCTCAGCGGAGTTTTTTCATTTTTAACTTTCTTTGGTTCTGCTCTCAATTTGCTAAATAAAATTATACCTGAGTTTACTGTAACCCGACCGACCCTCTGAAAACACCCCCGACTCCTTTTTATTAGCTCTACTGATCAGAGATCAGCAGAGCTTATGCCGTGGTGCGGCGTCCGTCGTCCGTCCGTCCGTCTGTCCGTCTGTTAACTTTTATTTGTAGCGACTACTCCTCTGAAACTACTTGATGGATATTCATAAAACTTTACAGAAATGTTGCCCATGAAGTCTAGTTGATCCTAGCAAAAATTCATGTTGATGTGAAATCCAAGATGGCCACCAAAGCTAAAAATAGATTTTTAAAATACAAGTTTGTAGCGACTACTTCTTGAAAACTATAAGTGATATTGATATGGGACATTTTCTAAAATGATCAGCATGACATGATGTTGGTCCTTGTCGAAAATCGTTTTGATTCGACATTAAACATGGCTGCCAGCGGCCATCTTTGTTTACATAGAGTTATATAATGAAAACTTGTAGTGACTACTCCTCTGAAACTACTTGACGGATTTTCATGAAACTTCAAAGGAATGTTGCTCTTGATGTCTTATTGATCCTAGCAAAATTTCAGGTCGGCCGGAAATTCAAGATGGCCGCCACGGCTAAAAATAGATTTTTAAAAAATAAGTTTGTAGCGACTACTTCTTGAAAACTATAAGAGATATTTATATGGGACTTTTTCTAAAATGATCAGCATGGCATGAGGTTGGTCCTTGTCGAAAATCGTTTTGATTCGACGTTAAACATGGCTGCCAGCGGCCATCTATGTTTACATAGAGTTATATAATGAAAACTTGTAGCGACTACTCCTCTGAAACTACTTGACAGATTTTCATGAAACTTCACAGGAATATTGCTCTTGATGTCTAATTGATCCTAGCACCGGAAATTCAAGATGGCCACCACGGCTAAAAATAGATTTTTAAAAAATAAGTTTGTAGTGACTACTTCTTGAAAACTATAAGAGATATTGATATGGGACTTTTTCTAAAATGATCAGCATGACATGATGGTTATCCGAGTTGAACATTATTTTGATTCGACGTTAAACATGGCTGCCAGTGGCCATCTTTGTTTACATAGAGTTATATAATGTAAACTTGTAGCGACTATTCCTCTGAAACTACTTGACGGATTTTCATGAAACTTCACACAAATGTTGCTCTTGATGTCTAATTGATCTTAGCAAAATTTCAGGTCGGCCGGAAATTCAAGATGGCCACCACGGCTAAAAATAGATTTTTAAAAAATAAATTTGTAGCGACTACTTCTTGAAAACTATAAAAGATATTGATATGGGACTTTTTCTAAAATGATCAGCATGACATGATGGTTATCCGAGTCGAACATTATTTTGATTCAATGTTAAACATGGCTGTCAGCGGCCATCTTTGTTTACATAGAGTTATATAATGAAAACTTGTAGCGACTACTCCTCTGAAACTACTTGACGGATTTTCATGAAACTTTACAGGAATGTTGCTCTTGATGTCTAATTGATCCTAGCAAAATTTCAGGTCGGCCGGAAATTCAAGATGGCCACCATGGCTAAAAATAGATTTTCAAAAAACAAGTTTGTAGCGACTACTTCCTGAAATCAAAATCAATCAGTAGAGCTTCAAGGTCATTGACCTCTTGTTTTATTAAAAAAACAAATCGAAAAAAAGTTGAAAAAAAAAAAATTAATGTTCACGCGATTATGGTGCAATTTTCAATTTCGCGGTGCGGTTTTGACAGCTGTTTTGGCTGTACAGTTTCGAAAATGTCAGCACATGGAGGCGCACTCTCCATAAAGAATCGATTGTTGAATTGTTTGACAAGTAACACAGACAGGTCGGTAAATGCCCATGGAGAGTTCCAGGCCACCTGTCGTAAGTTTGTTTCTTAAATAGTAATATTAATGTGCATATGTTTACTTGCTTCTCAGCACTAAGCATTGGCATCGACTACTATTGCATTATAACTTCTTGAAGAAGTATGCCTTCCATAATAATTTTCTGAACTCAACCTCATAATATCTAACATGAGAAATTTATAAATATTTATTACTTTCTGATGTTAGAGAAGTAATATACATGTAAGTCAACACTTTTACAAAACCTCATAATAACTAACATGAGAAATTTATAAATATTTATTACTTTCTGATGTTAGAGAAGTAATATACATGTAAGTCAACACTTTTACAAAACTATTCAAATGGACAATTAACATTTGACATTATAACTTTGAATATTTATTCAGCTGTCTGGGAGGCAAGAATTGCTCTTGGTTAGGTCAACCACAGAATTTGTGGGTCCCCCATCCTTTCTGACGGTCATATATTCAGGAAGAGCATGGAAGTCAAGTCACTCATAACATGTCAGGCGCCACTGGAGATCACACTGTTTGGAGCTGGACTGATCCCAGCCGAATCATGCACTCATTGCTGTTGGAGCTGACCCTCTTTCGGACTTGCGGAAAACATTTCAAACTGTTTTACCCCTTTGTAATAATTGCAAATGTTTGGGAAAAGAGCCAGGCCTTTTGGGAAACAATAAAACATACACAATTTCATATTGTAGTTTTTAAAATACCACATTTTCCTATTCATCAAAGCTCATCGCCACCTTAAATGTAACTTCGCCAAAAAATAAAAAAATAAAATAAAATAAAATGCCTACCTACCTACCCTATTTTTTTCAGCAATGTTACAGTAAACACAGGTATAATTTTATTTTGCCTAAGTATTAGCAGAAGTGAATATTATCCGAGTTTTTTTACCATTGATTGTGACACTTTAGGCATAATTATATCTTTATGGACTGAGAATTAGAGCTGAAATGCGTGTGTGTACTTACCGAGTCGAGACAAATCTTCGTTACGGATGATCATCTTGTGCACCTGCTGATGACGTCGATTACTGGGCTTGATACTGTTGTGAGATGAATTGTAATAAAACTTTTTCGTTTTAGGATATTTAGAAATGACCTCTTCAAACTTTTTATAATTCAGTATTTCCTCATAAATGACACACATGATTGACAATTGCATATTTTCCATTTTTTAGAGGCAGAAGAGTTGAGAGAAGAATTAGAAGGAATTAAGGTTCGAGGTAAAGGTTGTCCAAAACCCATCCGGGAGTGGGCAGAGGCCGGGGTCAGCAAAAAGGTCCTTGACTGTCTTAAAAAGTAAGAAGACCCTTTGATCTTTGAGCTCACAGTATGTTAGTATACATTCAAACCTATATTAAGCGACCATTAAAAAGAAGACCCTTTGATCTTTGATCTCACAGTATGTTAATATACATTCGAACCTGTATTAAGCGACCATTAAAAAGAAGACCCTTTGATCTTTGATCTCACAGTATGTTAGTATACATTCAAACCTGTATTAAGCGACCATTAAAAAGAAGACCCTTTGATCTTTGATCTCACAGTATGTTAGTATACATTCAAACCTGTATTAAGCGACCATTAAAAAGAAGAGAAAAATCAGTCTCAACACAGGTAGTTCTCCAAAGGGGGAAGCATTTTAGTTTAAAACAATACAATTGGTAAAGTGGTATCTTGATCAGGTTTGACTGTGCATCAAGACTAAACAAGCCTAACAGCTAATACATGTACAGATTAATGTAGATTAATGTGTGGATACTGTTTTATTGTGAACTTGGTGTTGAATGGAACTGGCCACCAATATGTGGTGAAGATGGCATTCTCTGTGCCCTGCCACATACCGTCATAGTCCAGGATATGAATTACAGTCTTCTTCATGTGTACCAAAGGACACGTCTGCTATACGATGCCACTGCATGTCTTTTTGTGTCGTCTGTGTAGAATGGCAGACACTTATTGTTTGAGGCGCTTGTTTCAGCCAAAGGTTTTTCCGAAGTAACTTGAGCAATTTAAATAATACGTACATCAGTTATATCATTAGAACTGGCATATTTTGTGGTAAATAAAACTACTTTACTTTTGAAAATCGGTTGACAAATAAATATTTACAGCCAAAATGATTTTTTGATGGGGCTTTTCCTACGTAAATTTCTTACAAAATTTCAAATAACTTCAGTAATCCTTCATGATTTGCTATAAAACTTCAGAGTGTCTTAATTTACTGATATGCAACAATTTAAAACCATTTTTGGATAAAATTTCTAAAAAAAATAATTTTTTCACATTTTTTAATATGCAGCAGAATTGACCAATCAAAAACAGCTTTCGCACATAATTTTTTTTATTTCTCAACCGATTTTGAAAAATATGGTATTTTTATTAACCATTAAAAATGTCTGTTTCACTGATATACTGCTTATTTAGGTAGTAGATTAATTTTATCTTAAAAGTCCAAAAAACCTTTGGCTGAAACAAGCGCCCCAAACAATAGGGATCACTTTGTCCGTCATCGTCGTCTGTCGTCCATCACACTTTAACCTGCTACCTAACCTTGGCCATTACTTGAAAAGTATTTTACCTATGTTTACAAAACTTCTCACACTTGTCCTTATCATCCCTTATTTTTTAATAGTTTTATCTATATATTTACATTCATTTTTAATAATTACTTCATTTCTTCATTTTTCATCAATTTTTGCGCACAATATGACCTATTTATGTGTCGACGTGCCGTAAAACACCATTCATTCATTCATTCATCTTTTCTCAAGGAATGTCGTTAATAACTCTTGACTTCTATTTTGGCAGAGTTATGCCCCTTTTCATAAACCTTTAACCTGCAACCTAACCAAGCTCATAACTGGCCATAAGTTAAAATGTGTTTGACCTATGTTCATGAAACTTCTCACACATCTTCATCCTACCCAAAGACGTTACACATGTTCAAAAACTTTGACTGATTTTGGCAGAGTTATGCCCCTTTTCATAAAACTTTAACCTGCATCATAACCTGGCTCATAACTTGGCAAATTATTGACCTATGGTTATGAAACCTTATACAATGCCTTCTTATCAATTATCCAATGCAATTAACAATTTAAGCAAATCTGCTCCATAATTCATGAAGGATTACACCCCGTGTCTTCAAACTTTATAGTTAGATTGTACTTGATTAAATTAGCACACGGTAGGTGACACAAGTGTTACTTGGTGCACTCTCCTTGTTATTGAAAAGGGAAGACATGTTACTTTTCTGTAGTGAACAAAGGCGACAGCATCGAAGGCGCCAACATTAAACTTTTACATTTAGCTCTGTTTCTCAGGGCCTGTATACATGCATCCACCAAACATGGATCATAGTTGGATAATAGGTAGTATAACTCATTTTAACAATGCAGTTCCAAAAATATTTCTTGACCTTGATTCTTATGGGTCATTAACTTTCTCAGTTTTATGATGTGTCTGCATTTAGCTCTGTTTCTCGGGAACTATATGATCAGCGAAACTAGGATCATAGTTGTATATTGGGTTGTACAGCTCAATTTCACAATTGACCTTGACCTTAAATATACTGTCATAAGGGTCATTAACATGGAACACGCACACATTTGAATTCTATAATTCATGAGTAATTACCTTGTGTGAATTCTGACAGACAGAACTTTGAGAAGCCCACACCCATCCAGGCTCAGGCCATTCCTGCCATAATGTCTGGGCGAGACTTGATTGGTATCGCCAAGACAGGAAGTGGTAAAACTCTCGCCTTCCTCCTGCCAATGTTCCGACACATAGTGGACCAGCCAGAACTGGACGATGAAGATGGACCTATTGGTGAGTAGTAACAAGTTTTAACAAATTGGAACGCAGTGGCCTAGTGGTAGAGTGTTGGACCAGGATCGAAAAGTTGTGGGTTCAATCCCCGCCATGACCATATGTGTTGTGTCCCTGGGCAAGACACTTTGTCTGCATTTGCTTAGTATTGGTTCTTAGTATTGAAAGTCATCAAGAGTGATTAAAATAAGTTCAGAGAGCTTTCGTTACAATTGATGTAAAATAGATTTCTGTTTTAAACTAAAAAGTTTTACATTGTGTGTATGTTTTATTAGCTCTACTGGCGTGTCGCGTTCCCAGTTGTTGTCCAGTAATTGCTAGTTGTCATGAACAGGGTAACTTTAGGTATAAACTGTTTACAGGGTAACTTTAGGTATAAACTGTTTACAGGTTAACTTTAGGTAACTTTAGGTAACTGTTAACAGGGTAACTTTAGGTAACTGTTTACAGGGTAACTTTAGGTAACTGTCTCTGATTTTATGATTAGTCTTTGACACATGTATTATAGAGTTATTGCCTTGGATTATTGAAAAATTGACAAATATCAACTTGTGAACGTGATAACATAACGTAAACAGGGCTTTTTTTCATGATTTTGGGAACATGACCCGTACCCCTGGGATTGGGAATTTTAGCGCGATTTTTCATAAAATTGGGAATTTTAGCGCGATTTTTAATAAAATTTGGAAAACTATAAAGTAAAGCATTCTTTTCATAATTATATCTTTAATACTGTTTTTTGTACACCAAGATAAACAGAAGCATTTATAACCTTTTAAACCCCAATCATTAGATTGGCACACTTAATTTTTATTTTTTTTTATTTATTTTTTTTAAAATTGGGAATTTTTTCCTCTTAATTGGGAAAAAAAGATATGTTTTGGCATTGGGAATATGACCAAATTTCGGCTATAAAAACAGCCAAAAAAACCCCCTGGTAAATGAGCTCATATTTAAACTGAATTCAACATGAAGGTTTGTTTCATTAAAATTAATCAGTTCAGAAATAAGATTGTGATTTAAACAGAATTTTCTGCAACTTTTTACATTTGTTTGCAAAAGGGTTGGGCCACAAGTTCTATGATATTAGTTACCACCCATCCCTAAACAGTTTGATTACAGAAAGCAAGAGTATGGCAGTTAAACATTTGTAATAACATTTTAAAGACAATTTGTGGATAAATGCTTTACACTGACATGTGTGTTCCAGAATGGTTGCCCTTGATTATTTGCAGATAGCAGAATTTCAGCTTGGAAACACTTAACTTTAATAGCAAATGGTTTCAGATTTTCACGAATTTTATTTGAAGGTTTTGTTTTAATTGATCTCGGGCAAGTTTGACAGTTAGCACAATGCATGTGTTTGCAACAATGTTACCTCTTATAATTGATAAAATACTTTCAGCTTGTGAGCACAATAACTTTAGTCAGCAGTTTGGATTTTTAGCTCACATGAGCCAAAGGCTGGTTCAAAGGTGAGCTATTTGGATCACTCGTCGTCCATTCGTCTTCCGGTGTTCATTTTTAGCTCGACTATTCGGCGTCGGTGTTGGCGTCCCACATCAAGGTGTGCGTGTAAGCTGTGTTTACAAGTCTATGGCTCTTTACATTTCTTATCCTAGCACAACCAAATTGGCCATGGGCTTCCTTATAGCTTTATCTTAATTGCTGCATAAGCAATTTTGGTTGCTGTAACCCATAGGCTCCCATGGAACCCAAATTCTGATAGCCCATAAAATGTGTCCCATTTCACATAAAATTTTGTGTGTAAGCTATGGTTACAAGTCTATATCTCTTACATTTCTTATCCTAGCACAACCAGATTTGGCCATGAGCTTCCTTATAGCATTATCTTAAGAGCTGCATGAGTAATTTTGCTTCCTGTAACCCCTGGCTCCCATGGAACCCAAATTCTGATAGCCTTTAAAATGTGTCTATTTCACATCAAATTTTGCGTGAAAGCTGTGTTTACAGGTCTATATCTCCTACATTTCTTGTCCTAGCTCTACTAAATTTGGGAATTGATTTCCTTATGGTATGTTGTAAATAGTTGCATAAGTAATTTTGTCTTCTGAAAATTCTGGGCTCTCATGCAACCCAAATTGTGATGGCCCATAAAATGTGCAATAAAGGCAGATCAAGGTTTGCGTGTAAGCTGTTGTAAATTATATCTATAATTTTGGTTGGTAATTATTTTATAGCATTATGCATCTTATTCATACTTCACACATTGGGGCATGGCTCCCTCCTCCTTTTAATTTGAACGCAATCATTTACATAAAACAATTTAGATTAAATTCAGATACACACATGAAATATCAATAAAAAAAAACTGAAATGAGGCCACAATAAAAATTGCCAGATATCCCCTCCCTCCCCGAGTTGCCTTTCGACTGCAAATTTCTTTAAAATGACAGCAATTTTGGATTAAAACTGATAAAAATAATAAAATCTCACACCCTGCCCCAAATTTTACTATAAATTGTATGAGATTCTAACAATAATTTTATATCGGTCCGAGTTTCTACACCCGCCCCGCCCCGCCCCCCAACCCTACCCCCGCATTGTTTTAGCCTTGTTTTCTGATGGTATATACTGGCTATATAATTTTTTATTCTCTGAAAAATGGAATAGTCGAGCTGTGCTGTTCTGCGACAGTTCTTGTTGATTTAAACAGTAATTGGAGAGTTCACATGCTTGACATAGATTTATACTGACAGTTAGTGAAAATGCACTAGTAGATTATATTGGTGGTACATTTTATTTCTAATTTAAAGTAATACAATCTTTTTAAAACTTAACAAAAGATGCAAATTAATCTGTTTCATTCACAATGGAACACACAAAATCACTAGAAAACTTAAAATCTGATGTATTAATTGATTGATTGACATGCATACTTTGATTTTCTTGATAACCAAAGAAGACCATTAAATAATGTCTGATTTAAAAGTTAAATTATGTATTTTTGGTCTCAAATAAATGCCCCCCTTTTCAAAAATGTTACTATATATACGTTTATTATACATGGGATTATACGGTAAGTGCATATTTTGACTGAAGGATAGTAATTAACAATTGCAAACACTGATTGTCTCAAAATTCCTGAACATAGTGTTCAATTAAAGTCAGACGCGTAGAAAACAAGAGCCACACATCTTAATACAAAATGTAACGTTATTCCAGCAAGATAAGGCCATGCCACACTCGGCTAGAATTACAAGTGGCGTTATCTTGCTAGAATAACGTGACGTGTGTGGCCTGGCATTATCTTGCTAGAATAACATGACGTGTGTGGCCTGGCGTTATCTTGCTGGAATAACGTGATGTGTGTAGCCAGGTGTTATCTTGCTATAATAACGTGACGTGTGTGGCCTGGTGTTATCTTGCTAGAATAACGTGACGTGTGTGGCCTGGCGTTATCTTGCTGGAATAACGTGACGTGTGTGGCCTGGCGTTATCTTGCTAGAATAACGTGACGTGTGTGGCATGGCATTATCTTGCTAGAATAACGTGACGTGTGTGGCCTGGCATTATCTTGCTAGAAAGACGTGACGTGTGTGGCCTGGCGTTATCTTGCTAGAATAACGTGACTTGTGTGGCCTGGCATTATCTTGATGGAATAACTTGATGTCAGGATTGAAAACCAGCCGTATATGGTTCACAGAAAGTGTTGACAATGAGATAAAAATCATTAAACAATCGTATAAACCAATCCCAATGGGAGCTTGACATGTAAGTGATGAAGTGTCGATTCTTACTGATGGCAGGAGGTGACAGTACTGGTTCTACCCAGGAAAAGTTGCTTGTCTGTCTCCACCACAAAAAAACCTGACTGTTGTGTACAACCTTACATGTGTTGAAAATGACGTAAAACACCATGCAAACAAACAAACTTATAAACCAGGAGAGCGATACAGGCCCTCTTGTAATTTTGTCTTTATTTTTCGGTGTCTGGACTGTAACTTGATAATCATTCAAGAAACTCCTGAAAATTTCTACAAATACACACTTAAGACATCTTGCAGCAGAAACGCCAGCTGTTATGCAGATTTATTTTGGAATGTTTCGCATTGCGCTTTAAAAATCCAAAATTACAGGTCGATAATAATATTCTTTTACCTACTTATTTTCTGTACCTTTAAACAGTCAATTTGAGCAAAGACTATGAATTGTTTTGGTTTATATATAGTTTAAACAACCCTCTTTGTTCTAACATATAAATAGTATAAAGTGTTTGTCATAGTATTTAGCATTTATTTACTTAGACAATTACTCCATGGCTGGCATTAGAGAATCAATAGGTAAATGTGCCATGTTATATTTGTCACCATAAACCACATACAATGAATGACACATAAACCACCATTGTCATTGATTTATTGTGGTTAGTATCAGAATAAATTCTAATTGGCTGACCTAAAACAAACAGAGATGAACTTGTTGGGTATTATTGAAGAACTGAGGTCATTTGATGAGGGTTTATCAGAGCTTCCCATTCACTTTCCATTCACCAGTGTATTTTAAATGTTGCAACCTTATATCACACTTCATTTTCAAAACATTATTGCCTCTGTCCTAAAATGTTTCAATTTTATACCTACCAAAATGCACTAAATTTTCCTGAATGAAATTGCTTCGATAATTATATCATTTTGCAAATGAAAAATAGTTTCCTTTTATTAGTCCCCTACCGGTCCGGACCGGACCGGACTTTAGGTTTGCCCCCCGATTGGAGTGTGATGCAATATATCGCTAACCAGTCAGACTTTTTTTTTTTATATCGACACCGTAAACATGGCGGGTAAACAAGCAACCATAAGGTCGCTGTTCGGAAAGTCTGCGTCAGCGACTGCAAGCGGATTCGGCCCGAGTGTCGGCGAATCAGAACGGGTATGGCTGAACAACAAGCGTAGTTCCCAACCACTATTAATTAGTTCTGGCGTCTATTATTGGTCCAATGGAGACAGAATACTGAAGAGAAAGTTCAGCAGTCTAATTAAATACTTTCAGTCACTATGCCTGTGACAGTGCAGGCCCTCCTCTGGGTATCGCCAATGGCGCCAATGGCAAAAGAAAAAAGAAAATGGCTCTAAATTTCAAACTTTGGCGAAAGTGTTTGGCGACATCGAAATTGCCAAAAATCCAAACTTGTTTAATTTCTCCGGTGTAATCGTCCTGTTACAAATAGACCTCAACACTAATCACCGTGATGAGTGTACATTGAATGTAGTCTAAAACAACATAACTAACCATTTGACACCTACCACGTGCGAACACTTAACATTAAATAAACAAACAAAGCTGATAACCTTTAGTGTTCCGGTAATTAACTTAATCCCTAAATAACAACTGATGACTGTTGTTTTCGCCTCGGGGGGTAATCAAGTCTCTCATGCAACACCTTGCAACCATAAAATATTACACCACTGAATAATATCTAGCCAATCAGGTTCTAACCAATCAAACACAAATCAACACCTCAAAAATTTACATATTTTACATGATTGACTAGATCCACGTGACATTTGTTTTGTTTTTGTTCATTCATAATTTCGAGGTTTTCACACAAAAATATGCAAACATTTTACACAAAACACTGGTTTATTAATCAGTTTCCAGGAGGTTTTATGTGTATTTCATTGCCAAAATATGTTTTTAATGTATATGGCAGTTCATCTTTTCAAATTAAATTAAAAAAGACGTAAAGATAAGCGAATGTCATGTGTTTTCGCGGTTCCGGAAATACGAAAAAAACGGCAGGTTTTGAACTTGTTACTGGCCTACCTATACATCTTAAACAATCAAATCAAAGCATCAATGTATGATTCCTGCTGTCATTAGGTTCAGCTAGTTGATTTTAGCAAACATGTGATGTAGAAACTTTCCAGATATTGGGGGTTTGAAAACATATATATATATAAATATTTTTTATTAATATTGTTTGGTTTCATTCATTTCATTCCTTTGTGTACCAGATATATACCAACTCTCTTATTTTCACATTTAAAATACATTTATACATAAAACTCTAGAAGAAATATGGCTTGGGCCATTAGAGCCAAATGGCTCCAATTTCTCCAATTTGGCTCCAACTTTTTTCATTTGGCGCAAGATTGGCCAAAGGAGGCCCTGCAGTGTATGAGGACAGGTTGCAGACCATAATATTAAATGTGTTGTTAGATAATATGGCGCTTTCTTTATTTGAATAACAATAAAATATCCACATACTGCCTGTCAGCTACTACAGTGTCTGTGAGTACACAAATGTACTTATTGTAGCTTACTATAGTGGTGAAAATAATGTTCAGGTTATATGCTGCAGGGCGAGTGGTAAATTGGTAAAGAGAACTGTTTCTTCAATAACTTCAGAATTAACAAACTGGCTAATAACAACTTTATTTCTTTGACATTTTTGCAATTATTGTGTTGACGAAACACAGTAACCTTTGATAGCAGTTTGACATTTGTGCAATTATTGATGAAACAGTAACCTTTGAAGCAGTGCAGCTTCTGAATTGTTAATTTTGCACAAGACACGGTAGGGGACTATGGCCGTCCCTCGGACTGCTTCTTTTTATAGTTTTACCCTCCTTCCCTACATTTTTTCTGGAAAAAAACAACGGTAAAACAATAAAAAAAAATACTGGCCAAAAGGGTTTACATCAGGCTTCTATTCCTGTACAGTAGGTGTCAGTAGCTTGTCATTGGCATTGATTCTCATTAGTATTAGAATAGTTCTTAATTGGCTAACCTAAAACAAACAGGTGGACAGGAGAACTAACATGCTATTTACTGAACGGTTCACCAATGTATTTTAAATGTTACAACATTATATCACATTTTGATTCTAATATCAGGCTTAGTAGCTCAGTGTCATTGTCCGTTATATTATTAAAGTCATTTTTAGCTCTACTGATCAAAGATCAGCAGAGCTTATGCCGTGGTGCGGTGTCCGTCGTCCGTCACTCTGTCCGTAACCTTTTTTTTCATAGCGACTACTCCTCTGAAACTACTGGATGGATTAATTGATTAAGCAGTGTTAACAAACATGTATTTTTAACCGTTTATTATAGCTCCATCTTTTTCTATTTTCTCAATGATTACATTTTGTCTGTTATGTTTTCTGTTTTTCAATCATACAGCATTACCTATTGATTTTCCTTTGCATTGTTTGACAACACATTTGTTTGATCCGTATGTTGTAAGGAGAACCAACTGCATTTATTGCATTTGTATATGCCGACTGACATTCTTTTTCTTATGTATTTTCTTACTACCTAATAGGTAATGATGTAACTTCTTGGAGAATGTCAATCGGTATATTTAATAACAGATCTAGTTCTATTTCGAAATGTCTTATTTTCAAACATTTGTCGTTAATGATGATAATCCTTCTCATATTGTCAAATCTAAAGCAAAAAGTTGCAAACTATTGTAAAACATTATGTTCATTGTTACGTGAAAGTATTCTTAACATTAATTTTGCACTAGTTATAGTTTTATTAGTTCTAATGTCAGGTGATATAGCTGAAAATCCAGGACCTGGCGATAATACACACGAATCACATAACTGTCTTTCCTTAATGCACTTGAATATTAGGAGCATTCGGACGAAATTTGATTATATTAAAGATAATTTTTTGGAATTTGATATTTTGTGTTTTACCGAAACGCATCTTAACCAAGAAATTAATGACGATATTCTTTTACTCGACGGTTATTATAATCCTTTTCGTCTTGATAGGACTCCTTTTTCTAGTGGTTTATTGACGTACGTTTCCAACAAACTAGTTTGTAAACGTTTAAATGACCTAGAAACCCCGTTAATTGACGCTATTTGGATAGAAGTAAGGTCCAAAGGAATTAATATTATTTTGTGTAATGTTTACCGTGCACCAAACACAAACGTATCGTTTTGGGATTCTTTTAATATATCTATTGAAAAGGCCCTTGACATAAATAAGGACATTATTATTGTAGGCGATCTAAACGAAGATCTACTTAATCCAAATTGTAAACATCTGAAGAATATTATGCTATTAAACAATTTATCCAACGTTATTTCCGAACCTACTAGGGTCACACACTCAAGTGCGACATTGATAGATCCAATTCTGATATCAGACTCACTCAAGTCACTGAACGAGGGAACATTTGATGTACCTTCTGAAATCAGTGATCATAAATGTACTTATATGTTTTTATCATTTATTGTTAAAGATACACCTAACGTCAGACGTAAAGTATGGTTTTATAAACATGCAGACTTCGACAAACTGAATGACAAAATTGCAAATACTGACTGGAATTTTATAAATAACAATGATTGTATAAATCATATATGTTCAAAGTTCACTGACCAAATAGTAGTATATATGGACGAATGTATCCCGTTCAAAGATGTTATAATAAGACCAAATGATAAACCATGGTACAATTCTGAAATAAGATCACACTCAAGACAACGTGACAGACTAAAGACTAAAGCACTTAAAACAAACAAGACAGACAACTGGACAAAATACAAACACGCTAGAAATAAAGTAAATAATTTAAAAAAGTATGCAAAAGAACAATATTTTAGTAATATGGAGGATTTAATAGTTGACAGCAATAAGAATAATCCCAAACTTTACTGGAAATTATTAAAGCAATTAGTTAAATCAAATAAAAAATGTGAAATAATTCCTCCATTAAAAACAACATTAGACAACGGGGATGAAATATTCCATTTTAATGATACTGACAAAGCGAACTGCTTAAATGACTATTTTATTTCAATCTCTTCAATCAGTGAAGAACAGAACAGTACAAGGCTTCCTGTATTTACCACTAAAACAAATAACACCATTGACAATATTTACATAACCGAATCTGAAATTGTTGATATTATAGCAAATCTAAATCCCAACAAATCTGTTGGCGAAGATAAAATAAGTCATAAAGTATTAATAAAAACTAAAGGCACAATTGCAAAACCTTTAGCTCTGTTATTCAATAAATCTATATCTGTATGCCAATATCCTGATTTGTGGAAATCGGGTAATATCATGCCACTCTTTAAAAAGGGAAACTCTAATGAATCGTCTAACTATAGACCAATTGCACTCTTAAGTTGCGTTGGTAAGTTAATGGAAAGGGTTGTGTATAAACACATATACAATTTTTTCATTAGAAATAACCTTATATATAAACTACAATCTGGTTTTTTAAGAGGTCATTCAACTGTACACCAGTTAATCGATATCTACCATCAAGTTTGTCTAGGTATCGATTCGGGTCAATTCACATGCATGGTCTTTTGTGATGTTTCGAAAGCCTTTGATAGGGTCTGGATCAAAGGACTACTTTTTAAACTGAAACAGAGCGGTGTAAATGGTGACGTTTTGAAATGGATAGAAAGTTACTTAACTGGTCGTACACAAAGAGTTTTCTTAGGTTCAAGTATGTCCAGAAGTCAAGCAACAACAGCTGGGGTTCCTCAAGGTTCTGTGCTAGGCCCCCTATTCTTTTTGATTTTTATTAACGACATAGCAGAACATTTGTTAAGTATCACTCGTATATTTGCAGATGATACATCACTAGCATTCACCGCGTCAAACATATCTGATATTGAGGGTATTCTAAATCATGACTTATGTGTTATTTCTGACTGGTCAAAACAATGGTTAGTTGACTTTAATCCTAATAAAACTGAAGCTATTTTATTTACGCTTAAGAAAAATATACCGTTTCCCTCTCTAGTGTTTAACAATACTAATGTCACATTTGTAAGTCATCACAAGCACTTGGGTCTTACACTAAGTAGCGACGGAAAATGGCATGAACATGTTAATTGTGTAATAAACTCATCTTCTAAGGTTCTAGGAATGATGAGAAAAATTAAGTTTACAGTCAACAGAAAAGCGCTTAACCAAATATACATTTCATTCTTGCGGCCAATTTTAGAATACGGCTCATCTGTTTGGGATAGTTGCACTAACTATGAAAAAGATAATCTCGAAAAAATACAACACGAAGCCGCTCGTATTGTTACTGGGTTAACCCGATCTGTTTCACTTCGAAATTTATATAAAGAAATAGGTTGGCTTTCTCTTGAAGAAAGGCGTAAATATCAAAAACTTATCGTTGCTTATAAAATAAAAAATGGAATTACCCCCGAATATTTAAATAATCTTTTCCCTGAAATTGTAGGACTTTCTACACCTTATAACTTAAGAAACCGTAACGATTATAATATTTTTAATACAAGAACAGAACTTTTCAGAAATTCATTTGTTCCATCATGTATTAATTTGTGGAATAATCTTCCCGAACACATTCGTAATTCTGATACACTTACTTCATTCAAAAGTCAACTAACTAACCATTGTTTTAAACCATCTAAAATACCTTGTTTTTACACAACTGGCTCTCGGTTTTTATCTGTTTTACATTCTCGTCTGAGAAACAATTGTAGTAATCTTAACTATGACCTATTTTTAAACAAATTAAGACCATCTGCAAGATGTGAGAACTGTGACCACGAAAGAGAGGATGCCGAACATTATTTTATGCAATGTCCTTCCTATACAAATGAACGGCTTCTTCTCTTTCGTGTAACCCGTCATCTCCATCCTTTAAGCATTAATACGTTGTTACAAGGGAAAGATAGTCATTCAGACGAAGAGAACATTTTTATTTTTAAGCACGTTCAAACTTTTATGAAGGATACGAAACGTTTTGATAGGAACTAGATCTATATGTATTTCTTTTGATTCCGGACAGGAGAGGGACCAGGGATCTGTGTTGTCAAACAATGAATTCAGATAAATAGCATGACTTATGCTTTGAACAAACTTATTGCCATCTTATCCATTATATGTATATTATTTGTTGTTGGGGAGGGCCGAATCTAACGTTGGTATAACTTGTGGCCCAACCCTTTTGCTGTATTATGTAAAAAGCAATAAAATATGTTTAAAGTAAACTGGATGGATTTTCATAAAACTTTACAGAAATGTTGCCCATGGTGTCTAGTTGATCCTAGCAAAAATTCACGTTGATGTAGGACTTTTTCTAAAATGATCAGCATGACATGATGTTGGTCCTTGTCGAAAATCATTTTGATTCAACATTAACCCTTTCTGCACCACAGGCGACTCCAGTCGACATCTCGGCAGAGCGCCAAAGGCGACTCCAATCGACATCGAATAATGTGGTTGGAACGCAATTATTTTAATAGTGTAAATATTACAGCCACACCGTCCGGGGATTTTCCAATATCAGAACAAGGTTTATGAATGAAAATACACAAACTTTTCCCCGAAAATTGCATAATATGTTGCCGAAAATGTTGCATAGTTTCGGACAGAAAAATCTGGAATCTTCGATTCCAAAATGGCGTCCGCTCGATGAAGAAGAAAGTATACGATATATGGGTATATATTTAGAACTGCAACTGCAATATGCCAAAGTGATTTCGACATGTGTAGAATTGATATTAGTGAACTTTAACTTAAATAATTACACACCATCTTTATTTTATATTGACAAGATAGACTTCAGTTAGAACACATAATCAATTTTGGAAAAAAAATGTAACTGCATACTATTTGGTGACACTTGACAAGTATAATAATTATTTGTTGTTCTTTTACCATTACAATATTATAAAATCTATTATCACTGAAAATTTCAAGTTGATATCTTTATTCTTTCTCAAGTTACAGCGATTTCAACAACCACACTATTTATTTTTGGAAATTACCAAAAGTAATTTGGCGCTGGGAGAAAATTCCAAAAATTTATTTGGTGCCGAAAGGGTTAAACATGGCTGCCAGTGGCCATCTTTGTTTACATAGAGTTACATAGTAAAAACTTGTAGCGACTACTCCTCTGAAACTACTTGATGGATTTTTATGAAACATCATAGGAATGTTGCTCTTGATGTCTTATTGATCCTAGCAAAAATTCACGTTGATGCAAAATCCAAGTTGCCCCCATGGCTAAAAATAGATTTAAAAAAAGCAAGTTTGTAGCAACTACTTCTTGCAAACTATAAGTGATATTGATATGGGACTTTTTCTAAAATGATCAGCATGACATGATGTTGGTCCAAAGAACATAAATGGAGGTGGCCATCTTTGAACGATGACATCATCGTGCCGTTTTACCATATATGGCATATTGATAAAATGTCTTTTAAAGCAAAGAAAATCACTGCAAATGAAAAATAATACTAAAATGTATACATTTTACATCTTTATATTTATTTTTAATCAATTTGCAGTGGGTTTCTTTGCTTTAAAATACATTTTGTCAACATGCCATATATGGTTAAACGGCGCGATGATGTCATCGTTCAAAGATGGCCGCCTCCATTTATGTTCTTTGCAAATTTTCAATAGGTCATATCTCCTTTATTTTTCATGGCATTTTGATAATTCTTTCAGCTTTTTTCATGTTTTTTAGAGCCCTTTAAAATAAACTGTGTTTGGAAATAGTGCATCAACCCCTTTAAAATAATTTTAGAAAATATATATTTTCCTTACCTACGAGGGTTGATAAAAAATTACGTAGACTTTTGCCATAAACAGTTTATTTTTAGGCGTATAATTGTGAAAATTACAAAAAAACTGAATCTGTAATCTATCGTATTGCACATTTTCAAAACTTTTGTATGAAAAACAAGTGTCCAATGTCCGTTTCCACAAGGTATCTAGACGTACGTTATGTTGATGACATTGATTGCGTCAGCTGCGTTATTACCAAGCACTATATCTTTTCGATATAGTCACCATGACATGCTACACATTTTTCATGTCTTTCAATCCATTTTGAATAGGTTTCACTATACCAGTTTTTATCAAATCCTGATACAATTTTCTGCGTCACATATCTTAAGTTCATCAAGGGAATGTAATCGGCAGCCTTTCAGAAATGACTTAAGATGGGAAAAACACAGAAGTCTATTGGAGCCAAGTCAGGGCTGTACGGAAGGTGTTCGATTAAAATCAAAACCAATCAAATCAGTTTCTAGCTGCGCAGATGCCGCTTTATGGGTGGGTGCGTTATCTTGATGCAAGATCACTTTTTCTATATCAACATTTGCCCGTTTTCGCTGTGGCGCAAAACCTAAAAATTGGGAATAAAAGTTTTTATAAAAAAAGTGTATTTTTAGCTTGACTATTCGAAGAATAAGAGAGCTTATGTTACTCGCCCCGGCGTTGGCGTCCCACATCAAGGTTTGCGTGTAAGCTGTGTTTACAAGTTTTGGTTCCTGTAACCCATGGGCTCCCATGGAACCCAAATTATGATAGCCCTTAAAATGTGTCCCATTCACATCAAATTTTGCATGTAAGCTGTGTTTACAAATCTATATCTCTTACATTTCTCATCCTAGCACAACCAAATTTGGCCATGAGCTTTCTTATAGCGTTATCTTAAGGGCTGCTCAAGTAATTTTGGTTCCTGTAACCCCTGGGCTCCCATGGAACCCAAATTCTTAAAATGTGTTCATTCTTTATTTTTTTTATTTTTTATTTAATTTTTTTATTTATTTTTATCTGTATGTTGGACCAGTTGGAACAGTAACATAGGAGTTATGGCTCTTCATTTAGTTAAAAATGCTATATATTGCCTCGTTAATATGGTAGGGCCTTCATTTTTTATCTGATCTTTACCAAACTTTGCCAGATTCTTTAGTTATGGCCCTTGATTTAGTTTTGGGCATGTATTTTGCCCAAAACTTTCAAAAAAACGTAAATGGCAGTTTCTCGCTTTATTGATGTTATAAGAGCCATGTTAGCCAGTAGAGCGTCCACAGGCCCTCTTGGGCCTCTTGTTTTTTTATTCTTCCACATATAGTTTTGTTTAGGGGTTTGGTTGTTGGTGCGTGGGAGGTGGTTCTTATCAATCCTCATCAAATTATTTGGATTGGGTTGGGGGTGGTTTGGGAGAGGGTGCCCATTTAAAAACAAAAAGTAAATATTTCTGTGTTATTAGTCTTAACCTGTGATATTCAGGTACACTGAAGAAAAAACTGAAATGAAGCCACAATAAAAAATTGCTCGATTCTCATCCCCTCCCTCACCGAGTTGCCTTTCGACCATAAATTTCTTTAAAATTATAGCAATTTTGGATTAAAACTGATAAAAATAAAAAATAAAATTTCACACCCTGTCCCAAATTTTGCTATAATTTGTATGAGATTCTAACAATAACTTTATATCGACCTGATTTTCTATACCCGCCCCGCACCCTGACCCCACCCCCACATTGTTTTAGCCTTGTTTTCTGATGGTTTTATAAGTTAATTATATCGAAAGAAATGTAAAGATAATTTGTTTACTTATTTTTTTGTAAACGTAAATTAAGTAAATACTTTTGAATAATATGCAGCATTCACAGTCTTGTTTTCGGGAACCGCATGGCCAAGAAGCATTCCATTTGTCCATGAAGAAGATAAATATGTGTTTCCCTCCCAATTTACACACCCTGGCTTTCTTTGGTGGCAGAGTTGATGGAATTTTCCACATTGACGATTGGAGTTTTGTTTCAGGGTCATAAAACCATAGCCACGTTTCGTCAGTTGTTATTATCCTATCCAGAAAAGATTCACCTTCTTTACTGTAGCGCTGTAAAAATTTCATTGAAATTCTGACTAATATCTTTGTGATCCTGTGTTAAGTAACACAGCCGAGGCACCCATCTCGCACACACTTTATTCATATGAAGATATTCTGTTAATATTGTGTGAACTGTCGAATAACTACAGCCGACAGTTTCCGTTGTATCATGAATAGTAAAACACCTGTCTGCATCGACAAAGTCTTTCACGGATTCAATCAGCATCAAATCTACCAACATCTTTTTACCACGCCCTCGATCATCTAGCGTATCTCTACCCACCTTAAAACGTTTGTGCCACGACAAACAGCTGGTTTAACATCGGCATTTTGAATCTATTGCTTTTTGTTTCTATCGTCTGTGTGGGTGTTTTTCCCAGATTCATGCAAAACTTGATAATCACGCGTTGTTCTGTAAATTGATTTGACATCATTTTTTGGGCCCATGTAAAATTGACACTCAGTTGTTTTCAGTATGTTTCTACATAACGGAAATGCCAGTGATGTTTAAAATCCGCCTGTATGACATCATAACATCACGCTTACAGCACACATAATTTTATAAATTTTCGCGCCATATTTCATTAAATTAATCGTTATAAAATTATTCAAAATTTAAAAATTCAAAGTCAATTTTGGATTGCTCCGTACTGCTGTCAATGGGTTACTATGACATCGTACACAAGAAAGATGTATTATATTCACAATAAAATAAAACTGCAAGGTTATAGATGAGATGTTGATATACAATTGCATCAAGTTTCATACTTCTACACTGAAGAATAAATGTGTTATGGCAAAAGTCTACATCATTTTTTATCAACCCTCGTACATACTCAATTTTTTTTTAACATGTGATAGGAACCACGCATATACATACTTTTATTTGGCCTAAGTGTTAGTATTGTTCCAAATTGGCTAATTAAAACAAACAGGGGTGGATAGGAGATCTGACATGCTATTTACGAGAGCTTCCCATTCACTGACATGCTATTTACCAGAGCTTCCCATTCGCCAATGTATTTTAAATGTAACATTATGCAGTGAAGCACTCAGTACAAAAATTAAGTACTAAGGTAGAATATTAATTGAGTGTACCTGAACATTTGACATAATGAGGTAATGTAAGAAAGAAAGGAAAATGCAGTTTCAGAACAAGAGAAAAATGGGATTGGTTAGTTAGAGGGAAACTTCAGGAAAACTAGGCAACCAGTGAAACTCCACAGGAACTTCCTGGGAAGAACAACTTCAGGAAAACTCGGCAACCAGTGAAACTTCACAGGAACTTCCTGGGAAGAACAACTTCAGGAAAACTCGGCAACCAGTGAAACTTCACAGGAACTTCCTGGGTAGAACAACTTCAGGAAAACTCGGCAACCAGTGAAACTTCACAGGAACTTTCTGGGTAGAACCAGTACTCCATACCTCCTGTCATTCTTAGGTAGGAGGTATACAGTACTGGTTCTAGGCAGGAGGTATACAGTACTGGTTCTAGGCAGGAGGTATACAGTACTGGTTCTAGGTAGGAGGTATACAGTACTTGTTCTAGGCAGGATGTATACAGTACTGGTTCTACCGTGGAAAAGTGGGGTGGTCTGCCTCTACCACAACAAATTGACTGTCATATTTGGCCTTACATGCGCTAAAATGACGTAAAATGCCATTCAGACATACAAAAAAACACAACTGATGTCCAGTTGGCCCATACACAAATAATTCAATTTTCTAATCTAAGATGACTGTTAAGGGTAAAGACGATGAAAAAATGAAACAAGACGTTTGTGATAAATGCTTCTTCTCAACATGTTTAAGAACCCCAAAAATAAATTGGCTTGACATAAATATACTCAGCAAAAATAGAAACGTCCCTCTTTTAAGCTGTGATTTGCATAGTGTTGACTTTGTTACACTTTGTATACCAATCTAGATAAATTTCATCATTTTATACTTACCACTCAATCATTCTGATCAATATTAATAATCATCAAAAACCAAAGTTTTTCTGTTGCTGCTAAAACATGTTTTGTTCAAATTGCGAAATCACTATATTTTTATTAGCTCGACTATTCGAAGAATAAGAGAGCTTATGTAATCACCCCGGGGTCGGCTTCGCGTCCCACATGAAGTGTAAGCTGTGTTTACAAGTCTGTATCTCTTACATTTCTTATCCTAGCACAACCAAATTTGGCCATGGGCTTCCTTATAGCATTATCTTAAGGGCTGCATAAGCAATTTTGGTTCCTGTAAACCACGGGCTCCCATGGAACCCAAATTCTGATAGCCCATAAAATGTGTCCCATTTCACATCAGAATGTGCGTGTAAGCTGTGTTTACAAGTCTATATCTCTTACATTTCTTACCCTAGCACAAACAAATATGACCATGAGCTTCCTTATAGCATTATCTTAAGGGCTGCTTAAGTAATGTTGGTTCCTGTAACCATGGGCTCCCATGGAACCCAAATTCTGATAGCCCATAAAATGTGTCTATTTCACATCAAATAGTGTGTGTAAGCTCTTACATTTCTTGTCCTGGCTTAACTAAATTTGGGAATTGGTTTCCTTATAGTATGTTGTAAAGGGTAATTTTGTAATTTTGCCTTCTGCAAATTCTGGGCTCCCATGGAACCCAAATTGTGATGGCCCATAAAATGTGCAATAAAGGCAGATCTAGGTTTGCATGTAAGCATGTATATATCTATAATTTTGGTTTCGGATTTCTTATAGCATTTTGCATCTTATTCATACTTCACCCATATTGGGGCATGGACTCCCTCCTCCCCCCTACCCCTGCCCCGCACTCTGGCAACCCCCCCAACCCCCTCCATACCCGTCTTTTTTTTGTGTGTGACATATTTCTGTGTTGTTTTAGTAAATTCTTACACATAGCTTCTTACACATATCTGTTGTCCCCTCCCCTACCCCCTGCCCCCACTGCCCTCCCCCCACCCCCATCCCCCCACTCAAAATCTTTTTTTTTTTTTTGGCATATTTTTGTGTTGTTATAGTCAATACTTACACATAGCTTCTTACACATGTATGTTGCCCCCTAGACCCTCCCACCCCACCTCTCCCCTCCCTCCCACAACGGAAACTCTTTTTTTTTTTTTTTTTTTACGTATTTCTGTGTTGTTTTCGTCAATTCTTACACATAGCTTCTTACAAATATGTTGCCCCCCCCCCCCATGCCTCACCCCCCACTCACCCCCTTCCGCCCCCCACTCGAAACTCTTTTTTTTTTTTTTTACATATTTTTCTGTGTTGTTTTGGTCAATTCTTACACATAGCTTCTTACACATATATGTTGCACCTCCCCCCATACCCCCCTCCCCCACCCCCCCTGGCCTCTCCTACCCCTCGCTCCCCCGCCTCAACACCACCACCTACCATCCCATCATCACTTTTGCCCCGAGTTGCCTTTAGACCACAAATTTCTTTAGAATAACAACAATCTTTGATTAAAACAGATAAAAATAATAAAATTTCACACACTGCTCTAAATTTTACTATAATTTGTATGAGATTCTAACAGTAATTTTATATCGGCCCGAGTTTCTATACAAGCCCTGTTCCCCAACCCCTGCCCCACATTGTTTTAGCCTTGTTTTCTGATGGTATATACTAGCTATATAATTTATTATTCTCTGAAAATCGAATAGTCGAGCTGCACTGTTCTCCAACAGCTCTTGTTATAATGGGAGGTAATCTGAAAATATTCGTTCTTGAAAGCTGTATGGCGCAAAAATGAATGAAAAGATCAGCGCCTTTTCTCTGTTTTTGTGGTGAGGTCATTCTCTGTTTATTTCAATATAACAAAACTGTGTTAACTCAAAGTTTTAACCACAAGACCCGGAAATGCTGTTTAAACCAAATCAAGGAAAATAAGTTTGCCCACAAGTTTGATTCAAAGAAAATTGTTTTCATGACAGTGCTGGCCTTTAACAAAGGTATTGGCATATAAGATTTAATAAAATATAATTTCAATGTGTCTAAATCTATGGGTAAAGTTGGGGACGTTTCTGTTTTTGCTGAGTATATATAGTGTATTAGTGTATACAGTTTATTGCTTCATTAGTTTCAGATATGCTGGAGCATATAATTTCACATTCACAGGGTTGTAATGCCTATATACCCAGGAGATTAAGCATAATACCATGTAAGATTTGGGTTGCGGTATTATTATGTGTCACCAACTTTGTAATCAGATTAGATTTAAGTTTAACATTTCGCTTTTCTCTGTAATGGTATTATTTGCTACAGCCAATTTCTGTTAATAATGGGTATAATCTGGGTTGAAATGTGTTGAATGTACCAATGTGTTAAATACCTTTAATGCTATTACTGTGTCTAAGGTAAACTAGGCCAACAAAAAAAAATTTGGTTTGCTGTTTCCCTTCCTGAAAACAAATCTCTACACAAAAGAGTTTAAAGCAGTCTTATTTAATAAAAAAAGCAGCATCTTTTTGATCTTTTTTCCAAAATAAAATGATTACATCAGTTTTCTACTGTCTTCAGAAAATAAAAAATCACCTACCTACCTCCCCACTTATGAAATCCTGAATCGAGAAACACGGAAGAAATTAGCTTTTAAGAATGGCCTTAAATAAATCAGTAGAACATACATCAGTAGGATCGTAAACTTGGACCGTGGAAGTATTTTTGTACTGTAGTCTAGCCTTAATTCAAACCCAATTCACCATCGAAGATTTAGATGGCGATTAAGAAAGGTCATGTTCATGTTTGTCTTTAGGAGTTAAATCCTGATAGAAAAAGGAACAGAAATACCAGGGATGATAATCAGTCTGCTGTTGTTCTTGTTCTAAACAAGCTTTGACAATCATAGCTGTTATTGTGGGTACTTTCCATAGAGCTATGACACCATCCCTGTATCCTTTTATAGAGTAGGCAAAGTATCCCGAACTTTCGCAGAGAGGTTTCTGAAGACATCAATGCCTGCATAAATAAACGCTGTGTTTCAGTTTATAAACCTTGAATAACACTCATGCATGCATAAAACTCACCAAACGTAAATATATCGTGCCTGTCTAGTCATTTTTTATAACAACTATTTTCTACAGCATGACAAGATATGTATTCAATTTCTATGAAACTCTTAGGTTTAAACTCGAATCTATACTAAGTGATATTTTACGGAAAGTTGTGTTTTTGCATTTAATGATAGTATTTTATTGCATCTATATGCCTTATATAATGCATCTTCACTAAGAAAATGAAAAATATGCTCACAGAAAATTAATTTAAATGCTAAACTAACCTAAGTGACAATGTCAGATTAAAGTCAGAAAAACAGAATTTTCTGGATTTCCTTCTGAATATTTGTCTCCCCGACTTTGTGGAAGGGAGACATACTGTTTTTGTGCTGTCTGTCTGGTACATATTTGTACTTAATGATGATAACAATTATTACATATCTGTACTTAATGGTGATAACATTTATTACATATAATATTATGGATACGGTATATACTGTTCACTGATTTTTAAATGTTTTACTTCTCCAGTAAAATTGACTAAAATGCACTTAGCATAGTTTCTGGTTCAACCCTAATTAATAGTTAAGCAAAATGTTGAGAGTAAATACTATTATTACTGTAGTATCTTAAAATATATATTAGTTTTTTGTCTAGGTTATAGAATGGCATTTTGTGTTTAAACAAATGCACTTAAAGGTCGTATCAACAAACTGTAAGCTCCATTGTTTTAGTTGTTAATATATTTACAAACTTTCATTTAAGCATCATTTATCTTTTATTTTTAAGTCTCGCCCCCGTTAGGTGAGACATGTGAATCCGCGGATTTCTTGTAACATTAAAAAAGGAGAAATTTATATTCATTAATCACCAGTTATTTTATTCTGTGAAATGCAACTAAATATGTGAACATTATATTCAGTGGTGTTTTCACACGGGGCTTAGTTAGGGTATAAAGTTTCATACTGGAAGTGTCACTTGTGTCACATCAGCGTGAAGCATGTCTTATTCCACTTAATATGCGTGTTACCCGAACATTAATGCAATTAAAATTTCTTAAAGAAAGAAATCAATAATTCAATGGATGTATTTCGTGATATGTTCTAATTAAATGCACATTAATATTGCACTAAATGAATTCATTTTGAATTTATGAATAATTCTGTGTTAATTTTTAGCTCAACTGATCAGAGATCAGCAGAGCTTATGCCGTGGTGAGGTGTCCGTTGCCGTCTGTCCGTTTGTCCGTCCGTCCGTCTGTCTGTCCGTCTGTCCGTAAACTTTTTTTTGTAGCGACTACTCCTCTGAAACTACTGAATGGATTTTCATGAAACTTTACAGAAATGTTGCCCATGAAGTCTAGTTGATCCTAGCAAAAATTCATGTTGATGTGAAATCCAAGATGGCCGCCAAATCTAAAAATAGGTTTTTAAAAAACAAGTTTGTAGCGACTACTTCTTGAAAACTCATAAGTGATATTGATATGGGACTTTTTCTAAAATGATCAGCATGACATGATGTTGGTCCTTGTCGAAAATTGTTTTGATTCTACGTTAAACATGGCTGCCAGCGGCCATCTTTGTTTACATAGAGTTATATAGTAAAAACTTGTAGCGACTACTCCTCTGAAACTACTTGGCGGATTTTCATGAAACTTTACAGGAATGTTGCTCTTAATGTCTAATTGATCCTAGCAAAATTTCAGATCGGCCAGAAATTCAAGATGGCCACCACATCTAAAATAGATTTTTAAAAAATAAGTTTGTAGCGACTACTTCTTGAAAACTATAATTGATATTGATATGGGACTTTTTCTAAAATGATCAGCATGACATGATGGTTATCAGAGTCGAACATTATTTTGATTCGACGTTAAACATGGCTGCCAGTGGCCATCTTTGTTTACATAGAGTTATATAATGAAAACTTGTAGCGACTACTCCTCTGAAACTACTTGACGGATTTTCATGAAACTTCACAAGAATGTTGCTCTTGCCGGAAATTCAAGATGGCCGCCATGGCTAAAGATAAATTTTCAAAAAACAAGTTTGTAGTGACTACTTCCTGAAATCAAAATCAATCAGTAGAGCTTCAAGGTCATTGACCTCTTGTTTTAACATGCCTGGCAGAAAAAACAAAATCTGAAGTCTGAATACCTTAAATAAAGCAAACACTCTATCTCATGTAAAACTGGCAGAATTGTGTATGTATAGTGTTACCATTTTATCAGACCATCTGGGTTGGGAACCTGAACATGTGCATTGTGTGTATATGAATTCTGCTACCATTTTTCGGGGAAAAGAGTCACATGCATTGTGTGTATATGAATTATGCTACCATTTTTCGGGGAAAAGAGTCAACGTGCATTGTATGTATATGTATAGTGTTACCATTATATCAGGCCATCCTGGGACAGGAAAAGGAATCACGTGCAGAGCTAATGGGATGTCGTGTTATCCGTCGTCCGTTAACTTTTGCATTGTGAACACTGTAGTCCCTTCATTTTTCATGTGATCTTAACCAAACTTGGCCAAAGTCTTTATATCAATGAGATCTCGGATGAGTTCGAAAACCGGCCAGATCCTATTAGTAATAACAGGGTTATTGCCCTTGAATTAACAAAAAATGATATATTTTGCCTTGTGAACATTAAGCCGCTTTATTTTTCGTGCGATCTTAACCAAACTTGGCCAAAGTCTTTATATCAATGAGAGCTCGGATGAGTTCGAAAACCGGCCAGATCGGATTAAAGTAACACCAGAGTTACTGCCCTTGAATTAACGAAAAATGCTATATTTTGCCTGGTGAACACTCTAGCACCTTCATTTATTATTTGATCTTTACCAAACCTAGTTGTACATATCATCGCCGTGTTCCAGTTGAATGTTTTTTGGCGGAGTTATGGCCCTTTAAAGGTTTTAATATACAAAATTGTCGAGATTAGTCTCTTCTGAACTCATGGCCGGATTTGAGCAAAACTTTTTAGGGATGATCAGTACCAGTCCTAGTGCATATCATCGCCGTGTTATGGTTGAATGGTTTTTGGCAGAGTTATGGCCCTTTAAAAGTTTTAGTACACAAACATTTTCCGGACTAGTTCTCCTGAACCTCTGGCCAGCTTTCAAAGAAACTGCAGGGATGATCAGTACCAAGCCTAGTTGGGCATATCGTCTCCATGTTCAGTTGAATGATTTTTGACCGAGTTATGTCCCGTTATACACAGACTTTATCTGGACTAGTTTTCCTGAACCCCTGGCTGGATTTCAGCGAAACTTAGCAGGAATGATCAGTACCAAGCCTAGTTGCGCATATCAATGTTGTGTTCCCCACCACGGACTCCATATAGCCAGTAGAGCTGTTCAGGCCCTATTGGGCCTCTTGTTGCTTATTTTTACTGATTTTCAAACTGCGCAGAAATAGACATAAATAGTTTGCATTTTTAAACGCTTGCATTATGAAGGCCTTTTTTGGAGGGTAGCAAACGTTATAGCTCAACTTTTTCTGTAAAAAAAGAAGAAAAAAGCTGTTGTCATCACTTGATCGTCGTCTACGTCTGCTTCCAGTTAAAGTTTTGTATGTAAGCTTGTGTCTCGGAAACTACTTTACATAACAGATTGAAACTTCATGCATGTATTCGGCATATTTAGACAACTTCATACAGCCAGGTTCTGTAACTCACGCTTTTATTTTAACATAATTATGCCCCCTTTTATACTTAGATGATTTGGTTAAAGTTTTGTATGTAAGCTTGTATCTCGGAGACTACCTAATGGATTAAAAAACTTCACAGATGTATTCAGCATCATTAGACAACTTCATACAGCCAGGTTCTATAACTCATGCTTTTATTTTAACAAAAGTATGGCACCTTTTATACTTAGAAAAATTGGTTAAAGTTTTGTATGTAAGCTTGTATCTCGGAGACAACATCATAGAGCCAGGTTCTGTAACTCATGCTTTTATTTTAAAATAATTATCCCCCTTTTATACTTAGATAATTTGGTTAAAGTTTTGTGTGTAAGCTTGTATCTCGGAGACTACCTAATGGATTAAAAAACTTCACAGATGTATTCAGCATCATTAGACACCATCATACAGTCAGGTTCTACAACTGGTGCTTTTATTTTAACAAAATTATGGCCCTTTTGGTTAAAATTTTGTAAGTGAACTTGACAACTTAGTCTTTAAATTTAAATGTTTCATTATATCTTAGAATCACCATAAATAATTCAATGACACATCATGCATGCATTCACTTTCATATGAAGAACTCAGAGACAAGTGCCATAATTCTGTTATTCTGTTAAGCAATTAAGCAGAATTATGCCATTCAACTTTTTCCCAATAAATAGACAAGGCCTTGAAAGTCGAGCGTCTGCACCGAAGGGTGGTGCTTCTTGTCTTAATGGAACTTTACCAATCAGTTCAGTTTCAAATGTATAGGTTTAACTAGTACCAAACCACGGTATATTTAGTTTTGCACTTTGTAAAATGATTCATCTGTAGTAATGCTATTAAAAGCTTCTTTCCAGGGTGATTTAGAAATGACATTCCTGTAACATATGAAAGGAAATAAATGGGTTGAACATGATTACATTAGTACGCCTTGATGATTTCAGGTGTCCCTGCTTATATACTAAAAACCTTTTCTATTAGGCAGCCATACAAAAGAAACATAATTCAGAATTAATGATACCAGTACATATTATATTTTATTATGCATCAGATTTAATAATAAATATAAAAAAACATGTAAAACAATTATCACAGAATTATGCAAGGAGTTATTTTGTCAGAACACGGTCACAACTGTCACAGAATCCATAAAAGTTACAGTTTTTATAGGCCTGTTTGCTAGTATACGATTATGCGCATTCCTCGTGTTGGTATTCTGCACGGTTTTGAGAACGCTTTTTATACCTACGGCATCACTCTGTCTGTCTGCGTTGTCTAAATAATGATCCAAGTCCGTAGACTGTTTCTCCTTGTTTAAAAAATGATACGAGTCTGTAGACTGTTTCTCCATGTTGTTTAAAAAATGATGCGAGTCCGTAGAAGATGTCCGAAGAGGCGGCAGTGACTGCACGTGCACCAGTCTGTCAGGGTCATTGTGAATGAATGAGGTCACAACTTTGTCGGTGTCTGTGGCAGGGTCAGATTCACCATTGTCTTGAGATATGATCACTAGATGAGAACTATTGAACTGAATATTATTGCCACTGTTGTCATTACCACTACCTTTGTCGTTGACAATGCAACTATTGTCAGTGATTTGGTTTTGGTTGTTGTTGGTTAGATTGGTGACGTTGATGTCAGTTGTAGAACTGATGCTGTCCTCGAACATGTTAGAGCATGCCAGCGGCTGCTTGTCGTACACTGGTTGGCTCAGACTCGTGGTGCAACCCTGCAATATATAAATAAATACTGAGAAGGGGATCCCTTGAAAGCAACAAACAGAAACAAGAGAGAAAGGTAGTAGACTCGGTTTTATTGAGTCTGTTCATGAGAGGTAATGTAGAAAGCAACACCTGTCATGCTCTCTGGCACCGACCTCAGCAGTTTACTACTTTAAAGCCAAACAGACTGGGCCTGATGATCCCAAAGGACCAGTAAGTAGTAACATGACGGATTTATAGTCTTGGCGACTTTTTACAGTGCCACACAACACTCAGTAAGTGCTAGTGAGACAAACATGTTATATATGTAGAGGGTTAAGGGTTAAAATAATTTTCCTACCTACAATATTTCTTTAAGCACATGTTGTTTAAAGTTCTCCGGCAATTTTTTGTTTTATGAACGTGTTTATGTTTATTTAAATCGAAATCAATACACAACAATAGACAATAGACACTTACAATTCACACATTGCAATATCTGTGAAAAGCGAAACTTTGATGACTTTGAAAATGTTGAACGGGTAAATTAATCCACAGGTAAATGTATTTATCAATTATCTGACAATAGTTGTTCAGCTATACAATTCAGATTTACCTCATTTCCCCGTGCAGTCACGCAATACTAAAAGTAATATCTACGTCATGCAAATAATACTTATTTTTACATACAACTTAGTAGCGGTTTTAAATATAATTATGTTTCTCTCCGAGACTGTCAAGAAATGTTCATACAATGTTTAAGAGTTAGATTTGTTAGTTGATAATACTACAAAAAAGGTGGCCATTCATCTTTAAAGGGACACACTGCAATCTTGAATTGATTATCAAACATTGAAATTAGAAATGTATTTATCCAGTGTCATTTTGACTTTAAACCAGCTTGCATATAATTATATAAAGTTTTGAGTTTCCTTGTGTTTCCTCTTTTTCTACCCTAGGTTTGATTATATTATTGGTGCATGAAAATCAGCAGTTAATAATATGCAAAAACAAACAGCTTTGAACTATTTTTATAATTATATTAATGATTGAACAAATGCAAACTATGTAGAAAAACCAACAGGACTCCATGAGTTTTTCCAAAATAAAGATTGCCATGTGTTCTTTCATGAGCCTAATAATTTTAACCCTTTACCCCCTACATATATATAATGGACTGTTCTTCCTTTAAATTAAGACCATTCCATTTATGTGACAAAAGGGTGTTTTTGGGAAAATTACTGATCAGCAGCCAGACGTTACTCGCAGGCTGATCTGGGTTTACAATGGATGCAATGGCTATTATAGTCTTGCTTAGCGGGTTACGGATTAATATAATTTTGCTATTATTATCTGGTTGCTCATGAAGTGAATGAGTTTGCAAAATTCTTATTGATAGATCAAAATAACAGAAAGTTCACGATTAAAATGACCCCTAAAAAATCAAGGAAGTTTTACAGTTCAAAATGTTGATTAGTCAGTATGCGCCGCGTGTCTGGGGACTTGTAAGTTTGTACGTCATCACTTGTTTACTTTGTCTCCCCATGAAACTGATTGGACCGTACTTGAGCAATACAGGGGGGCTTCTGTGGCCACTGTGAATGATAGTATATCTTTAAGGATGTCCTTATGTAATCAACTACGATGACATTCTGTCTGCATCCACTTCATGGATGACAAAAGGGTCTGTCGTACTAGGAAAAGGCAGATTTACCATGAATTTTGTAAATCAACAAGTTTGTTTTTTTCTCTTCTAAATAAATTTTGCTTTATTAAACCATTTTACATTTTATTTATCTATATGCATCAGTATGTTAACATGCATGCGTATTTGCACTATGAAATCACAAACTTACAATACATTGTTCTTCTTTTTGAGACTTAGTCAAGAGTTCCACTTGTTATTTATACCATATAATGCAAAATGCCATGCTGTTGTAAAATATCAAAAATATATTGAATTTTGACGATTTTTTTGCCCCCAAAGGGTGGCATATAGTAGTCGCACTGTCTGTCCGTTCGTCTGTACACTCGTGTCCGCTTCATAACTCTGACAATAATGGACGGATTTTCAAATAACTTTGCACAATTGCTCACCACAAGACGTCGTGTCGCGAATTTTTTTTCATGTTTTTTTATTTGAATTTTATTGTTTGATTTTTTTTTATTTTTTTTTTTTAAATATATCTGTTGGTTTCATATTGCTCCAAGGTCAAGTTCACACTTACAGGTCACTTCGGGGGCATTTGTCACTTACTGTGACATTTCTTGTTCATTATTTTTTTAACATTTTTTTAACATTTTTTTATTGAAAATGTTAGCAGGGGTCCTTCTGTTAGAGAAGGTGCTCTTATTAGTGGGAAGTATGGTAGCTTCGTGGAAGCGAAAATAATCATCAAACTTTACATTGATTATATCACCCAATGAAAAACTTGCTGCTTGAAAAGAAGTGTTTCCCGTTGTTAATGTTTTATATTGGGAAACAAATGATCGCTTTCCATGTATTTTCAGTAAGCATTTTTTTTATGTACTTGTTTTCAATATTGTTTATTTGAAATGAAATAGAGTTTTTTGAATATATTGGGACATCAATGTCAGCAGTAGAATAGATGAAGGATGAAGTTTCGCCAGCGAGCGAACCCATGCGGTGCAGCGGTCTGTAGCTCCAAAGTGGAATGCCTCTGAGTTTCTGAGGCCTGTGGTATATTTGAATATGGACAGTAATGATTATGCAAGGCTTTAGTGCATATAGGGGATCCTCTCTGTGTGTGGTGGGGTCATGGCCACATCTCTGACGCTTTGATGGAAAACATGCGTCGATCATTGTTTTGACCATATCACCTTGTTCACTATGACATCATAGCCACTGACACGGTGGTGTCCGTGAACTGGTACCAGTGCTGACCACTGGTTACCACTGACCTTTTGTGTCATTAACTGGACCCAATACTGACCACTGGTCAAATATGTGGCTGCTAGTGTATATCGATGTCCTCACAAGGAAATACGCAGGATATTTCGAATACTTGGATAAGATAGTCGCGTTATCAGTAGCTTGAGCTATAGTAGTAAATCGCCAACTGGTAAACAAAATTCCTGTGGAATCAGCACTGTTGAACTATTTGTACTTAGTTCACGGTTTGTTGTGCCAGCTTGGGTGAGGGGACTTCAAACCCTAAGTTCACACACATAACTGTTTTGACACGAGTGTCACAATGGTCATAACTAGTCGTGATCCTGCTGGATCTTAGTACCATGGAATCGGACAAGTTTTCTCACTAACATTGCTGTCCGAGTACAGTGTACTTAAACTTTTGACTTATGTGCTATAGTAAAGTGTTGATTGTTGCAGTTTGTGATTTGGCTAAGTGTTTGTTTATAGTCACACTGTGGCGATGTCCTTTCATTATCATGTTGGGTATTCACACATGTACTAGTAGCCTAAAATGGAGGATTTCTATAAAAGGCAATAACTCTTGACAAGATAAAAATGATTCGAATTTTACACAGTTTGTTCTTAATTATCCTTATTAACCCTTAACCCACTAAGCACGACTATAATAGCCTTTGCGGCCATTGTAAACTCGCAGGCAGATCAGGGTTTACAATGTCCAGCTGCTGATCAGTCATTTCCCCCCAAAACACCCTTTGTCACATAAATGGAATGGTCTTAATTCAATGACAGAATAGTCAATTATATATATGAAGCGGCTTAAGGGTTAAATTTGTTTTTTAGGGTTAATAATTTTTTTCCTGGGCCATTATTTCTCAAAACTTGGTGTGACGCTTAGGTTTTAGAAAAACAGAAAATATAAAAAAAAGACACTTAAAACTTTAGCTTACAGGGGATTAGGGGGCTAGTATCACTTGGGTAAAAGGTCTTAATTTAAAAGAAAGTAAAACATCTATTTAGGGTCTATTTTAGATTTACTCTTTTAGTTGTATGATAGCAACAAATCTGAAAATATTGTCCTATAACTGTGTTTTTTTTAATAAGAAAAATAGGTTATTTTGCATCAGTATTTACATGATTTCATTGTATTCCTAGAAGTGTCAACTTTAACAAGTTAACTTATTTGATGATTACGTTTTGACTTTTATCTCGAAAATGATATTATATTGTGACAGCATGAATAATTATTGTTCGTTTCAAAAACTCTTCATTCGGTCGGTAAAGAATAATTTTTTCTGAGAGGTGTTACACTTAGTGATAAATTTTCCATGAAAAAATGCACCAAATTCTTTCACAGCTACATAAATGTATGCGTATATGATATATCTTCAAGCCTGCAACATTTTAAAATGATTTAAAATACATGAGCTGAGAAAATTGAATTTAAACTTAAAATGATTAATTACTACAGATGATTCTATACACCCTAATGCACTGTATTGAATAGGTGGGTTAGAAAGAACAAAATAAGAAACTTTTGTAGAAATTTGGTTTGTTGTTATGTATTGAACTGTGTCAACAGATTTCAAATTGCAGTGTGTCCATCTGTTGAAGATACAATTAACCCTTAGCCTGCTATGGCCGACTGCAATGGCCGACTACAATAGCCTTTGCATCCATTGTAAACCCAGATCAGCTGCGAGTAAAAACTTGCAGTCTGATCAGGGTTTACTATGTCCGGCTGCTGATCAATCATTTCCCCCCAAAACACCCCTTTGTCACATAAATGTAATGGTCTTATAAATTCAAAAAAAGAACGGTCCATTATATATATGTAGGAGGGTATGGGTTAAACAAGAACCAAAATGAAATATGCATCAGGAAAGTACTAATTGGGTGACAATGCACCTCAGACAATAATAAGTATCCTAATCTCTAGTATTACCACCCTTTCCCGCCCACGCCCCCACCCAACACAACCCATATTTAAAAAACAATATTTTTTATTAAATAAATGTTTCCTTTTGTAAAATGCAGCACTCATGGGAGTAAATAACAGGGAGACTAAGGTACATGTAAATACTGCCTTAATTATAAAACGCCATATTAAGAGGGATGCAAATTAATAAAAAACAAAAGACATACCATAATTTCACCTTGTGACCACAGCAGCTTCTATTGCAGGTATTTTACGGTGCTGCTGTTACCACTCACTGATTTCTTCTTTCCGTTTTAGTTGATATCTGAGTTTTGGAGGATGAATACTGCCGTGTCAAAAAAATGCATATTCGACTTGGATACGCTTGATCCGTATCACAAAACGTTTACAATCTACGCCAATCGTTTTTGTTTTGTTTCACAGAGCTTGACTGTCAATGCCTGTGTTATAGGCAGTCCAGAATCTTTGTCTACTTCCCATATATCAGTTACTTGTACATTATTTATCACATTTATTCCACTGTGTCATTATTTCTCCTGCTGAATAATTGAGGTACCTGTTTAACTTCTCTATTTTCTCTTGACTTCCTCTCTAGAGGTTGAATACTAAGAAGGTTAATGCAATTCGATTTCTTTTTGATAATGTCATTTAGAAACAATGTTTTATATTACGCTGCCCACACTGCAGATAGATTAAACTTAAGCTCTCAATTACAGGATATCAGTCCTGTTTAGGCGTGTTTTATTTCATATAAATAAAGAATTTCTCTCTAGCATTCATTTCTTGTTATCTTGTTTTCCTTAATTTTATTCAGCTTGTGAATATATCTTAAATTTAAGGTCGAAAACACAAAGATCCAACTTGTTAGGTTTATCTTCCCAGGTTGTATGAGATGAGATGAGATGAGATGTCGGAGTAGCGGTATTTAAATGAACACCAGCAGTTTATATACCTGTAGTTTATCAATTTGCCATGTCATAACTAATGCTCATGGCCTATTCGCTAACCGAGCGATTGAGACTTTAGAAACATCCCCTGACACTCTGCACAGATTCACTACCTCTGACACTCTGCACAGATTCACTACCTCTGACACTCTGCACAGATTCACTACCTCTAAAACCTGCTCAGATCTATTTACAGCAGTTTATGGTTCCATTTCTAGTGTCTGTTGATATAGGGATAGGTAATGTTCCTCAACAATTTAGTGTAGGTAGTTCTAATTTCATCTATTGCAACAATTTATGTAAATCCATTAACACAGTTAAGAGTAAAAGTGTGTCAGATATACATTCTTGACACTCTGTGTTCTATGGTGTTAATTATGATGAAAACAGGCAGTAAAACATTTTTGTGGATTATTTAATACAGTGCCCTGCTAATGCCGTATTTACATAAAAGTTATGAAATTTTGAAATGTTTCCATGCTATTTGAACACTTTGGTATCTTGCATACTGCTAGATAGTATATCCTTGAGCTTAATTAAAGAAAATCTTTAAAATAAACATGAATAAGTATAAAACTCAATCCTTTTCGTCTAGATCTAGTATTTTATTTACCTGGATCAATTTATTTTCATTCAAATATAGTATATATACATCACAAGATCTAATATTTAATGTTTGGGTTAAAGTCTTCAATCAGATATATTGTCATTCAAGTCAACGTCTCCATTTTTATCGACTCCCTCGCTGCATGGTTAATAGTCTGCCGTGAGCGATGACGTAAACGGCTGTAGATTCCAGAGACGATTTTTAAATATTCCATTCCTCTATTCGTGAAAATCTCTTAATCGACATAGTGAAGACCGTCGGTAGCGTAATTCTATTTATTATGTTTCAATCTTTTGTCCATTGTACTGAAAATTATTCTTTGTAACGCGATAAATGTTTTGTTATATTTAGCTATATTAAACAAGGTTTCATGTTTGAAAATGAATAATCACTTTTCTTTCTCAAGTGGTGTTACTTTTCTATTTACACTGTTCTATGTAACAATTTGAATTTTATCCTCTCAAATCTATTGATATAGTGTTCGTATGCAAGAGATCTCGTTTCAGATATAAAATATTGTAAATATTTAATATCTGAAATTCACACGTCCAGTAGTTAACAAACCCTTATGTATATTAAATGTGGCGGTATTGAAAATAAACAGTGATTCAATAATTTATTGCCAAGCTGTCAGTAGATTAACGGGTCAATCAAAAGCTTTCGCCTGACGAGAATCTCGACTTAGATTAAGCCTGAATAATCATGCTAAATCCTTCTTTATCAACACATCAATAGAGAAATAGGGGAACACACAGTGTGTAAAATATAATAAATGAGAAAACAGACTTTATATTTATTGACCTATATTCCTTCTCGATGTAATAGGTATGTTATGTTGATGTAAGAGGTCTTTTATGTCGACATCTTACAAAGTAACCTAGTTGTGCAAGATTATGCTTTCAGATTTTGGGAGATTCAATTTTGTTATTTTAAAGTTTAAAAAGTGCATGTGTATGAATATATTATTTTAAAATTCTCAATATTTAGATACTGTCCCCTGCAAACAAATACCATATACCTTGGTTTAAACGCCCCTTAGGGCCTTGTGTTTTACAAAAAGGGGTGTTTTTATAAGGTTAGGTATAAACAAATTGCAAAAATGATTCAGTAAGCATGCTCTGCATTAAAAAAGCTTTATGGTTAAGTCCCATTTCTGAGACACCGGAAGATGTTGGGCTTTCAAACTTCACACAAGTTTACTTCTGCATGACAGCAGTATGGCACAGGCCTGCCAAATCTCCACATAAAATCCTGCATGACAGCAGTATGGCACAGGCCTGCCAAATCTCCAGATAAAATCCTGCATGACAGCAGTATGGCACAGGCCTGCCAAATCTCCAGATAAAATACAGATTCTCCAGCTTTTTCAGTAGCTCTCCGGATCTCCGGATTTAAGTATACAATCTGTTCATGATTTAACAGCTATACTTTCACAGTTTATCAGCTATTTCCCGAATTGGTCCTGTTATGCTCCCTAGTCAGAGGAATACATGTATATACAAGTATATACAAGTGTCGAATCAGTGGGGGTCATCCGTGTAATATACTGACTGAATATACAATTAACACCTAAGGACATAATTAGTTCCTTCAGTGGCATAACGACATGCGTAATGGTTTGATGTCTGTGATTTCTTTAATTGGTTAAACTAACTGAAATTGCAACTGTGAGGAACTAGCAACTCCTTGTGTGTGGTACCACTATAACAGCTGCTGCTGTGAACGATGATTATATTTTGCATACTGACGTCATATCAAATTTTTCAAATTCATCACTGATATCGGCAGGTGCCCTCCTGATTTTTCAGGACTTCATCCGTGGTGCAGTAATTTGGTGTGCACATGCACTACGGAAACAACGCGTTCTAATTAAATTATTTCCTGTTATCTAGGCATTGCCTATTTCATAATACTTCTAAATGAAGTCAAAGTCATGCACCGTAACAAATTCTTTACACGATTCTTTCATACGTACAAGGATTGTCTTTGTTGAATATCGTCTTCACTGGCGTGTCCTGCGTGATAGGGGCCTGCCATGTTTGACCGGACTACTTTCCCCCCCATAATTCCAAGCGCCAAACACGAGAGATGATACTAGTATTGATCGAGGGCGAGAATGTAAATTTTGTAGAGTTGACTTAGCATGCATCAGTCTGTGTAAGTGCACTTTCATAAAAAAACAGTTGTGGTAGAAACTAAACCAAGTCTTTCTAATTGAATCATTATGCTAATTTATTATTTTCTATAACTATCAAACAATGCATCAACTTGTATTAAGTGCATAAATAATTTAAATTTGCGCTTTAAAAAAAATAGTGTGGAAATCAAGTCGCGCGCTAAAAATTTCCAATTAAAACGTTCTTTGCGCGTTTTAAACCTTAAATTTTAAAAATCTCAGGATTTTGTGTTAAAAGGTTTTTGCAGGCCTGATGGCAGTATGTTCCAGTCAAAACAATATGAATGACATTGACTCACTTTTACATTTTGTTAATTTTCATTAACATTTTATAATAAAGGTCCATTACTTAGAAACCAGATGCCATACCGCTTTCGAACTTCATCCACTCTTACATTTATACCTTTGTCAATGTTCATCTTTACATTGCAGCTGCACAAACTAATGTTCTATTCATTAGCGTGTTTGATCCTTATCATGGTTGTGTGGATTTGTTGTTGACCTCCATACAGTTGAAAACTGATTTTTAGCTCTACTGGCAGAAGGCCAGCAGAGCTTATGGGATGGCGAGTTGTCCGTTGTCCGTCCGTCCTTCGTCCGTCGTCCGTTAACTTTTGCCTTGTGAACACTCTAGGGCCTTCATTATTAATTGAATCTTTACGAAACTTTGCCAGTGTCTTTATATCAATGAAAGCTCGGACAAGTTCGAAAACCAGCCAGATCGGAATAATTCACCGGAGTTATGGCCCTTGTTTTGCCGAAAAATGCCATATTAGGCCTTGTGAACATATTAGCACCTTCATTTATTATTTGATCTTTACCAAGCTTGCACAGATTGTTAATATCAATGAAAGCTCGGACAAGTTTGAAAACCAGCCAAATCTGATCAGTAACACCGGAGTTATGGCCCTTGTCTTTTCTGAAAAATGCTATTTTCTGCCTTGTGAACACTCTAGCACCTTCATTTATTATTTGATCTTTACCAAACTTGCACAGATTGTTAATACCAATTATAGCTTGGACAAGTTCGAAAATCAGCTGAATTGGGTCAATAACACCAGAGTTTTGGTCCTTTTTTTCTAAAAAATGCCATTTTCTGTCTTGTGAACACTCTAGCACCTTCATTTATTATTTGATCTTTACCAAACTTGCACAGATTGTTAATATCAATGAAAGCCTGAACATGTTCGAAAACCAGCTAAATCGGATCGCTTACACTGGAGTTATGGCCCTTGTTTTTTTTGTAAAATGCTATTTTCTGCCTTGTGAACACTCTAGGGCCTTCAATATTAATCGGATCTTTACTTAACTTTGTCAGTGTTTTTATATCAATGAAAGCGCGAACAAGTTCGAAAATCGGCAAGATTGAAATAATTTCACAGGCGTTATGGCCCTTGTTTTGCTGAAAAATGCCATATTAAGCCTTCTGAACACTCTAGCACCTTCATTTATTATTTGATCTTTACCAAACTTGCAAAGATTGTTAATATCAATGAAAGCTCGGACAAGTTCGAAAACTAGCTAGGTTGGACCATTAACAGCGGAGTTATTGCCCTTGATTTAGTTAAAAATGCTATATTTTGCCTCGTTAAGACGATAGGGGCTTCATTGTTCATCTGATCTTTACCAAACTTTATCACATTGTTAATATCAATGAAAGCTCGGACAATTTCGAAAACCATTCATATCGGACCAGTAACAGCGGAGTTATGGCCCTTGATTTAGTTCAAAATGCTATATTTTGCTTCTTAAGACTATTTTTTATCCGATCTTTACCAAACTTTATCAGATTGTTAATGTCAATAAAAGCTCGGTCAAGTTCGAAAACCAGAGAAATCGTACCAGTAACAGCGGAGTTATGGCCCTTGATTTTGTTAAAAATGCTATAATTTGCCTCGTCTTACAATAGGGCCTTCATTTTGCATCTGATCTTAGCCAAACTTTACCAGATTTTATGACTTTCTTCTTTTTATATTATTTATTTATTTATTTTTGATTTTTTTTTACATTTTTTTTTTTACATTTTTTTTTCATTTTTTTGTTCAAATAATTTTTGACTTTTTTATTTTAGCTCTATTTTGGACCAGTCAGACCAGTAACAGAGAAGTTATGGCTCTTGATATAGTTAAAAATGCTATATTTTGCCTCATTAATACGGTAGGGTCTTCATTTTTCATCTGATCTTTACCAAACTTTACCAGATTCCTTAGTTATGGCCCTTGATTTAGTTCAAAAGCTGTATTTTGCCCAAAACTTTCCAAAAAACGTAAATGGCAGTCTCTCGCTTCATTGATGTTATAAGAGCCATGTTGGCCAGTAGAGCGTCCACAGGCCCTCTTGGGCCTCTTGTTCTGAAAATGCCTTCATTCGTGTTTTGTTGAATAGGTATTTAATATAATAAATAAACATTAAATGAACAATAAAGCATATTATATTGTTTTATTGATGAAAGCAAGTTCAACTGATTCGTTACTACCAATGATTGCATACCGCCGTATGCATGTATGGTAGCATTATGTTTTTACCAAACAAAGGTCACTCATTATAAATTACCTTGAACTACTTTTTGAACTTTTTTAGTTGTAAATTGGGGTCGTAGTCAAAACAGACACGCCAGGGTTCAAGATACATTTAGCGTATAGGAAGAAGAAGAAGACCTACAATAGAAATAACAACAAGTTCACAACATTCTAACCAAACTCACAACTTGACAACTTGACGTGGCGTAAATAAAAGAATACCACAGAAGTAATTAGCTAAATAAGTCCACTATCTTACCAGCGCCAATATGTGGTAGACTCAAAAGTAATATAAAGGTTTTTCGAGTCTTTGCAAAGTATATAAAGATAACGTATGAGAGAACCAACGATGATGGAATGGAACGAAAGAAGAAACACATTGTTAGGATTTGGCGGGTTAATTGCTTGTGCATCTATAAACATGTGCAACTCAGGAAATATCTCAAATACCACGCTATGACACTCATGCTAGGTACAATACAACATGCATTATTATATAAAGACACGGACATCACTGTACAGAACATGTCACAGACGATGCAATATAAACAATGGTTTACATTTACATTAAGTCCATTATTCAGATACCAAAAGCCTTACAGCTTTCAAACTTCATACACATCTATATGACAAATACCTTTCTACAAACAGTAGGTCTGTCCGGACATTGACCTACTTTTTGCACTAAAGTTTTATATTAAAGTTCTTTTAATTGAGACCCTTTAACCGAGATACCAAAAGTCATACAACTGAAACTAAGGCCGTTAAAATAGCCTTGACATACTAACATTGATTTTTAGCTCTACTGGCCTTCGGCCAGCAGAGCTTATGGGATGCCGAGTTGTCCGTCCGTCGTCCGTCAGTCGTTAACTTTTGTCTCGTTAAGACGATAGGGCCTTCATTTTTCATACGATCTTTACAAAACTTTAACAGGTTGTTAATATCAATGAAAGCTCGGACAAGTTCGAAAACCAGCCAGATCGGACCAGTAACAGCGGAGTTATGGCCCTTGATTTAGTTAAAAATGCTATATTGCTAAATTTTGCTTCGTTAAGATGATAGGGCCTTCATTTTCATTCTATCTTTACCAAATGTTACCACATTGTTAATATCAATGAAAGCTCAGACAAGTTCTAAAACCAGCCAGATCGGACCAGTAACAGCGGAGTTATGGTCCTTGATTTAGTTAAGACGATAGGGCCTTCATTGTTCTTCCGATCTTTACCAAACTTCATCAGATTGTTAATATCGATGAAAGCTCGGACAAGTTCGAAAACCATTTATATCGGACCAGTAACAGCGGAGTTATGGCCCTTGATTTACTTCAAAATGCTATATTTTGCCTCGTTAAGACGCTAGGGCCTTCATTTTGCATCTGGTCTTTGCCAAACTTTACCAGATTTTATGATTTTTTTTTCTTTTTTTTTTGTTATAATTTGTTTTGATTTTCTTTTTTTTTTATTATTACTTTTTAATTCATATTTTTTTTTTTTTTTTTTTTTTTATTTTTTTTTTTTTTTTTAAATTATTACCAGTATTATTTATTTATTTAAAAAAACAACGTTTTTAACATTTCTTTTAATTTTTTTTTTTTAGCTCTATGTTGGACCAGTCGGAACAGTAACAGAAGAGTTACGGCTCTTGATTTAGTTAAAAATGCTATATATTGCCTCGTTAATATGATAGGGCCTTCGTTTTTCATCTGATCTTTACCAAACTATACCAGATTCTTTAGTTATGGCCTTTGATTTAGTTAAAAAGCTGTATTTTACCCAAAACTTTCAAAAAAACGTAAATGGCAGTCACTCACTTCATTGATGTTATAAGAACCATGTAACAGAAGAGTTACGGCTCTTGATTTAGTTAAAAATGCTATATATTGCCTCGTTAATACGATAGGGCCTTCGTTTTTCATCTGATCTTTACCAAACTATACCAGATTCTTTAGTTATGGCCCTTGATTTAGTTGTATTTTACCCAAAACTTTCAAAAAAACGTAAATGGCAGTCACTCATTTCATTGATGTTATAAGAACCATGTTAGCAAGTAGAGCGTCCACAGGCCCTCTTGGGCCTCTTGTTTTTGTATGTGACTGACAGCAGTTAAGTGGGGCATCCTTGTCCCATGGACACACACATTTCTCATTGGTTTTACAATGTGAAACCAGATACCTGTAGATACTTAAACAATAAGAGAGACAATATAAATGACATTGTTAATCCATCCATTAAGTATTGACTTTGTAAGCTCTCCTTTTCTTTGTTGACAGATGATTAGTGAGTGGAATCCTGGTATACCATAGGCTGAATGTGAATTTTGTCTTAATAGACGAAAATGAAGCTTGCATCTAAACTATGATGTAAAGGGCACCATCATTTAGTACAGGAAATGGCTTTCCTTGCTAATGTCCATGATGCTTTCCTATGCTGTGTCTGCATGCATTTATATATCTTTGTCGCGATGCACACTGCTATAGTTGGGCAGAATTGTAAGGACCTGTGGTTTTAATAAATGAAATCAAGAGATGCTTTTGTTGGATGGGGAGTCAAGGTGGTGTGGGTGGGGTATCAATTTATTTTATGTGTTTTTGTTTGGGAGGTGGGGGTGGGAGGTGTGGTGGATGCGGACTGTACATACATCCAACTACTAATGGATTGTGATTGTAAATGTTCTTAAGCATACTGAAATATCAATAGTAAAAATGTCATCAAACAATCTGATCTTGAACTTTGTTTTATTCCTCAAAAAACAAAAACAATGCTTTTGCAATAGCATCCCAATATTGCAAATAGTATCTCAATGGTTCTGGAAATGGTACTTTGGGCTATTGCTATACAATCTCGATAGTCAACCTGCCCTCAGTCCTTATGTCTAATTCAGATCTGTTTGTTTCATCATTAGGGAATAATTGAGCCTGTTCCAATGTTGCAGTGACATCAATTTTATATCCGAAATTCTTAGATCTTTCAGATTGATTTTCCTTTCTTGTATGAATGTGTTCCCATTGGTCTTTGATTTCGGGTCAGTTGGTCACAGTGGACCTGTGCATTAATATTTGAATTCCACTGAAGTTCTCACATGCAGTCAATTTGTTTGTTTGAATGGCAATTTACGTCATTTTTAGCACATGTTAGGCTATATATGATGGTCACTTCCTTTGTGGTAGAGGCAGACCAACCTGTTTTTCCAGCGGGAATCAAACCCACTGTGGTGAGAGGCGAGTACGTTTTTAGATGTAGGGTCTTTACTATCCCACCATGGGTGTCGAACAAAGGCCTATTGATTTTGGGGTCAGTAGTTTGAAGGTTTAGGTCACAGTGACCTCGACATCAAAAACTGGCTGGACTTTGTATTCTGAAGGTAAAGTTCTCGAATTTATTCAAATTGTAATCTTGATCGTAAACATGTTTCTACTGATTCCTTCCATTTCAGCTGTGATACTGACTCCAACAAGAGAGCTGGCAATGCAGATCACCTCAGAGTGCAAGTCCTTCAACAAAGCTCTCGGGTTACACGCAGTCTGTGTCTTTGGCGGTATGGGAATCTCGGAGCAGATCGCAGAGCTGAAGCGTGGCTGTGAGATCATCGTGTGTACTCCTGGAAGAATGATTGACATGCTGGCAGCCAACAATGGTATTTCATTTCTGCCATTACTTTAATAATTTTTATAGGCTGTGTGTTGTATCTTTAAATAAACAATTCAGACTCATATAAACATGGTAGATAGTGGCTGTTTTGATCAGTAGTCTGAGGGTTTAAAATGACTAATTAAAAAAAGAGACATATGTATTGTGTCTAATTGTTGCCTCCTGTGGTGTTTCTTTTTCCAAAAGTGTTTATTAAAGCGTGTTTTTTTTAAATTTCTGTTACCAAAACCAGAGATTTTCAGGTAGATTACAATCATTATTTTTAATCCGCCTGAAAATCGTGGGTTTTTGTTCCAAAAATTAGTCCAATTTTTTTTTTTATCAGAGGAATGGGTGGTGGCAATAAGAGAATAAGAGATAATCAAAAAAGTGGTGGTGAATGAAGTTAAAGTAATGCAGAATTTCAGCATTTGTCTATTGATCCATCAGTTATTTGAACACATGTCTTTTTTACACCTTCAATAATCAATCTGTATTTGATAATATTTTGAAATTGAACTGTTTGCTTTAGAGAAGTTTCTTAGAGTGCAAACAAACTCTGTGTGTATCCCAAGATCAGTAATGTGCAAACAGTATGTGTGTATTCCAAAAAAGATGAAGTTCGTTAGAGTGCAAACAAAATATGTGTGTTTCCCCAGCTTATTGAAGTTTGTTGGAGTACAAACACGATCTGGGTGTATTACAAGACTGATGCATTTTGTTAGAATCTGTGTATCCTAAGACAGAACAACAGTGATAGTATGAAAACACAATCTGTGTTTCACAAGACAATTGAAATTTGTTTGAGTACAAACACACTTTATGTGTTGCCAAACAAGACGAAGTTTGTTATAACAGTGTGCAGTCAAAAAGTGTGCAGTCAAATTCTGTGTGTATCCCAAGGCCATTGAAGTTTGTTAGAGTGCAAACTCAATCTGTGTGTATCCAAAGGCCATTGAAGTTTGTTAGATTGCAAACTCAGTCTGTGTGTATCCCAAGGCCATTGAATTGTGTTAGATTGCAAACTCAATCTGTGTGTATCCCAAGGCCATTGACGTTTGTTAGGTTGCAAACTCAATCTGTGTGTATCCCAAGGCCATTGAAGTTTGTTAGGGTGCAAACTCTGTGTGTATCCCAAGGCCATTGAAGTTTGTTAGATTGCAAACTCAGTCTGTGTGAATCCCAAGGCCATCGAAGTTTGTTAAGAGTGTAAACTCAATCTGTGTGTATCCCAAGGCCATTGAAGTTTGTTAGATTGCAAACTCAGTCTGTGTGTATCCCAAGGCCATTGAAGTTTGTTAGATTGCAAACTCAATCTGTGTGTATCCCAAGGCCATTGAAGTTTATTAGGGTGCAAACTCTGTGTGTATCCCAAGGCCATTGAAGTTTGTTAGAGTGCAAACTCAGTATGTGTGTATCAGATGCCATCGAAGTTTGTTAGAGTGCAAACTCAATCTGTTTGTATCCCAAGGCCATTGAAGTTTGTTAGGGTGCAAACTTAATCTGTTTGTATCCCAAGGCCATTGAAGTTTATTAGGGTGCAAACTCTGTGTGTATCCCAAGGCCATTGAAGTTTATTAGGGTGCAAACTCTGTGTGTATTCCAAGGCCATTGAAGTTTGTTAGAGTGCAAACTCATTATGTGTGTATCCCAAGGCCATTGAAGTTTATTAGCGTGCAAACTCAATCTGTTTGTATCCCAAGGCCATTGAAGTTTGTTAGAGTGCAAACTCAGTATGTGTGTATCCCAAGGCCATTGAAGTGTATTAGGGTGCAAACTCTGTGTGTATCCCAAGGCCATTGAAGTTTGTTAGGGTGCAAACTCAGTATGTGTGTATCCCAAGGCCATTGAAGTTTATTAGAGTGCAAACTCAATCTGTGTGTATCCCAAGGCCATGGAAGTTTATTAGGGTGCAAACTCTGTGTGTATCCCAAGGCCATTGAAGTTTGTTAGAGTGCAAACTCAGTATGTGTGTATCCCAAGGCCATCGAAGTTTGTTAGAATGCAAACTCAATCTGTTTGTATCCCAAGGCCATTGAAGTTTGTTAGGGTGCAAACTCAGTCTGTGTGTATCCCAAGGCCATTGAAGTTTGTTAGGGTGCAAACTCAGTCTGTGTGTATCCCAAGGCCATTGAAGTTTGTTAGGGTGCAAACTCAGTATGTGTGTATCCCAAGGCCATTGAAGTTTATTAGGGTGCAAACTCAATCTGTGTGTATCCCAAGGCCATTGAAGTTTATTAGGGTGCAAACTCTGTGTGTATCCCAAGGCCATTGAAGTCTATTAGGGTGCAAACTCTGTGTGTATCCCAAGGCCATTGAAGTTTATTAGGGTGCAAACTCAGTATGTGTGTATCCCAAGGCCATCGAAGTTTGTTAGGGTGCAAACTCAATCTGTTTGTATCCCAAGGCCATTGAAGTTTGTTAGGGTGCAAACTCAGTCTGTGTGTATCCCAAGGCCATTGAAGTTTGTTAGGGTGCAAACTCAGTCTGTGTGTACCCAAGGCCATTGAAGTTTGTTAGATTGCAAACTCAATCTGTGTGTATCCCAGGGCCATTGAAGTTTGTTAGATTGCAAACTCGGTCTGTGTGTACCCAAGGCCATTGAAATTTGTTTGATTGCAAACTCAATCTGTGTGTATCCCAAGGCCATTGAAGTTTATTAGGGTGCAAACTCTGTGTGTATCCCAAGGCCATTGCAGTTTGTTAGAGTGCAAACTCAGTATGTGTGTATCCCAAGGCCAACGAAGTTTGTTAGAGTGCAAACTCAATCTGTGTGTATCCCAAGGCCATTGAAGTTTGTTAGATTGCAAACTCAATCTGTGTGTATCCCAAGGCCATTGAAGTTTGTTAGATTGCAAACTCAATCTGTGTGTATCCCAGGGCCATTGAAGTTTGTTAGATTGCAAACTCAATCTGTGTGTATCCAAAGGCCATTGAAGTTTGTTAGATTGCAAACTCAATCTGTGTGTATCCCAAGGCCATTGAAGTTTGTTAGATTGCAAACTCGGTCTGTGTGTACCCAAGGCCATTGACGTTTGTTTGATTGCAAACTCAATCTGTGTGTATCCCAAGGCCATTGAAGTTTGTTAGATTGCAAACTCAGTCTGTGTGTATCCCAAGGCCATTGAAGTGTGTTAGGGTGCAAAATCACTCTGTGTGTATCCCAAGGCCATTGAAGTTTGTTAGATTGCAAACTCGGTCTGTGTGTACCAAAGGCCATTGAAGTTTGTTTGATAGCAAACTCAATCTGTGTGTATCCCAAGGCCATTGAAGTGTGTTAGGGTGCAAACTCAATCTGTGTGTTTCCCAAGGCCATTGAAGTTTGTTAGATTGCAAACTCAATCTATGTGTATCCCAAATCCATTGACGTTTGTTGGAGTGCAAACTCAATTTGTGTGTATCCCAAGGCCATTGAAGTTTGTTAGATTGCAAACTCAATCTGTGTGTAACCCAAGGCCATTGAAGTTTGTTAGATTGCAAACTCAATCTATGTGTATCCCAAATCCATTGAAGTTTGTTGGAGTGCAAACTCAATTTGTGTGTATCCCAAGGCCATTGAAGTTTGTTAGATTGCAAACTCAATCTGTGTGTACCCAAGGCCATTGAAGTTTGTTAGATTGCAAACTCAATCTATGTGTATCCCAAATCCATTGAAGTTTGTTAGATTGCAAACTTGGTCTGTGTGTACCCAAGGCCATTGAAGTTTGTTTGATTGCAAACTCAATCTGTGTGTATCCCAAGGTCCATTGAAGTTTGTTAGATTGCAAACTCGGTCTGTGTGTACCCAAGGCCATTGAAGTTTGTTTGATTGCAAACTCAATCTGTGTGTATCCCAAGGCCATTGAAGTTTGTTAGATTGCAAACTCAATCTGTGTGTATCCCAAGGCCATTGAAGTTTGTTAGATTGCAAACTCAATCTATGTGTATCCCAAATCCATTGAAGTTTGTTGGAGTGCAAACTCAATTTGTGTGTATCCCAAGGCCATTGAAATTTGTTAGATTGCAAACTCAATCTGTGCGTATCCCAAGGTCATTGAAGTTTGCCAAGGCCATTGAAGAAGTGTGTTAGATTGCAAACTCAATCTGTGTGTATCCCAAGGCCATTGAAGTTTGCCAAGGCCATTGAAGAAGTGTGTTAGATTGCAAACTCAATCTGTTTGTATCCCAAGGCCATTGAAGTTTTTAAAGTGCAAACTCGATCTGTGTGAATCCCAAGGCCATTGAAATTTTTAGAGTGCAAACTCAATCTGTGTGTATCACAAGGCCATTGAAGTTTGTAAGAGTGTGTGCAACACACTCAACACACTCTATGTGTATCCAAAAAAGAGATGAAGTTTGTTATAAGAGTGCAGTCACACAACCTGTGTGTATCCCAACACAGATACAGTTTGTTAATGTGCAAACACAATCTTTCTCAAGTCAGATAGAGTTTGTGTAAGGAGTGTGATGAACACATTCTGTGTTCATTGTCAGGCTTGTCCCCCCAGCCTGCTATGAGTCTTCCACACATACGGTGTAATCAATTTAATTCTTTTGCATAGACAAAGGCCGTTAGAGAGAGTTTGGTGGGATTTGTTATTTCGGGCAGCAGCCAAAGGTATCCAAATGAGAGGATGTATCGTCATGACAACATATGTTGACTCATGAAGGTGCTGCTCTTATTACGTTGATCAACTGGAAACGGGACATAGTTTATTGTTCTACTAATTTATTGCTTTATTATGTTTGATTTAAATGCTTAAAGGGACTGGAGGCAGTCTGAAAGAATAATTTGTGTCAGTCCAAATTCCAGGTTTTGTGCACATTCATTAAAGTCCCTATCCGGCCATCAATATGCAAATTTTACGACATATGTACGCCATTTCTAAACCTACTGACGATGAGATATATATATATATATATATATATATATATATATATCGTCTTAAAAATATATATATATATCTCGTCATCAGTAGGTTTAGAAATGGTATACATCTGTCGTAAAATTTGCGAAATGTACACCATTCTAAACCTACTGACAACGAGATATATATATATATCAGTAGGTTTAGAAATGGTGTACATCTGTCGTAAAATTTGTCACATATATATAACTTACATATTTTGAGAATCCAGACTCTATAGACACAATATAAATGGCCTTAATCAGCCAGGCCAAACCCCAAAACACCATCGAATTACGAGGTTACCAACTCGTTCATTTTACGCATATTCAGTCATGGGTATTTTAAGAACCCATGAATAAACCTGTACTTTTATTAGGCACATACACATTTATAATATGTCCTGGACACGTGGATGGAGTTCAATTACTGGTTTTGTAGTGTAATTTTGCAATTATTTGACAGGTTAGTTTCTTTAAACAAGCTGCATATTAAATTTGGTCATATTGGTTTCACATTGCTGGAAGTTGTATCTATTTATTAATAAAAGTTAGATCCCAAAACCAGAATTTATTTCAGCCTTAAAGCAGCATATGAATTATTATATTAATGATTTACGCACCAAAAACTAGCCGAGTCTTCGAGTTTTCCTGCCCAAACTATTTTTGTTAACAATAATGAAATACATTCTTGTGTGTGTCTTAGTTTAGTGCATATATGCTATAAACTTGCAACTGAAACGCATTAGGATGGTTTTACTTCTGGATTGACACCCTTCGAGGTCGCCTCCAGTCCCTGAACACTGTACATGAGACCTGTTGTCTGTTGTATCATAAACACTACCATATCTTTGAAATCTTCATACAGTTTTCTATTTCATGCAACACAATTTAACACATAAAATGAAATAAAGAAAATCTTGATAAAATTGTCATAAATGTATCTATTTAGACTAGTATTTTATACAGGATACATTGATTACTCTGAAGTGTCTACTGCTGAAGTTATGTTAATACATTTGTACTATTGCCTATACATTATACACCAACTGTTTATAAAATATTGCACACAAAAGAAATGTATTAGCCAGCAAAACGCGTACAGTGGTCTTTTTGGGGGAGTGGGTGGGGTAAAAAAAAAGTTTTTGTTTTTTATTTTCGCTAAACAACATTTCCAAACTCTTAATTTCTCAATATTGTTATGTTTATCAAAGAAGGATTCCTGAAATGTACCTTTTTTACCTTTATCTGTAAAAATAAACTGCCCTAGAGACACCAACTTGACGTGAATTAATGGCTCTTAGCGTGTGTTAGTAAATTATTTTGCACATCCTGTTTACCGATTTGCACACCCAAATCTTGAATTTCTGCTTAATACACTGTCCGATAGAGATAATGCTGTTTGTACATTAATTATATTTGCCTGAAATAAAACAACGACTTAAGCTAGTGACTTCTATTTAATACATGATAAATGAACTTTAAATTTAACATCATTAATGTTTGAATTAAGATTTACAAACTTTGTAACTTATTCAATGTTTTGTGCCATGCTGAGCATAAAAGTTCTCCACGCTTAGCCAAAAAAGTGCCCATAAACATAAATCATTTAAAATGTTTTGTGTTATATTTCAGGTCGCGTAACAAACCTGCGACGGTGTACATATGTGGTGTTGGACGAGGCAGACAGAATGTTTGATATGGGGTTTGAACCACAGGTATACACATTTATGAAAGTAGAAAATACATGTCTTGATCCAAATCTTGTAATTATCCTAATTTCGGGTACTCCAACACCAAGCATATATCCAGATAAGAATATTCGAATTTGTCGAAATGGATATTATAGCTCACCAACACAAAATGGCGAATGGCATGAACAAGAGAACATCTCCAGGCCCACTCTACACGTACATTTGAATAAAAATGTGCAGAATGGCTTGCTGTACTTCAGAATTACCGTAAACTCAGTTGTAGAAACTCCATTTACGATCATATTTTTTGTCACCACCCAAGTTGCATATGAACAAACGAGTGCCCTGATGAAAACTTTAATGAGAAGCTCAAAATGACAAGTGAATGGGGGAATTTTACACCTTTTCCAGGATAGGCAGTGGCCCTGTTCTTGTCCGGATACATACAGTTTCATACGGCCTGTTACTTTGTTTTCAAAAAGATCATTACATCGCGAATATTTATACTCATTTCGTGCCATGGTCTGTTGTTCATCGTCTGGTGAAACCTGGTCTACATAAGCTGGAATTTACCCACGTGTACATTGGTGAAAACGGTCTTCATATGCTGGAACTTATCCACATGTGTACACTGATGAAACACAATCTACATTAGTTAAACCTACTTAAGAAGAAAATTTAAACCAGAGCTATTGCTCTTGATTTATGGATGTTTAAAATCAATAAAGGCCTAATAATGGTAACCAGTTGTAATATAGCTCTTGTTTAACACTTCATTCTGATACATACTATAAAAAGATCTTACACATGCATATTCTGAAGATTATTCAAATTATAAATATTTTGTAATATAGTTTTTAATACATTTCAAGGTGATGCGTATAATAGACAACATTCGTCCGGACAGACAGACGGTCATGTTCTCCGCTACTTTTCCACGACAGATGGAGGCGTTGGCACGGAAGATACTCCAGAAGCCGGTCGAGGTTCAGGTGGGAGGAAGGAGTGTTGTCTGTAAGGAGGTTGTCCAAGATGTGGTATGTACCCTAGTTGAGGTTTGGGTGTACTGACCTGCTTTCTGGATTATCCAAATAAAATAGAAATATGGCTTTTGTTTTACAGAATAATTCCCACAATTTATGCAGTCTTCAGAAATCTTCAGAAATTTGGAAGTATTTTATGTAAAATCCAAAATTGAAAGCTTTCATTCTGTGTATTGTCTGAGAAATGTAAATGGATTTGTTATCATTTATCAGGTCAAAATAGAAGTGACATATTGGCAAGATATTTGTCCCGTTTCTGTGGTATTGTCTAAATTAATTTTATCCTGCCAATTTAGGTGTATAAATAGGATCTTTGTCACAGTATGTGAAAGTTCCAGTTCGAACAAAGGAGCGGCGACACAACAACAAGCTATCAGTGTTCCAGGGGCATGCTCTTCCGGAAAATGTTGTGTATTTGGGTTACTGGAAATGGGTCCTCCATCATCTTCAGTGTTTCAAGGGGCATTCCTATCAGGAAAGCTTTAGAGTATTTGGGTTACTGGAAATGGGTCCTCCATCATCTTCAGTGTTTCAAGGGGCATTCCTATCAGGAAAGCTTTAGAGTATTTGGGTTACTGGAAATGGGTCCTCCATCATCTTCAGTTTTTCAAGGGGCATTCCTATCAGGAAAGCTTTAGAGTATTTGGGTTACAACAGACAGGTCTCGGTCATCTGGAGGATGCTTATAGGGGTAACATTTTGACAATCAGGCATTATATGTACGAAGTAAACAATCTGCGTTTGACCCAAGGAAATCTGCGTTTGACCCAAGGAAAATAAACGGAAATTATAAGTACAACCATCCATGCCTCTGGTAATGTAGTCAATGACAGATCATCTTGTATGTACTCCACCTGCACAATGTAACTTACAGTCATAGCGTCACTTTCATTCTGTTGTACTTGATTGATTTTACAGACTGTGTTGGAGGAAGACCAGAAGTTTTTCAAGTTGTTAGAGCTGTTGGGTCAGTACCAAGAGCAGGGGAGTGTTATTGTGTTTGTGGACAAACAAGAGCACGCTGATGACCTCATGAAAGACCTTATGAAACACTCCTACCCCTGCTTGTCCCTCCACGGAGGCATAGACCAGTATGATAGAGGCAGTATTATCAGTGATTTTAAAAATGGGGATATCAAATTAATGGTGAGTAAACAGATATTTGAATAAAGATAGAAAGTATATTTCAGAGATTTTAAGAATGCAGGTATCAGATTAGGGTGAGCAAAGATATATTTGAAGCTTTATTGCTGAATAGCATGACATGCCTTAAGATTTTCTTACACAAACTTTCACCTTGCCGGCGAAGAATGGTTGATATAAATGGATCACTTTGTATTTCGTCATGCTTTGTCGAATTCCACATTAAGACACTGCTGTTACTTGATGATGATGATGATGAGACATGTTAAACTTCAGTATCTTTACATTTAATTCTAACGCACTTGCAAAAAAATTCTGCAATCTGATTGGTTGACGTTCAAACAACTGCGACTATTTAATAGTGCCTGTCTCAAATCCAGTCATGTGACGTTAAACTGTCATGTTTAAACCGTCACAAACATGACTTCATTACGTCTTTTTTCAATGCATTTATGGCTAAAACTGTCAAAAACAATGAAATGCGTTCGAAACGGGTTAAACAGTAGTGAAGGTTTGACTTCTGCGCTAATGATTCGCCATTATTTTTACCAGCCAATGTGCAACCTAACCTGCATCATAACTTGCAAAGTATTTAACCATTTGTCCCGAAACTTTATACAGCTGTTCCTTTTCTCTACTATAATCCAGTCACACTGGTTCTATAACCCAATTTCAGTTTGTATGCATTACTGTGATAAGTTGCATCAGAACAAGATCAGATGTGATTTGTCAATATTCTACCTATATAATATAATACCTATATAATTCTACGTTCAGATTGCTACATCGATAGCAGCACGTGGACTGGATGTGAAGCATCTGATATTGGTGATCAATTTTGACTGCCCAAACCATTATGAGGATTATGTACACAGATGTGGGTAAGTTCCAGCATATATAGACCGTGTTTCACCAGTCCGTGTTTCACCAGTGTACACATGTGGGTAAGTTGGGTAAGTTCCAGTATATGTAGATTGTGTTTCACCAGTGTACACATGTGGATAAGTTCCAGTATATGTAGATTGTGTTTCATCAGTGTACACATGTGGATAAGTTCCAGTATATGTAGATTGTGTTTCATCAGTGTACACATGTGGATAAGTTCCAGCATATGAAGACCGTTTTTCACCAGACCATGTTTCACCAATGTACACGTGGGTAGAATTCCAGCATATATAGACCGTGTTTCTCCAGACCGTGTTCACCAATGTACACATGTGGGTATGTTCCAGCATGTAGACCTTGTTTCACCAGACCATGTTTCAACAATGTACACATATGTGGGTAAGCTCCGGTATATGTAGATGGTAAGTTCCAGCATATATAGACTGTGTTTCATCAAGCTGTGTTTCAACAATATACACGTGGGTAAGTTCCAGCACACCTGTTGTAGCATATGGATAACTTTATTTCTCATATTGCTTTACAGTTGAAACAAGGTAGTGAACATTAAACCTTGACCATGTTCACATAGAGTTTAATATAAATCCAACAATTCGCCTTTACAAAATTGTTATTGAATGATAAAAGTTTGTCCCAGAAGTGTTTTGTATTTAGATGAGTAATTGTTGCATTCGTTTAAACTTGCTATCAGAGCTTTAACTAATTTGTAAGTAACGGTGACAGTAAATAAACATGTGTTTTTTGCAGACGTACCGGTCGTGCAGGTAATCAAGGTTTTGCCCATACGTTCATCACACCGGAGCAGGTTAGGTACACTGGAGAGATTATCCGGGCCCTGGAGTTGTCAGAGGCGCCGGTACCAGCAGACCTGCAGAAACTTTGGGATGAATATAAGGAAATGGCTAAAACTGTACGTTGTATTATAGATAATAATAATATGCAAGTACCATCATTAGCTGTTATGCCATTTTTAACTCCTTCAAAAATGAAAAGTTATTTTTAGCTCTACTGATCAGAGATCAGCAGAGCTTATGCCGTGGTGCAACGTCCGTCGTCCGTCCGTCCCTCCGTCCGTCCGTCTGTCCGTCCGTCCGTTAACTTTTTTTTTGTAGCGACTACTTCTCTGAAACTACTGAATAGATTTTCATGGAACTTTACAGAAATGTTGCCCATGAAGTCTAGTTGATCCTAGCAAAAATTCATGTAGATGTGAAATCCAAGATGGCCGCCAAATCTAAAAATAGGTTTTTAAAAAACAGGTTTGTAGCGACTACTTCTTGAAAACTCTAAGGAATATTGCTATGGGACTTTTTCTAAAATGATCAGCATGACATGATGTTGGTCCTTGTCGAAATCGTTTTGATTCGACGTTAAACATGGCTGCCAGCGGCCATCTTTGTTTACATAGAGTTATATAATGAAAACTTGTAGCGACTACTCCTCTGAAACTACTTCACGGATTTTCATGAAACTTCACAGGAATGTTGCTCTTGATGTCTAATTAATCCTAGCAAAATTTCAGGTCGGCCGGAAATTCAAGATGGCCGCCACGGCTAAAAATAGATTTTTAAAAAATAAGTTTGTAGCGACTACTTCTTGAAAACTATAAGAGATATTGATATGGGACTTTTTCTCATATGATCAGCATGACATGATGTTGGTCCTTGTCGAAAATCGTTTTGATTTGACGTTAAACATGGCTGCCAGCGGCCATCTTTGTTTACATAGAGTTATATAATGAAAACTTGTAGCGACTACTCCTCTGAAACTACTTGACGGATTTTCATGAAACTTCACAAGAATGTTGCTCTTGGTGTCTAATTGATCCTAGCAAAATTTCAGGGTGGCCGGAAATTCAAGATGGCCGCCACGGCTAAAAATAGATTTTTAAAAAATAAGTTTGTAGCGACTACTTCTTGAAAACTATAAGAGATATTGATATGGGACTTTTTCTAAAATTATCAGCATGACAAGATGGTTATCCGAGTCGAACATTATTTTGATTCGACGTTAAACATGGCTGCCAGTGGCCATCTTTGTTTACATAGAGTTATATAATGATAACTTGTAGCGACTACTCCTCTGAAAATACTTGACGGATTTTCATGAAACTTCACACGAATGTTGCTCTTGATGTCTAATTGATCCTTGCAAAATTTCAGGTCGGCCGGAAATTCAAGATGGCCGCCATGGCTAAAAATAGATTTTCAAAATACAAGTTTGTAGCGACTACTTCTTTAAAACTATAAGTGATATTGATATGGGACTTTTTCTAAAATGATCAGCATGACATGATGGTTATTCAAGTCGAACATTATTTTGATTCGACGTTAAACATGGCTGCCAGTGGCCATGTATGTTTACATAAGAGTTATATAATGATAACTTGTAGCGACTACTCCTCTGAAACTACTTGACGGATTTTCATGAAACATCACACGAATGTTGCTCTTGATGTCTAATTGATCTTAGCAAAATTTCAGGTCGGCCGGAAATTCAAGATGGCCGCCATGGCTAAAAATAGATTTTTAAAAAATAAGTTTGTAGCGACTACTTCTTGAAAACTATAAGAGATATTGATATGGGACTTTTTCTAAAATGATCAGCATGACATGATGGTTATCCGAGTCGAACATTATTTTGATTCAATGTTAAACATGGCTGTCAGTGGCCATCTTTGTTTACATAGAGTTATATAATGAAAACTTGTAGCGACTACTCCTCTGAAACTACTTCACGGATTTTCATGAAACTTCACAGGAATGTTGCTCTTGATGTCTTATTGATCCTAGCAAAATTTCAGGTCAGCCGGAAATTCAAGATGGCCACCACGGCTAAAAATAGATTTTTAAAAAAAACAGTTTGTAGCGACTACTTCCTGAAATCAAAATCAATCAGTAGAGCTTCAAGGTCATTGACCTATTGTTTTCTTTAGATATTTGCAAACTTTTGAAATATATATATGTCCTAATTGTTTTTTTTTCTCATTTTTGGCATTTCTCTCTTGTGTACCATATATCTACCGCATCCGTAGCCGGGAATGTAAAAACACTGGGTTCGAAAGATTATCGCCTCTCACTGCTGCGGGTTCCCACTTGGAGCTTGCCTTGTGAGAAAGTGTCGATTCTTACTGATGGCGGGAGGTTTACAGTACTGCCTTCACCACTAAAAGATTGATAGATATATAGCCTTAAATGTGCTGAAATGTAAACACTATTCAACCAACCAACCAGTCCTGTGTATATCTCGTACTGTACTTATATATACATGTTTCTTCTGCCTTTACAGGCTCTCCAAGTGTTATACTTGTAAATTCCAAAAATATAGTTGTCGAGTCAGTACAAGATCACTGATACATCACACTGACCAATGTTACAGTTAAATTGACATCATTATCAATATATGTTTTCTGAAAGATATTACCATGGCATTTCTATTTATCCAGGAGGGTTTGTCGATCAAAAGCAGCAGTGGTTTCCATGGTAAAGGTTTCAAGTTTGATGAGAGCGAGGCACAACTGTCGTCGGACAGAAGGAAGTTACAGAAGGCGGCACTCGGTCTTGCTGACTCGGACGATGAAGACCCTAGTGCTGATGTAAGTTTCTGTCAGATTAGAAACAGAGAAAAAGATATTCATCGAAATGTAGCTTAGGGCTATTCCATTAAAACATACATTGGACCCCAGGAAGGCACTTTTGATATTGAACATCCACCCATAGAAGCAAAATTGAGTTTAAAGAACCAAATTTCGGAAAACATTGTTCACCCATAGATGTTTATTAAATTGCCTTCCTGGGGTCCCGGGTATGATTTAAACAAGGTTTCCAGCGACTTATGAAATTTGATATGGGAAATTTGAATTTTCTGAAAA
>JAWPHD010003182.1:0-226161 GCA_037043455.1 Cyrtodaria siliqua
TAAAATCTAGAAAAATATATAAATACTGGTACAATAGAAAAATAGACTGTAAGCTAGTAGGAGTAAGCCTCACCCAAGGGGGAATTTTGTACACCCTATTTTTCTGAAAGCCCATTATGTGTAGAGCATTTTGGAACATGTACGTGTACCAACTGGCGACTTGGACTACCACGATACCGGCATTTCGAACATGGTACATAGAGCTATATACAGTATACGTTATAAATAGAGAAATAGCGTTGAGCGACCCTCTGCGTACAGCCACTGGGCCTACCCACAGATTTTGCGACACAACGGGACTGGTGGCCAGCCGTCGACAAAGTCCCCAGTACATGTGGCACTCAGTCGCTAGTCCATATTAGGGTAAAGGCTACCCGAGTTCGAATCTCGAACATGGCACATAGAGCTATATACAGTTATATAGAATGATATAGTGTTGAACGACCTTCGGCCGAAGGCCCGACTTACAGATTGGGTGACACAATGGGACTAGAGGGCATCCACCGGATAAGGTCCCGGCAACACGTAGCATTCGATCGCTAGGCTGTATCAGGGGGGAGGCTAGAACCTCGTAACTCACCTAGAGCTATATACAGTATAGATAGATATATGTATAGAGGGAAATTGCATTGAGCGACCCTCGGCCGGTGGACCAATCCACATATTTTGTGACACAACCGGACCGGTGGCCAGCCGTCGGCACAGGTCCCCACTATGCGTGGTACTAGGTCCCTAGGCCTTACCAGGGTGAGGGCTACCCGAGTTCGAGTCTCGAACATGACACATAGAGCTATATACAGTTATATAGACGGAAATAACGTTGAACAACCTTCGGCCGATAGCCGCTTGGCTGCCCTACAGATTTTATGAAACAACGGGACCGGTGGCTACCTGTCGGCAACGGTCCTCGCTACGCTGGCACTCAGTCCCTAGGTCATATAGGGGGAAGGCTTCCCGAGTTCGATCTCGGAACATGGCACCTAGAGCTATATACAGTATAGTTATATAGAGAGAAATAGCCTTGAGCTACCCACAGCTGACGGCAGCTGGGCCGACCCACAGGTTTTGTGTCAACGGGAACAGTGGCCAGCCTCAGCAAAGGTCCCCGCTACGCTTGGTAATCGGTCGGTAGACCTTATCAGAGGGAGGGCTACCTCAGTTCGGGCCTCGAACATGGCACCTAGAGCTATATGCAGTATATTTATAGAGAAATAGCGTTGAGCGACCCTCGGCTGACAGCTGCTTGGCCTATCTACTGATCTTGTGACACAACAGGACCATCTTGGATGCCATGTTTGATTTCTTTTTATTGTGTTACACCTAAATTTCGGCTAGTATACATATGCATATTATACACAGTCTTATTAATATTTTGATATATAGAAACCCTTACTTACAGACGAACACCAGTTTTTACAGCAACCTATTTGCACTAAAAATAAGCTTTTTTGGAAATGAATGTGGTGTAACGTAAATTACAGAATAGTTTCATTATGTTTGAAGCGCTTCTCAACTTATATTAATAAAAGTACATGTATTATATTTTTTTACATGGTTTTGATTTAATTGATATTCATCGTTTTTAATGTACATTGAAATTTTAATTGTAATGTAAGGTAACATAGTTTACATGCACGTTACTCAATAAAGCCCAACGCTCAGAATTGATGGCACACCTGTCTCATTTTGAAACTTATTGTATGTTCTTTCAGAAAATCATACCCTACAAAATCCCCCATGGGGGAGGGGTGTCTACAGCCAGCTCAAGAATGATGTGTTGTATTTGTTCGGGAGGTTCTGTCATGTCATTTTTTATCAAATCAGCTAGAGCAGGCTTGTTTGCTTATAAAAGCATATAAAATGTCAGCGTGCCATGCACTCCTTGGAAACATGATGGGTCAATGGCAATATCGGCAGGTGAGTGTAGGAATATTCCATAGAAGAAAGACGGCACTTTTTTCTCTCATCTGGCGATATGTTGTTGTAACATGTATGTTTAAATTACTTTTTGAAGAAAAAATCCAGATTTCGTTTATGTTTTATTAAAAACACATTTTCCTCCAACAAAATAAAGCAGCATTTACCACCTTCTTATGAGTTTTCCGGTATATTATTGCACATTGGACTGTGCAGAAATGTTATAATTTTTTTCCCCCGTTCTTTCTATTCTATGCACTTTTATTTTTTACCCAATACCTCAATGCATTACAGAAATCAGTGATTTTAGTCATTTTTTTCAACAATTTGCTCTAAAATATAAATACTTGAGCATATATGTTATATTTGATACAATAAATGACTTGGATATGTATAGTGTGCAACATTTTATTGCTTCAATTTCAAATGCTTCAATTATGTTCAAACTATTTTCATAAGATAATTCCAGATTCCGTCGATTTTTGACGGAAATACACATTTTTCACCTGAAAATTATGGCAATATTTTAAGCATCATATGTTTCAGGACTTTTTTCTACTTAATTATTGGACCTTTGTCTATCCAAAATGTTACAATATGTCTTTATTCCATTGTATTAAATATTTTTTCTAAATTTTAACCCAATACCCTAATGGATTACAGAAATCCGTGATTTTTGTCATTTTTCCAACATTTTCCCCTAAAATGCAAATATTTGAGCACATAATTATGTTATATATGATGCCAGGAAAAACTTGAATATGTATGCTGTGCAACATTCTATTGCTTTAATTTGATAAGTTTATATTCAAACGAATTTCAAAAAATAATTCCAGATTCTGGCGATTTTTGAAAAAAATACACATTTTTCGCCCCAAAATTAAGGCATTTCCAAACATCATGCGGTTTGGGACTTTTTCTACTTAATCACTGGACCTTACACTGCCCAAAAAGGTTACAATATTTATTTTTTCTATTGTATTAGATATATTTCTAATTTTTAGCTCGACTATTCGAAGAATAAGAGAGCTTATGTAATCACCCCGGGGTCGGCGTCGGCGTCCCACATCAAGGTTTGCGTGTAAGCTGTGTTTACAAGTCTATATCTCTTACATTTCTTATCCTAGCACAACAAAATTTGGCCATGGGCTTCCTTATAGCATTATCTTAAGGGCTGCATAATCAATTTTGGTTCCTGTAACCCATGGGCTCCCATGGAACCCAAATTATGATAGCCCATAAAATGTGTCCCGTTTCACATCAAATTTTGCGTGTAAGCTGTGTTTACAAGTCTATATCTCTTACAATTCTTACCCTAGCACAACCAAATTTGGCCATTAGCTTCCTTATAGCATTATCTTAAGGGCTGCTTAAGTAATTTTGGTTCCTGTAACCCCTGGGCTCCCATGGAACCCAAATTCTGATAGCCCTTAAAATGTGTCTGTTTCACATCAAATTTTGCGTGTAAGCTGTGTTTACAGGTCTATATCTCTTACATTTCTTGTCCTAGCTGAACAAAATTGGTTTCCTTATAGTATGTTGTAAAGGGTTGGATAAGTAATTTTGTCTTCTGCAAATTCTGGGCTCCCATGGAACCCAAATTGTGATGGCCCATAAAGTATGCAATAAAGGCAGATCTAGGTTTGTATGTTAGTATGTATATATCTATAATTTTGGTTTGGGATTTCTTATAGCATTATGCATCTTATTCATACTTCACCCATATTGGGGCATGGGCTCCCTACCTCCTCCCCCCCCCCCACCCCCCAACCACCTCCACATTTTTATTTATTTTTAACTTTTTTTTTCTGTGTTGTTTTAGTCAATTCTTACACATATATGTTGCCCCCTCCCCCTCCCTCCCAGACACTACCCCCCTCCCCCCACTCCCGCCACCCCCCGCTCACTCATATGTGTTGTTTTGGTAATTTCTTACACATAGCATCTTACACATAATTATATGTGGCCCCCTCCACCCCCCTCCCACACACTACCCCCCTCCCCCCACTCCTGCCCCCCGCTCACTTGAAAGTCGATTTTTTTTATTTTTAGCTCTACTGATCAGAGATCAGCAGAGCTTATGCCGTGGTGCGGCGTCCGTCGTCCGTCTGTCCGTCTGTCTGTCCGTAAACTTTTTTTTGTAGCTACTTCTTCTCTGAAACTACTGAATGGATTTTCATGAAACTTTACAGAAATGTTGCCCATGAAGTCTAGTTGATCCTAGCAAAAATTCATGTTGAGGTGAAATCCAAGATGGCCGCCAGATCTAAAAATAGGTTTTTAAAAAACAAGATTGTAGCGACTTCTTCATGAAAACTATAAGTGATATTGATATGGGACTTTTTGTAAAATGATCAGCATAACATGATGGTTATAAGAGTCAAACATTATTTTCATTCGACGTTAAACATGGCTGCCAGTGGCCATCTTTGTTTACATAGAGTTATATGATGAAAACTTGTAGCGACTACTCCTCTGAAACTACTTGACGGATTTTCATGAAACTTCACAGGAATGTTGCTCTTGATGTCTAATTGATCATTGCAAAATTTCAGGTCGCCCGGAAATTCAAGATGGCTGCCATGGCTAAAAATAGATTTTCAAAATACAAGTTTGTAGCGACTACTACTTGAAAACTATAAGTGATATTGATATTGGACTTTTTGTAAAATGATCAGAATGACATGATGTTGGTCCTTGTCAAAAATTGTTTTGATTCAACGTTAAACATGGCTGCCAGCAGCCATCTTTGTTTACATAGAGTTATATAGTAAAAACTTGTAGCGACTAATCCTTTGAAACTACTTGGCAGATTTTCATGAAACTTTACAGGAATGTTGCTCTTAATGTTTTATTGATCCTAGCAAAATTTCAGATCGGCCAGAAATGCAAGATGGCCGCCACAGCTAAAATTAGATTTTTTAAAAAAGAAGTTTGTAGCGACTACATCTTGAAAACTATAAGTGATATTGATATGGGACATTTTGTAAAATGATCAGCATGACATGATGGTTATCAGAGTCAAACATTATTTTGATTCGACGTTAAACATGGCTGTCAGCGACCATCTTTGTTTACATAGAGTTATATAATGAAAACTTGTAGCGACTATTCCTGTGAAACTACTTGACGGATTTTCATGAAACTTCACAGGAATGTTGCTCTTGATGTCTAATTGATCCTAGCAAAATTTCAGGTCGGCCGGAAATTTAAGATGGCCGCCACGGCTAAAAATAATTTTTCAAAAAACAAGTCTGTAGCGACTACTTCCTGAAATCAAAATTAATCAGTAGAGCTTCAAGGTCATTGACCTCTTGTTTTTTTACATATTTCTGTGTTGTTTTTGTCAATTCCCACCCCCCACATCTCCCCCATCCCCACTCAAAACTAGATAGAAACATACTTATAAATAAGTTTGGTTACCGATGTGTCAGTTATGATGTCATTGTTGTCATGGAGACATGAAGTGTGTGTTGCTATAAATAGACTGTTACCGGCTATCACCGGCTATCACCGGCTACCAGGACAAACCGGATACTATGCCGGCTACCTGAATGTATATAAGGAGAGACGAAATCACATTCACTCATTGCTTACTGCTTCTTCGAAAGCAACGAATACCCTCTGAAGAGTTCATATCTACTGAATGAAACTGGTCAGGGAATATGTTCGCCCAGCTGACTAGCAGGGGTTCCTTAATTAGTTCCTCTCAACCACTTTTTACCCATTTATATGTTTTTTTTGGGACTGCAGAACGTTTGCTATACACTCTACACAAAGTGGATCCAACAAATCGGTAGTACGATCATTGAAGGCATAATTATAAGCGACACCTCGATCATCTACAACAACAGTTCCTGAGTCTTGACAAAACAAATTTATTCCGACTAGACTACCCTGCTGCAGAGATGCTTTTCCCTACAACTAAGGGATGCTATACTAATACCTTAATACATGTATAAAGTTGCTGGGTAGCTCGCACATGTACCTTGCACAGCTTGTATGTCAACTGAAATCCTCGAATTACCTAAGAATTCAGACACAATGCTTTACTGTCCTTGCTCTGGGCACTCTCGCAAGACTAGTTCATTCAATGGACAAATACAGCATGTATTGTACAATTCTGTTGTCTATTTATTTATTACTCTGCACCGATTTGGATAATGAATAAGGTCACCAGAAATTACTCAGCAACATTTTGACTACTTTACATAATGGATTGAAACTTCACACATGTATTTGACATCATTAGACAACATCATACAGACAGGTTCTATAACTTCACACATGTATTTGACATCATACAGACAGGTTCTGTAACTTCATACATGTATTTGACATCATTAGACAACATCATACAGCCATGTTCTATAACTTCACACATGTATTTGACATCATTAGACAACATCATACAGCCAGGTTCTATAACTTCACACATGTATTTGGCATCATTAGACAACATCATACAGCCAGATTCTATAACTTCACACATGTATTTGGCATCATAAGACAACATCATACAGCCAGATTCTATAACTTAACACATGTATTTGACATCATTAGACAACATCATACAGCCAGGTTCTATAACTCCACACATGTATTTGACATCATTCAGACAACATCATAAAGGGAGGTTCTGTCTTCACACATGTGTTTCACATCATTAGACAACATCATACAGCCAGGTTCTATAACTTCACACATGTATTTGACATCATTAGACAACATCATACAGCCAGGTTCTATAACTCCACACATGTATTTGACATCATTCAGACAACATCATACAGAGAGGTTCTGTCTTCACACATGTGTTTCACATCATTAGACAACATCATACAGACAGAGTCTATAACTTCCCACATGTATTTGACATCATTAGACATCATACGGCCCTGTTCTATAACTTCACACATGTATTTGACATCATTCAGACAACATCTTACAGACAGGTTCTATAACTTCCCACATGTATTTGACATCATTAGACAACATCATACAGCCAGGTTCTATAACTTCCCACATGTATTTGACATCATTAGACAACATCATACGGCCCTGTTCTATAACTTCACACATGTATTTGACATCATTCAGACAACATCTTACAGACAGGTTCTATAACTTCCCACATGTATTTGACATCATTAGACAACATCATACAGCCAGGTTCTATAACTTCGCACATGTATTTGACATCATTAGACAACATCATACAGCCAGGTTCTATAACTTCACACATGTATTTGACATCATTAGACAACATCATACAGCCAGGTTCTATAACTTCACACATGTATTTGGCATCATTAGACAACATCATACAGCCAGATTCTATAACTTCACACATGTATTTGGCATCATTAGACAACATCATACAGCCAGGTTCTATAACTACACACATGTATTTGACATCATTAGACAACATCATACAACCAGATTCTATAACTTCACACATGTATTTGACATCATTAGACAACATCATACAGCCAGGTTCTATAACTCCACACATGTATTTGACATCATTCAGACAACATCATACAGAGAGGTTCTGTCTTCACACAATCATGTGTTTCACATCATTAGACAACATCATACAGACAGGTTCTATAACTTCCCACATGTATTTGACATCATTAGACAACATCATACGGCCCTGTTCTATAACTTCACACATGTATTTGACATCATTCAGACAAAATCTTACAGACAGGTTCTATAACTTCCCACATGTATTTGACATCATTAGACAACATCATACAGCCTGGTTCTATAACTTCCCACATGTATTTGACATCATTAGACAACATCATACGGCCCTGTTCTATAACTTCACACATGTATTTGATATCATTCAGACAACATCTTACAGACAGGTTCTATAACTTCCCAGATGTATTTGACATAATTAGACAACATCATACAGCCAGGTTCTATAACTTCGCACATGTATTTGACATCATTAGACAACATCATACAGCCAGGTTCTATAACTTCACACATGTATTTGACATAATTAGACATCATACAGCCAGGTTCTATAACTTCACACATGTATTTGACATCATTAGACAACATCATACAGATAGGTTCTATAACTTCACACATGTATTTGACATCATTACAACATTATACAGCCAGGTTCTATAACTCATGCTTTTATTGTAACAAAATTATGGCCCCTTTATATTTACAAAAATTGGTTAACAAGTGCAATATGGTTAACAAGTGCAATTATGCAAAATTATGCCCTTGACATAGTTTCCCACTAAATAAACAAGGCCTTGAACATGGAGCATCTATACCAGCAGGTGGTGCTTCTTGTTTAACTTCTTTTAACCATTCTTTAAGAAAAAAATCTCCAGGATAATCTTGTTTTTAAGTGGGTAATGGTTTTTATTTCAACCAAAAAAAAAACAAAACAATTTTGTTGCTGACCAATAGCTTTAATATTTATAATCAGAGCATGATGAAACTTTAGGACAATGTTTATGGTCATAATATCTAGGCCAAGTTCGATAACCAGCCCGATCACACTTTGTTTGTTTGTTCAAATCTCAGGGAAGGTCCAGACTCCCTGTCCCCTCCACTAGATCCACTACTGTATTATGATGTGTTGATGAGCTATCAAATGTCAGGGAAGGTCCAGACTGCCTGCCCCCTCCCTACCCCTTCTACTAGATCCACTACTGTAATATGATGTGTTGATGAGCTATCAAATGTCAGGGAAGGTCCAGACTGCCTGCCCCCTCCCTGCCCCCTCTTCTAGATCCACTACTGTAATATGATGTGTTGATGAGCAATCAAATGTCAGGGAAGGTCCAGACTGCCTGCCCCCTGCCTGCCCCCTCCCTGCCCCCTCTTCTAGATCCACTACTGTAATATGATGTGTTGATGAGCTGTCAACAATTTAAAGACACATTTAAATAAAATCCCATTAAAATTGTATATACAATAGATCGAAATAGATCGAAAATAGATATAGAGCAAATTATTGATTTGAAAATAATAAGTACTATAAATACACATACCTGTGCTCTAACGACACACAAGTGGGGCAGCAGACGGCATCATGATCTCACAGTGGGTGTCAATCAGGCTCCCGCGGTGACTTGGACATGGCTCAGTGGGTATATATATAAGTACTATAAATACCCATGCCTGTGCTCTAACGACACACAAGTTGGGCATCAGACGACATCGTGATCCCCGCAGTGGGTATCAATCAGGCTGACTTGGACACGGCTCGGTTGGTATATTTATATATAAGTACTATAAATACACATACCTGTGCTCTAACGACACACAAGTGGGGCAGCAGACGGCATCATGATCCCCGCAGTGGGTATCAATCAGGCTCCCGCGGTGACTTGGACACGGCTCGGTTGGTATACATATATATAAGTACTATAAATACACATACCTGTGCTCTAACGACACACAAGTGGGGCAGCAGACGACATCATGATCCCCGCAGTGGGTATTAATCAGGCTCCCGCGGTGACTTGGACATGGCTCGGTGGGTATATATATATAAGTACTATAAATACACATACCTGTGCTCTAACGACACACAAGTGGGGCAGCAGACGACATCATGATCCCCGCAGTGGGTGTCAATCAGACTCCCGCGGTGACTTGGACATGGCTCGGTGGGTATATATATAAATACTATAAATACACATACCTGTGCTCTAACGACACACAAGTGGGGCAGCAGACGACATCATGATCCCCGCAGTGGGTGTCAATCAGGCTACCGCGGTGACTTCGACATGGCTCCGTTGGTACAAACTTGGCTGCTCGTGCATTTCCCCCTGTCGTAGCCGCTGCGTCCAGAAGTTTGTGATTTCTCAGTGCCGGAAATTTTGTATGATATTTCAAACATTTTGTACATAAATGGTGACCACAATCTTCACAGAACTTCACTGCCTCTGAGTTCCTGCCATCATCTGCACAGGGAGTACAGCTCAACTCAAAATATTCCTCATGTCCTGCTTTGTAAATAGACGAAGTCCCAAAGTTTCTTCCAGTGGCCATTATTGTGGTTGATTGTAAAATGTAAAGTTTATCGATTGAAGGTTTGTGTATCACATGACTCGTAAGGCATGTTTACCTGTTGTTATCAGATACTGACAATTACTTCCTGGATCAGGGTTTAAATTATTTCTGAATCATTTTTGATTTATCTCAAATACCATTTTATGTTCAAAAATTATCACACAAGACATGAATTTTAATCTGTCTAGCTGTGAATTATCTATGTTCACATTTAAGATTTCTAGTTGATTTATGGGGAAAATATATTGATTAATTTAACGTAAATGAATACACAGACAATAGCATTATTAAGGATTATATCCCCTTTTGTTGAATCCCATTGAAAGTGCATTAACGATATAAAAAAATTAGAACGCAAATAATCCTGAATATTTTTACATTACAGTTTAATATGTTTACACTTTTATCTAGAAAGTACTATACAGGGCCGGATCCAGGAAGTAGTGAGGTGGGGGGCACAAATGTTGTTAGGTGAGGGGGTGGTTGCGCAGGGGTGTATCACCCCTTCTGCTTTTTTTAAAAAAAAAGTTAACAATCTTCTTTAATTCATATGCGGTATACCTAGACAATACATGTCTAAGTTTAGGTGAGTTATATATTTATATTTTATTGAAGGGGGTGGTGGTGGGGATGGGGGTGGGGGGGGGGGGGGTGGGGGTGGGGGGGGTTGAGGGGGGGGGGTGGTGAGAGGGGGGTAATTAAACAGCAAACACTAATCAAACATAAAAATGCAGAGTAAATGCACAATACAATGTTACTGATGCTCTATATCTATAATACTGTTCTCTCTTAACAATTAAGCCATTCCACTCATGTCACAGTTTGTGTTTTGGGTGAACAATGTCAAACATTATACAAAGAGACATAGTTGTACTGTGATATTTAAAAGAATTTGAATTATTGGAACATTTTTAAAATAAGATTTTTCATAAACAAATGATTTATTCCTTTTAAGACCTGATTTAACATTAAAAGTTCCAAGGAAAAAAAAAATTCACAGTGTGCATCACTAATTATTGCCAACAAAACATTCAAGATCATGCAGCCGTTTGCTTCTACTGTTCTCATAATCCTGCAGTTATCGCTAATCCCCGATAATCCCCGTCAATTCATGTGATGAAAACGTCCGAGTGATCAAGACTAAACACAAGCCTGGGGCTGTATTAATCTGGTGGAGTGTTTATTGATCTTATACTCAGCTTATGTCATACTCAAGGTCATGTATGTATTGACTTATTCACATATTTATCAAGTATGTATTTATAATTCAATGGTAGCACTGGCTAAATAAATGTGTAAACATAGTTTATTAAACTGGAAGTTTCATGTAAAAATATTCAAGATTATTTAAGTTCTTATTTTTATCTTTATCAAATGCAATCTCAATGGGATTACACAAAAGGGGACCAATCGGCTGTATTATATATTGATTTTTGCGTACTATGTTTTATGCCCCCACCACTGAATGGTGAGGGGGAATATCTTGTGTGTCTATCTCCTCCCAAAGTTTTCAACCGATTGCTTCGAAACTTTACAGGATGCTTATATATGATATCAAGATGTGCATGTCATTTCTGCATCAAAATCGACCCAGTATTACCGGAGTTATGGCCCCTTTTTAGTCCCCCACCAGTCCCGGAGGGTGGGGGGGGGGGGACTATAGGTTTGCACCCTGTTTGTCCGTCCGTCCGTCCTTCCATCCGTCCGTCCTTCCGAAATGCTTGTCCGGGCCATATTTTCAATACTATAAGACGTTGAGATACCAAACTTTGTATGTGGATACATCTTGGGATAGAGGTGTCTCGCGTACCAAAAAAAGGTCACTATGACCTTGACCTGTGACCTCTGTCATAGAAAATGCTTGTCCGGACCGTATTTTCAATACTATACACTGAGAGATACCAAACTTGATATTTGAATGCATCTTGGGATAGCGGTGTTTCGCGTACCAAAATAAGGTCATTGTGACCTTGACCTTGACCTGTGACCTCTGTCATAGAAAATGCTTGTCCGGACCCTATTTTCAATACTATAACACTTGGAGATACCAAACTTGGTATGTGGATACATCTTGGGATAGCGGTGTGTTGCTTACACATATAAGGTCACTATGATCTTGACCTTGACCTGTGACCTCTCATAGAAAATGCTTGTCCGGACCATATTTTCAATACTATAACACTTAAGAGATACCAAACTTGGTATGTGAATACATCTTGGGATAGCGGTGTGTTGCGTACCAAAATAAGGTCATTGTGACCTTGACCTTGACCTGTGACCTCTGTCATACAAAATGCTTTTCCGGGCCATATTTTCAATACTATAACACTTAGAGATACCAAACTTGGTATGTGAATACATCTTGGGATAGCGGTGTGTCGTGTACCAAAATAAGCTCATTCTGACCTTGACCTGTGACCTCTGTCATAGAAAATGCTTGTCCGGACCGTATTTTCAATATTATACACTGAGAGATACCAAACTTGGTATTTGAATACATCTTGGGATAGCGGTGTTTCGCATACCAAAATAAGGTCATTGTGACCTTGACCTGTGACCTCTGTCATAGAAAATGCTTGTCCGGACCGTATTTTCAATACTATAACACTTGGAGATACCAAACTTCGTATGTGGATACATCTTGGGATAGCGGTGTGTCACTTACCAAAATAGAGTCACTATGATCTTGACCTTGACCTGTGACCTCTCATAGAAAATGCTTGTCCGGACCATATTTTCAATACTATAACACTTAAGAGATACCAAACTTGGTATGTGAATACATCTTGGGATAGCGGTGTGTCGCGTACCAAAATAAGGTCATTGTGACATTGACCTTGACCTGTGGCCTCTGTCATAGAAAATGCTTGTCCGGGCCGTATTTTCAATACTATAACACTTAGAGATACCAAACTTGGTATGTGAATACATCTTGGGATAGCGGTGTGTCGAGTACCAAAATAAGATCATTATGACCTTGACCTGTGACCTCTGTCATAGAAAGTGCTTGTCCGAACCGTATTTTCAATATTATACACTGAGAGATACCAAACTTGGTATTTGAATACATCTTGGGATAGCGGTGTTTCGCGTACCAAAATAAGGTCATTGTGACCTTGACCTGTGACCTCTGTCATAGAAAATGCTTGTCCGGACCGTATTTTCAATACTATAACACTTAGAGATACCAAACTTGGTATGTGGATACATCTTAGGATGGTGGTGTGTCGCGTACCAAAATGAGGTCACTATGACCTTGACCTGTGACCTCTCATAGTAAATGCTTGTCCGGACCGTATTTTCAATACTATAACACTTAAGAGATACCAAACTTGGTATATGAATACATCTTGGGATAGCGGTGTGTCTCGTACCAAAATAAGGTCATTGTGACCTTGACCTTGACCTGTGACCTCTGTCATAGAAAATGCTTGTCCGGGCCGTATTTTCAATACTATAACACTTAAGAGATACCAAACTTGGGATGTGGATACATATTGGGATAGCGGTGTGTGGCGTACCAAAATAAGGTCACTGTGACCTTCATCTGTGACATCTGTTATAGAAAATGCTTGTCTGGACCGTATTTTCAATACTGTAACACTTAGAGATACCAAACTTGGTATGTGGATACATCTTGGATAGCGATGTCTCGCATACCAAAATAAGGTCATTGTGACCTTGACCTGTGACCTGTGTCATAGAAAATGCTTGTCCGGACCGTATTTTCAATACTATACACTGAGAGATACCAAACTTGATATTTGAATACATCTTGGGATAGCAGTGTTTCGCGTACCAAAATAAGGTCATCTTGACCTTGACCTTCGACCTCTGTCATAGAAAATGCTTGTCCGGACCGTATTTTCAATACTATAACACTTGGAGATACCAAACTTCGTATGTGGATACATCTTGGGATAGCGGTGTGTCACTTACCAAAATAAGGTCACTATGATCTTGACCTTGACCTGTGACCTCTCATAGAAAATGCTTGTCCGGACCATATTTTCAATACTATAACACTTAAGAGATACCAAACTTGGTATATGAATACATCTTGGGATAGCGGTGTGTCGCGTACCAAAATAAGGTCATCTTGACCTTGACCTGTAGCCTCTGTCATAGAAAATGCTTGTCCGGGCCGTATTTTCAATACTATAACACTTAGAGATACCAAACTTGGTATGTGAATACATCTTGGGATAGCGGTGTGTCGAGTACCACAATAAGATCATTGTGACCTTGACCTGTGACCTCTGTCATAGAAAATGCTTGTCCCGACCGTATTTTCAATACTATAACACTTAGAGATACCAAACTTGGTATGTGGATACATCTTGGGATAGCGGTGTGTCGCGTACCAAATAAGGTCACTATGACCTTGACCTGTCACCTCTCATAGAAAATGCTTGTCCGGACCGTATTTTCAATACTATAACACTTAAGAGATACCGAACTTGGTATATGAATACATCTTGGGATAGCGGTGTGTTGCGTACCAAAATAAGGTCATTGTGACCTTGACCTGTGACCTCTGTCATAGAAAATGCTTGTCTGGGCAGTATTTTCAATACTATAACACTTAGAGATACCAGACTTGGGATGTGGATACATATTGGAATAGCGGTGTGTCGCGTACCAAAATAAGGTCACTGTGACCTTGATCTGTGACCTCTGTCATAGAAAATGCTTGTCCGGACCGTATTTTCAATACTATAACACTAAGAGATACCAAACTTGGTATGTGGATACATCTTGGGATAGCGATGTCTCACGTACCAAAATTAGGTCATTGTGACCTTGACCTGTGACCTGTGTCATAGAAAATGCTCGTCCCGACCGTATTTTCAATACTATAACACTTAGATATACCAAACTTGGTATGTGGATTGTCACAGGATGACCTTAGTGGTTGGGCTAACTCAGGAAAGAATCAATGACGGTGAATGCATTTACATAAGTTTAATGCAACTTTTAAAATATGTTTAATATATATACAATTATCTAAAAAAACAAGCGAATACACAAATGAACTATGAAAAGAATGTTCTCCTGAACGTTTAAGACGTTCTTAGTATTGTTATAAATACTGAATGTCTAAGACACTAAAGTGTTGTTAAAGCTATAACAATGTTGATCTAGCGCGATAACTGTGATGCGCGAGAGCTCATGAAGATGATGATGCGCGAATTCAATGGATGATTGTCATCAAATGCCTTCTGTAAGGGTTGATGACGCGATGCAATGATAGTTAATCTCCACTGAGATTGTGAATGATATTCCTCCAGTGAGGACTGGTAACGGGCCCACCTTGTGTCCCGGGGGTTGTCGTTAGTAAAACCTGGCTGCGCAGGTACGGGGACCGTCTCCACCGCTTGTAACGTTATTCGTGGAAGCTTAGCTCCACTCCTGGATATCCAAACCTAGATGGCTTACTCCAACCCTGGATGGCTTATATCCTGGATGGCTTATATCCAACCCTGGATGGCTTATATCCTGGATGGCTTCTTTCCGACCCTGGATGGCTTATATCCTGGATGGCTTAGGCACATGTTGCCTGTGAAATTTGCCGTCCAATCTCTGTTCCAACAAAGTACTATCGATTATCCCGGCGATAGCTAGAAGACAATGGGTTTTATAGCAAACATTACGCCCAAATCATTATTTCCCCCGTTCAGTCCGTGACAAACGTGGCTAAATCTACAGTATTGAATCTACACGACAGGCCCCTTATACAATTTTGCCGTTTAAGGAAAATATACCTATACGTTTACATGCATTAGCACAAAACTAAACTTATGACACGGCCTCTCTGGCGGCCACTTAAAATGTGCACGCTTTTACGTGTTACATGAATAGATCATGAATATGGTGAAATTGTTTCAACTCGAACAATAGATTTTGGGTGTAACCGATACAAGAGCTATATACGACCAGTACGCTCTACCCGTGACATTTTGTGACAACATCTCCCCACTTAAAGAAAGTGCTACACTTTTAAAATTCAACAAAATGATAATATTTACACGTTAAGAAACTATTAATTCTTCTGAGCAAACGAGCGACAAAACGTACAAGCTGATCGCTCAATCGCTTGAGTATGTTATCTATTACCACTGCAGTTATAACCTAACTATAATATGTAATTACAATTTCAACACTATTCTACAATTGTACACTACCCTGTCGTAACATATACTACTATTGTACAATACACTGCAATACACTATTGTATTAAACCGGTCATTATGTGCGGCGACTTAAATAGTCTGCCCCAATATTGTCCTTTCCACGGTCTATTACACCGACTTTACGGTTACTAATAACACTACTTCCCGTCACTACAAGAACTCCAACTTTACACATCGCATCCATCGCATTACCAGTATACTGTTTGCGAAATGGAGTAGGGTCTCTCGTTTCCCTAATCGGCTTTGCTAAAGTGTGCTTAAAGCTACACTGCACTACATCTGTTGGTCTCGACTTATCGGACCGAACAGTACTACACTCAGAGTCTAAACGACTTATCTCTCGTTTCTCTGCTACACTAAGCATGCCCGACATGTCTACATCGGCTGCTGTCTCCTTATCTACACTAGTGGGAGAATATGTGGGACTAGTGTCCTCACTACTGTCTTCCTCACTATCCTCAATAACTGCAACATTAACTACGGTTAACACCCCTTGTTGCACATTATCGGTTCTACTGATATACTCTTTCAGCATATTCGCATGAAAGGTCTTTAACTTTCCGTTTATCTCGATACGGTAATCCATAGTGTTCACTATCCCTCTAACGTAAAACGGACCTTTCCATTGTAATAACAACTTGTTATTGTCGGTCGGGAGTAACAGTAACACCTGGTCATCTATCTTAAACTTCCTAGCTCTAGCTTTCTGGTCATAGTACCGTTTGTACTTGGTACTTGCCTTAACTAACTGACTTTGAGCTATCTTACAAGTCTCCTCTAGTTTCTCCTTCAGATCTAAAACATACTGATATGTAGTCTTAACCTCATCACTATCTACTTCACCTGCCCACATCTCTCTAAGAATCCTCATGGGACCTCTAACTGACCTACCGTACAATAACTCAAACGGAGAGAATCCTAAACTCTCTTGTGGTACCTCTCTAAATGCAAACAATAAAGCATTGAGATACTTGTCCCAATCTTTGGGTCTCTCGGTACACATACGCCGTAACATTTGCTTTAACGTCCCGTTAAATCGTTCGACTAACCCGTTACACATAGGGTGATATGGTGTTGTCATGATTTGACGCAAAGACAATAACCTGCTTACTTCAGCCATAAGTTCTGACGTAAACTGTGACCCACAATCAGTCAGCATTTCCTCTGGTACACCTAGCCTACTGAACATATCAACTAATGCCTCAGCTACTCTCTCAGTTTCAATTGAGGGCAATGCGACTGCCTCCGGATACCTAGTTGCATAGTCTACCATGGTTAAAATGTACCTATTTTTCCTATCCGACACTGGAAAAATTGGTCCAACTATGTCTACGGCTACCCTCTTAAATGGTGTATCTATCAGTGGCATCTGACCTAAATGTACTTTGGTCACTCGACCTTTTGGTACTGTCCTTTGGCATACATCGCAGGACCTACAATACCTAGTTACATCTCCACTAACGCCTGGCCAATAAAATTCTGCCAATACTCTATCTGACGTTTTCTTTACGCCTAAATGACCTCCCATAATCGACTCATGAGCTACCTTAAGCACTGTCGTTCTATACTGGGTAGGTACCACTAATTGGTGAAACTGTCTACTACCACTATCTTCAAATTCTCTGTACAACCTGTATCCCTCATTACAATTACGTCCGTGCCGTTCACTCTACCATCTGCCGTTGGAAGATTTGCATACGGAAAGAGACATGTTCCGATCTTCGCCATTACACCATCCGATTTAACACAACAGCTACTACTCTCGGTTTTAATAACCGGACTATTACTACCTCTGCCTCTACCTCTACCTCGGTTTTGACCACCTCTACCTCTACCGAAATTCCATGGGTTGTTAAAACCTTGGTTCTGATTCCCTACATTGTTGTCCACTCTACTATTTTCACTGAAATTGTCTACGACAGCGGACACTTTCACCGCTTTCCTACACTCATGTGAAGCATGATTCCCATTACAGTGACGACAACGAATAAAAGGTCTACCTATGTTACCACTATTGCTACCTCCTCTAGCACCCATCGAACTACCACCACCTCTATAGTTTCCACTCTGGCCTTTCTGTTTATGATCGTCCCCTTGCCTATCTCTAAAAGTTCTGTCTTTCGACACTACATTATGAGCTCCACCTCTAGCCTCGGCAAACTGATCTGCTTGTGTTGCCATTTCTCCTACACTAGTAAGTTTTCTTTCTTTAAGAAATAAGAACAGATCTCTACTACAAACATTGAATAGCTGGTCACGCAACAAGAAATCTATGAGGCCCTGATAAGTCTGCGCTACCTTCCCTAACTCTAACCACCTATCTAAGTAATTTCTAGACCTACTAATAAACTGAATAAATGACTCGCCTTTCTCAGGCAGACACGCTCTAAACCGCTTTCTAAAACCTTCTTCAGTTAACTCAAATCTCTTTAAAAGAGCATCCTTTAACTTGTCATAGTCAAGAGCATCTAAACTAGGTAATCTAGAAAATACATCTAAGGCCTTGCCTCTCAATAACGCACTTAAATGAACTGCCCACTTATCTTTGGTCCATTCCTGTAACTCAGCATAACGCTCGAACCGTAACAAGTAACTGTCCATGTTATCTTTGTCAGCATCAAAGTATGGTAACTTCGAACCTTTTAACTTCCCAGAATAACTATCTTTCCCTTCAGTTTTACTTTCCTTACTATGTGTCTTAGCTGCTTCCAACTCTAAAGCTAACTTATGATCAAACTCCTTTTGCTCCCTTTCCATTATCATCTTAGCCTTAGCTAGTCTACCATCTGTTTCGAACCTCTCATGTTCTAACTCTTGCTTCTCCCTTACTATTCTACTTTCTAATTCTAACTTCTCTTTTGCTAACCTATCTTCTAATTCTAACTTCTCTGTGGCTAGTCTACTTTCGAATGCTAACCTATCTTTCTCAGCATCTAGCTTCTCTTTAGCTAATCTACCTTCTAATTCTAGCTTATCTTTAACTAGTATACTTTCTTCATTTCTTTCCTGCTTTGCTAATTCTCTTTCCTTAAGTCTAAATTCCCTTTCCCTAGCCTGTTCGTCTTTAACAAAGTTTCTAAGCTCCTCTCCAGCATACCCTAACTCCTTTCCCATTTCCGTAAGATCCTTTATGGACGTCATGTCTATGGACATTGTGGACTACTAACTACAATAATTACAATACACACGTCACTAATAATTCTACTCACTTAACTACTAATGGTAAGTCACTGTGTCCTCAGTTAATACCTGGGCATCATCATCGGACAAGTTACATACACATTAGTACTAGCGCTAACTACTAACGATTATGTGTAGATAGTATCTAGCTTCCACAAAACATATGCACTACATAAAATATCTTAATTTGATATTGGACATAAACCTTAAACAATCATCGAAATGTGTATAACATGTACATGTATATTTACTTCTCCCATCAATATAAGTATACTCGAGTGTCACAACATGAGTAGAACGTCTTGTTCGCCAACCTAATTGGATACTATATGTATATCAAGGGAGGTAAAAACAAACACCCAAATTATTGAGCAAAAGTGCCTCAGACCCACTCGTGTAGACCACTGCGACCTCGCGCCAAGGAAAGAACGGACAAAACAACAGTTTGGACTCACCCTACCCTTGTCGTGTCTTGACTTGTCTTCCAAGCTGTGGCCGTGATCGTCGACAGTCGCCTTGATGGATCAGAGGGTGGTACACAATTCTAAAATAATAAGTAGAGATTTAGTATATCATAATAAAGATCACTTATTGATTCTTTCCCTCCGTAGTCGCCCAGAATCCCACTACTCTGAAACCAGTTGTCACAGGATGACCTTAGTGGTTGGGCTAACTCAGGAAAGAATCAATGACGGTGAATGCATTTACATAAGTTTAATGCAACTTTTAAAATATGTTTAATATATATACAATTATCTAAAAAAACAAGCGAATACACAAATGAACTATGAAAAGAATGTTCTCCTGAACGTTTAAGACGTTCTTAGTATTGTTATAAATACTGAATGTCTAAGACACTAAAGTGTTGTTAAAGCTATAACAATGTTGATCTAGCGCGATAACTGTGATGCGCGAGAGCTCATGAAGATGATGATGCGCGAATTCAATGGATGATTGTCATCAAATGCCTTCTGTAAGGGTTGATGACGCGATGCAATGATAGTTAATCTCCACTGAGATTGTGAATGATATTCCTCCAGTGAGGACTGGTAACGGGCCCACCTTGTGTCCCGGGGGTTGTCGTTAGTAAAACCTGGCTGCGCAGGTACGGGGACCGTCTCCACCGCTTGTAACGTTATTCGTGGAAGCTTAGCTCCACTCCTGGATATCCAAACCTAGATGGCTTACTCCAACCCTGGATGGCTTATATCCTGGATGGCTTATATCCAACCCTGGATGGCTTATATCCTGGATGGCTTCTTTCCGACCCTGGATGGCTTATATCCTGGATGGCTTAGGCACATGTTGCCTGTGAAATTTGCCGTCCAATCTCTGTTCCAACAAAGTACTATCGATTATCCCGGCGATAGCTAGAAGACAATGGGTTTTATAGCAAACATTACGCCCAAATCATTATTTCCCCCGTTCAGTCCGTGACAAACGTGGCTAAATCTACAGTATTGAATCTACACGACAGGCCCCTTATACAATTTTGCCGTTTAAGGAAAATATACCTATACGTTTACATGCATTAGCACAAAACTAAACTTATGACACGGCCTCTCTGGCGGCCACTTAAAATGTGCACGCTTTTACGTGTTACATGAATAGATCATGAATATGGTGAAATTGTTTCAACTCGAACAATAGATTTTGGGTGTAACCGATACAAGAGCTATATACGACCAGTACGCTCTACCCGTGACATTTTGTGACATGGATACATCTTGGGATAGCGGTGTGTCGCTTACCAAAATAAGGTCACTGTGATCTTGACCTTGACCTGTGGCCTCTGTCATAGAAAATGCTTGTCCGGACCATATTTTCAATACTATTACACTTAAGAGATACCACACTTGGTATGTGAATACATCTTGGGATAGCGGTGTGTCGCGTACCAAAATAAGGTCATTGTGACCTTGACCTTGACCTATGGCCTCTGTCATAGAAAATGCTTGTCCGGACCTTATTTTCAATACTATAACACTTAGAGATACCAAACTTGGTATATGAATACATCTTGGGATAGCAGTGTCGCGTACCAAAATAAGGTCATTGTGACCTTGACCTGTGACCTCTGTCATAGAAAATGCTTGTCCGGGCCGTATTTTCGATATATGGAGCACTATAATGAATATATAGCACTATTGAAACAATATATGCCACAAGATTGTTGTAAACTATAAATGGAGAGAAAAAAACACTCTAGCACCTTCATTTATTATTTGATCTTTACCAAACTTGCACAAATTGTTAATATCAATGAAAGCTCGGACAAGTTCGAAAACCAGCAAAATTGGATCAGTAACACCGGAGTTATGGCCCTTTTTTTCCCTGAAAATTGCCATTTTCTGCCTTGTGAATGCTCTGACACCTTCATTTATTATTTGATCGTTACCAAACTTGCACAGATTGTTAATACCAATGATAGCTTGGACAAGTTCGAAAATCAGCTAAATTGGTTTAGTAACACCAGAGTTATGGCCCTTGTTTTTTCTGAAAAATGCTATTTTCTGCCTTGTGAACACTGTAGGGCCTTCAATATTAATCAGACCTTTACTTAACTTTGCCAGTGTCTTAAATGAAAGCTTGGACAAGTTCGAAAACCGGCAAGATCGAAATAATTTCAACGGAGTTATGGCCCTTGTTTTGCTGAAAAATGCCATATTAAGCCTTGTGAACATTCTAGCACCTTCATTTATCATTTGATCTTTACCAAACTTGCACAGATTGTTAATATCAATAAAAGCTCGGACAAGTTCGAAAACCAGCTAGATCAGACCATTAACAACGGAGTTATTGCCCTTGATTTAGTTAAAATGACTATATTTTGCCTCATTAAGATGATAGGGCCTTCATCTTTCATCCAATCTTTACCAAACTTTACCAGATTGTTAATATAAATAAGAGCTAGCACAAGTTCGAAAACTAGCTGGATCGGACCAGTAACAGCGGAGTTATGGCCCTTGATTTAGTTAAAAATGCTATATTTTGCCTCGTTAATTCGATAGGGCCTTCATCTTTCGTCTGATCTTTACAAAACTTTACCTGATTGTTTATATCAATGACAGCTCAGACAATTTCGAAAACCAGCCAGATCGGACCAGTAACAGATGAGTTATGGCCCTTGATTTAGTTAAAAATGCTATATTTTGCCTCGTTAATTCGATAGGGCCTTCATCTTTCATCTGATCTTTACAAAACTTTACCTGATTGTTTATATCAACGACAGCTCAGACAATTTCGAAACCAGCAGGATCAGAGCAGTAACAGATGAGTTATGGCCCTTGATTTAGTTAAAAATGCTATACTTTGCCTAGTTAAGATGATGCGATCTTTATGAAACTTTACTAGATTGTTAATATCAATAACAGCTCTGTCAAGTTCGAAAACCAGCCAGATCGGACCAGTAACAATGGAGTTATGGCCCTTGATTTAGTTAAAAATCCTATATTTTGCCTCGTTAAGCGATAAGGCCTTCATCTTTCATCCGATCTTTAAGAAACTTTACCAGATTGTTAATATCAATGAAAGCTTGGACAAGTTCGAAAAACATCCAGATTGGACCATTTACATCGGAGTCATGGCCCTTGATTTTCTGAAATATGCTATATCTTGGCCTCATTAAGACGAAAGGGCCTTCATTTGGCCGGATTTCATTGAAACTTTGCAGGGATGATCAGTACCAAGCCTAGTTGTACATAGTCACTGTGTTCCAGTTGAATGATTTTGGCAGAGTTATAGACCTTTAAAGGTTTTAATACACAAACTTTGTTCTGACTAGTTCTCTTGAACCCCTGGCCGGATTAAACAAAACTTTTTAGGGATGATCAATTCTATGTCTAGTTGTGCAAATCACCGCCGTGTTCTGGTTGAATGATTTTTGGCGGAGTTATGGCTCTTTAAAGGTTTTAATACACAAACTTTGTTCTGATCTACTTCTCCTGAACCCCTCGCCAGATTTCAATGAAACTTTGCAGGGATGATCAGCACCAAGCCTAGTTGTGCATGTCATCGTCACGTTTCGGTTTACAGATATTTGGCAGAGTTATGGCCTTTTAAAGGATTTTGATACCACAATTTTTTTCTGGGCTAGTTCTCCTGAACTGGCTGGATACAGACGAAACTTGACAAGGATGATCAGTATCAAGCCTAGTTGTGCATATCATCGCCATATTTCGGTTGAATGATTTTTGGCAGAGTTGTGACCCTTTAAATGTTTTAATACACAAATTTTGTCCAGATTAGTCTCTTCTGAACTCTTTGCCAGATTTCAGCGAACCTTGGCGAGGATGATCAGTACTAAGCCTAGTTGCACCTGTCGTTGCCATGTTCTGGTTAAATGATTTTTGAAAGACTTATGGCCCCTTTTACATAAACTTTATCTTGAGCCAGTAGAGCCTCCACAGGCCCTCTTGGGCCTCTTGTTTAATAATCAAGGGCAATAACTTTGAAATGGAAGTGTTGATATTGGTCATTGTCAAACTCGTCCAAGGTCTTATGGAAACAGACCTTTACCACAGATTTCATGATAATCTGAAACCTTTTACAAAAGTTATCGTGCCCACAACAATTAACTTACAAACGTATGACAGACAACAAACAACACGCCATCACCTAAGCTTGTCTGACCTTTGGCCCGTAGAGCTAAATACAAGATGATAGTATTGCTGCAATAACATGCAGATTCAGTTTTTATGACATCTTTAAAGATGACAATACAGGAGACAATTTGAATCTCATTTTATGACCAACTCTATTTATAGTCTATTTATACCAATAATTGTAACTTTTTAAATCTAACAGTGTTCGAAGTAACTGCTTTAGTAAATAGATTTTTTTCCCCAATAAGGAATAACCTTGAGTATCAAACATCTTGAACTAATAAATATATACTTTATACATGTATTTATTTTATTCATTACTTCTATTAGTTGTACATATTATTCAATTAATATGTATTACGCTCACAAATCAAGTACTTCTCAACCCTTAAAGGGACACCTGGCAATCTTGATTTTTAGCTCTACTGATCAGAGATCAGCAGAGCTTATGCCGTGGTGCGGCGTCCGTGTGTCCGTCTGTCTGTCCGTAAACTTTTTTTTGTAGCGACAACTCCTGAAACTACTGAATGGATTTTCATGAAACTTTACAGAAATGTTGCCCATGAAGTCTAGTTGATCCTAGCAAAAATTCATGTTGATGTGAAATCCAAGATGGCCACCAAATCTAAAAATAGGTTTTTAAAAAACAAGTTTGTAGCGACTACTTCTTGAAAACTATAAGTGATATTGATATGGGACTTTTTCTAAAATGATCAGCATGACATGATGTTGGTCCTTGTCAAAAATCGTTTTGATTCAACGTTAAACATGGCTGCCAGCGGCCATCTTTGTTTACATAGAATTATATAATGAAAACTTGTAGAGACTACTCCTCTGAAACTACTTGACGGATTTTCATGAAACTTCACAGGAATGTTGCTTTTGATGTCTAATTGATCCTAGCAAAATTTTAGGTCGGCCGGAAATTCAAGATGGCCGCCACGACTAAAAATATATTTTCAAAATACAAAGTTTGTAGCGACTTCTTCTTGAAAACTATAAGTGATATTGATATGGGACTTTTTCTAAAATGATCACCATGACATGATGTTGGTCCTTGTCAAAAATTGTTTTGATTCAACGTTAAACATTGCTGCCAGCAGCCATCTTTGTTTACATAGAGTTATATAGTAAAAACTTGTAGCGACTACTCCTGTGAAACTACTTGGCGGATTTTCATGACACTTTACATGAATGTTGCTCTTAATGTCTAATTGATCCTAGCAAAATTTCAGATCGGCCAGAAATTCAAGATGGCCGCCACAGCTAAAAATCTATTTTTAGCTCTACTGATCAGAGATCAGCAGAGCTTATGCCGTGGTGCGGCGTCTGTCGTCCGTCTGTCCGTCTGTCTGTCCGTCTGTCTGTAAACTGTCTGGATTTTTATGAAAATTTACAGAAATGTTGCCCATGAAGTCTAGTTGATCCTAGCAAAAATTCATGTTGATGTGAAATCCAAGATGGCCGCCAGATCTAAAAATAGATTTTTAAAAAACAAGTTTATAGCGACTTCTTCATGAAAACTATAGGTGATATTGATATGGGACTTTTTCTAAAATTATCAGCATGACATGATGTTGGTCCTTGTCGAAAATCGTTTTGATTCGACGTTAAACATGGCTGCCAGTGGCCATCTTTGTTTACATAGAGTTATATAATGAAAACTTGTAGCAACTACTCCTCTGAAACTACTTGACGGATTTTCATGAAACTTCACAGGAATGTTGCTCTTGATGTCTAATTGATCCTAGCAAAATTTCAGGTCGGCCGGAAATTCAAGATGGCCGCCACGGCTAAAAATAAATTTTCAAAATACAAGTTTGTAGCGACTACTTCTTGAAAACTATAAGTGATATTGATATGGGTATTTTTCTAAAATGATCAGCATGACATGATGTTGGTCCTTGTCAAAAATCGTTTTGATTCAACGTTAAACATGGCTGCCAGAGGCCATCTTTGTTTACATACAGTTATATAGTAAAAACTTGTAGCGACTACTCCTTTGAAACTACTTGACAGATTTTCATGAAACTTTACAGGAATATTGCTCTTAATGTCTAATTGATCTTAGCAAAATTTCAGATCGGCCAGAAATTCAAGATGGCCGCCACAGCTAAAAATAGATTTTTAAAAAAGAAGTTTGTAGCAACTACGTCTTGAAAACTATAAGTGATATTGATATGGGACTTTTTGTAAAATGATCAGCATGACATGATGGTTATAAGAGTCGAACATTATTTTGATTCGACGTTAAACATGGCTGCCAGTGGCCATCTTTGTTTACATAGAGTTATATGATGAAAACTTGTAGCGACTTCTCCTCTGAAACTACTTGACGGATTTTCATGAAACTTCACAGGAATGTTGCTCTTGATGTCTAATTGATCCTAGCAAAATTTCAGGTTGCCCGGAAATTCAAGATGGCTGCCATGGCTAAAAATAGATTTTCAAAATACAAGTTTGTAGCGACTACTACTTGTAAACTATAAGTGATATTGATATTGGACTTTTTGTAAAATGATCAGCATGACATCATGTTGGTCCTTGTCAAATATTGTTTTGATTCAACGTTAAACATGGCTGCCAGCAGCCATCTTTGTTTACATAGAGTTATATAGTCAAAACTTGTAGCGACTAATCCTTTGAAACTACTTGGCAGATTTTCATGAAACTTTACAGGAATGTTGCTCTTAATGTTTAATTGATCCTAGCAAAATTTCAGATCGGCCAGAAATTCAAGATGGCCGCCACAGCTAAAATTAGATTTTTTAAAAAAGAAGTTTGTAGCGACTACGTCTTGAAAACTATAAGTGATGTTGATATGGGACTTTTTGTAAAATGATCAGCATGACATGATGGTTATCAGAGTCAAACATTATTTTGATTCGACGTTAAACATGGCTGTCAGCGGCCATCTTTGTTTACATAGAGTTATATAATGAAAACTTGTAGCGACTATTCCTGTGAAACTACTTGACGGATTTTCATGAAACTTCACAGGAATGTTGCTCTTGATGTCTAATTGATCCTAGCAAAATTTCAGGTCGGCTGGAAATTCAAGATGGCCACCAAGGCTAAAAATAATTTTTCAAAAAACAAGTCTGTAGCGACTACTACCTGAAATCAAAATCAATCAGTAGAGCTTCAAGGTCATTGACCTCTTGTTAAAAAAGAAGTTTGTAGCGACTACATCTTGAAAACTATAAGTGATATTGATATGGGACTTTTTGTAAAATGATCAGCATGGAATGATGGTTAACAGAGCCAAACATTATTTTGATTCGACGTTAAACATGGCTGCCAGTGGCCATCTTTGTTTACATAGAGTTATATAATGAAGACTTGTAGCGACTACTCCTCTGAAACTACTTGACGGATTTTCATGAAACTTCACAGGAATGTTGCTCTTGATGTCTTATTGATCCTAGCAAAATTTCAGGTCGGCCGGAAATTCAAGATGGCCGCCACGGCTAAAAATAATTTTTCAAAAACAAGTCTGTAGTGACTACTTCCTGAAATCAAAATCAATCAGTAGAGCTTCAAGGTCATTGACCTCTTGTTTAAAAACCTGCGCATCCCGTTTTACGTTTTTTTTTTCTACATAACTTGCATTTGTTCAATCATTAATGTTAATTATCAGACTAGTATAAATCAGATTGACTTTTCATATTATTTAAATTGATTATTTTACACTATATGTAAACCTATGGTAGAATAAGACGAAAAAATGAAAACTCTAAATTTTATTTAATTATATGTAAGCAGCTTTAAAGTTAAAATGATATTGGATAAATAATTTGAGGTGCTACTTTTAATGCACGATACAAACTTCAAGATTGCCATATGTGTTTAAAGCCCAGTATGAATTAATACTTTTTCCACACCAAACATTTTCTTGAAGAATGCTTAAACCTAGTTAGTGCAATTACTTATTGTATATGAAAACGGAGCTCATCATGATGGTTTTATAAATGTATTAATCTGACATCTGCTGTAATACTGCATTTGATAAGTTTTAAAGCTTGGTTTATATGATATTTACTTTGTTTGCATAATGTCAGTTTGCTTGTAACCATGTTAGTTTAAAAGCTCATATGCGCTTGTGTTACTTTGTTGTAGATCCGACTTGTAAATAAATATAGTTTGACTTGACTTGACTTGACTTGATTTATTTATACTGGTAGTCAATGAAAACGCACCAGTATATTATATGGGTGTTAAATTATATTGGTAAAGTAGTTTATAATAATAAGTACATATTTTGAATTGAAAGACAATTGCAAACACTGAAAATCTCTAAATATGGTGTATAGTGTTCAGTTAGTCAGACGGGAAGAAAACACAAGTTACACAGCTTAATGTTATGAAAGCTAAAATGTACTCCCCAGATGAGGTGATGTTTGTGACCATAAATATAACGACATATCAGGATAGTTGACATAGTTTATGTTGATATACAACAACATTTCCAGCCAGGATGATTAAAAAAAAGCGGTATAACTTGAATATATTGTTTGCACAACATCAGCACAGAGACTTTGTGATGTAAAATGTCGCATGACGACAAATTATTTTAAGATAACGTTAAGTTGACTTAAATATTGTGTCGCACATTCTTATCTGGACAAGATACATATGCCGACATACACACTCCCGCTGCAATAAAAGATGCAAGCACAGCCATAGTTGGATTCACGGCCCATCTACAAGCATGTGGAATATTAAGCAAGAGGACCAACATGGCCCTGAATCGCTCACCTGATGATCATTGCAAAGATGAAAACAGTGTTAAACAAGCTTATAAGTTTATAACAGAATGAGATTACGCTGTCGATGGCATAACATCACAAATTCCTGCGCCGACCTTAAAGTTTATAGGGTGGGGATTTCAATGGTTTCCATTTTATGATCCAGTTACTATGTCCCACGGGGTGAGTACTATGTCCCAAGGGGTGGGGATGGACCCCGGGGCCAATGCCGGTTTGATGGTTATATCCTTGTGTGTTTATGTCCAGTAATTGTATATATGATGGGATCTTAATGGTTTGCAAGTTATGATCCAGGGGCTACATGTCCCCAGTGGTGGAGACGTACCCAGGGGTCGATGCTGGTTGGATGGATGTATCCATCTGTTTATCCTCAGCTAAGTGTATAACTGTGGTTTCAGAGAAGAAAATATTTAAAGTTTTTTCTCTTTACAAATCCATGTAAAACATGTGACATCTGCGATGGTGCCAAATTTGACCCTATGATCATGACCTGAACAAACTTGATAGAGGACCATAAGCTTATGGAATATGCACAATATTAGACCCATAGCGGGGCCAAATTTGACCACAGGGTCACCATTTGAACAAAGTTGGTAGAGAACCATATGCTTTTAGTAAATGCAAAATGTTAAACTTCTGGCTCTTGTAGTTTCAGAGGAGATTTTTAAGTTTTTAACTATATGTCTATATAACACATGTGACACCTGGGGCGGGGCCAAACAAGGTCTCCCAGGTCCCCATTTGAACAAACTTGACAGAGGATCATCAACTTGTGGTAAATGCAAGATATTAAACCCCTGGTTCTTGAAATTTAAGAGATTTTTTTTCCAGTTTTTCCCAATATACATCTATGTAGAGCTGGGACTGCCAGGGAGGAGTCAGATTTGACTCCAAGGTCACCGTTTTAACAAACTTGGTAGAGGACCATAATATAATGCTACATGTAATAAATGAAAGCTCTGTGCCTTGTGGTTTCAGAGAAGAAAACATTTTAAGTTTTTCCCGAATAATATAAGATCATGCAAAACATGCAATATCTCTATAAAAAAACTTTGGATTCCGGGACGCAGCCATTTTTTACCCCGGAGACTTCATTTGAACAGTTGTCACAGTCCAGGGGTTGGCGATCATTAATAAAGAAAAACTTGAAATCTGTTAGCGGTTCTTGAGAAGAATATTTTCTACAGGTTTAACCATATAAGGTAATGATGGTCATCTTGGATGTCGCATTGACCTACTTTTAACAAATTTGTATATCATTGACCTAAGGAGTATCTATTTCAAGTTTGGTCAAAATTTACAGAGTGGTTTCTGAGAATCATTTGAAGCAAAAGTTAACATCGACGGATGACGGATGAAGAGTGTTCCCAATAGCTCACCTCCTTCGGCTCAGGGGAGCTAAAAAAAAGGGCAGGAATACCATTTTTTTCTGAAATTATAAATGGTTTCTGTACTTTTCCGGTATAGTTTTAAATTGTCTAAACACTTAAGTCGAACTTTGGATTTGTCCCGCCGCGTGGAAGCAAATATTCGAAAATATGGCAGTAGACTACTAAGTATTTTCATTGTGACTTCAGTACCGACACTTACATTGTTATGGTCACATGTCGACAAATGTATGTCACAGTAAATAAATAAAGCGGCTATGGTCATTTAATTAATTACATTTTCGGTAAAACAAAGATAGATGTCGACATGTACAACTACCTTTGTATATTATCGTGCCGTTTTATTCTATATTGACATGACAAATCTTTTTTTTATTACACCTTAATTATCATTGATTAAGACGATTACTTTCGTTATCTAAACATACATAAGACAACATAGGCATATATACAACGGCCAAGTCGTTATCTTAAGATGTCTTAACACTATATATTATGTTATTACTACATATATTATAGAAGTATCACATCATTTGGGATACATTAAAGCTTCGATATAATACCTGGTAAGTCCAACTGTTTAACCATTCCTAGGAATTACGTATTTCCAGCAAGATAAAGTCCCTTGTAACTCGTGCTGAGTGTGGCCTGATGTTATCTTGCTGGAATAATGTAATTCCTAGGAACGGTAAAATAGCTGGATATATTGATAGATATCCATAATGCTTAAAGATTGCCTCAGTTGTTTGATACGTTTTGAGTAGTCTCTTATGGAATTGTATCTAGATTTGAAAAAAAATGCTTAGTAAACAGGTGTTAGTAATATATACATTTTACAGGTTTCCTAATTTTGTGTTTCATTCAACGAAATTCTCAAAGCGTAAGACTACTTGCACATTCATTTACATTTATATCAAAATAAAATCTCCAGCGGACACTCCCTGGTCAATTTGTACACAGTAATATAAGGCACTCATAGTCAGCATCCAAACTATAGTCTGCAGTGGTCACTTTCTGGTCAAGTTGTACACTGTCATATAAGGCACTCATAGTCAGCATTCAAACTATAGTCTGCAGTGGTCACTTCCTGGTCAAGTTGTACACTGTAATATAAGGCACTCATAGTCAGCATCCAAACTATAATCTGCAGTGGTCACTTCCTGGTCAAGTACACTGTAATATAAGGCACTCATAGTCAGCATCCAAACTATAATCTGCAGTGGTCACTTCCTGGTCAAGTTGTACAATGTAATATAAGGCACACATAGTCAGCATCCAAACTATAACCTGCAGTTGTCACTTCCTGGTCAAGTTGTACACTGTTATATAAGGTACTCATAGTCAGCATCCAAACTATAATCTGCAGTGGTCACTTCCTGGTCAAGTTGTACAATGTAATATGAGGCACCCATAGTCAGCATCCAAACTATAATCTGCAGTGGTCACTTCCTGGTCAAGTTGTACACTGTAATATAAGGCACTCATAGTCAGCATCCAAACTATAGTCTGCAGTGGTCACTTCCTGGTCAAGTTGTACACTGTAATATAAGGCACTCCTAGTCAGCATCCAAACTATAATCTGCAGTGTCACTTCCTGGTCAAGTACACTGTAATATAAGGCACTCACAGTCAGCATCCAAACTACAGTCTGCAGTTGTCACTTCCTGGTCTAGTTATGCATTTGTATATAAATGACTCATAGTCAGCATCCAAATTATAATCAGCTGTGGTCACTTCCTGGTCATCATCCACACTATAATCTGCAGTGGTCACTTCCTGGTCAAGTTGTACATTGTAATATAAGGCATTCATAGTCAGTATCCATACTATAGTCTGTAGTGGTCATTTCTTGGTCAAGTTGTACACTATAATATAAGGCACTCAGTATCCAAAGTGTAATCTGCAGTGGTCACTGGTCAAGTTGTACACTGTAATAGAGTCAGTATTTAAACTATAATCTGCAATGGTCACTTCTTGGTCAAATTGTACACTGCAATGTGATTTAATTGATGCATGGTAACAATGAGTCGGGTGTCGAAAGGGTCATAACGGACAGACCTGGGGTTCTTTGTCCCATTTGATGAGTCCAGGAGGACACCAAGCTTCTTTCCACTCCTGCTGAGTTGGAGGATGTTATTGGAGTCATAGCCACTCACAAACATCTGGTTATTCTCTCCCCAGCAAACTCCAGATGCACCCTTAAGGTCTGGATCAGACAACTGTGATTGCTTGTTGCCCCGTCTATCCAGGGTTATGACCCCATTGTAACGATCTGCCACATGTATCAGCTTGCCGTCAGTAGATACAGCAATATTCCAAGGATGTGAGAATATATTCTGTCCCGCTGGATCAGTCTGGACTATACGGAGGAGTTGATTGGCTGTGTTGTATGTCCTCACCTGTCCTGGTCCTTGACATATACCACCACCACAGGAGACAAACAGTTCCCCATCACTATAGGCAACACCATGGCACAAGTGACCAACACTGAGGGTCCTTGTCATTGTCATCTTGTTTCCTAGAGATACAAACAGTATCTTCTTCAGATTACACAGTGCAACAGCAGCCTCCCCAGTACCAGCAGCACATACATCCCATGGACGACCAGGCATCTGGATGTGGTCTATCACTTGATAAAAGGAGTTCAGTCTCTTTAGTTGACCATTATTAAAGTCTGCTATCAGCAGGGTATTGTCATCAAGTAGACATGATCCAGTTATATCACATTCCCTTTCATTTCCAACCCTGACATCATACTTCCCCAGGAGTGAGGCAGTATAAGGGGTGTCATCCTGGGTCTTCTGCAGTACAGCAGTATGACGGGTGTCCTTCAGGGTCTTCTGTGGGAAATCTCCCAGTGACTTTAGGTTACTGATATAATCTTCTATACTCGTATTTATCTGGAAATTCAGATTCTCTCGTCTTTGGCGGGCTTGCATTTCTTGTGCTAGTTTGTTTCCACCAGTTTTGTAACTTTTACCCATTTTTACACTGACAAACACTTGGGGCTCATTATCTGTGTTGACTTTCTTCAGTCGGTCGATACTCGCCTCGAGAGTCGATATCATCCCTTCCAGTTTGTTAATGTCTGTTTTTATGTTGTCTTGATATTCCTGGTGTCGAGTCTGAACATTGTCCCGAGATTTCTTCTCTAAGTTATCCAGTTGCTTGTTGATTTTCATGCGAAAATCTTTGATTTGGCTTAGGCGAACACCCATCTCTTTCTCAAGCCTTTTTTGGTCATCTTTTTTAGATTTTGCCAAACGTTCAAGTTGCGATTTAACTTTAACCATGTCATCTATAATGGTTTTGTACTCCTTGCTGTTCTTTATACCCTTGGCGACAAGTGGCAAGTAGTTGATGTCTGTACAGGCCCTGAATGTAGATAAATAAAGTCATGTTCTATTACCAGTAATTTTGAGTCCCCTCCATGAATATTTACTGATTATAGGTAAAAAAACAAGGTCAAGGGGTTTAATTGAATGGAGTTGATGTATCATAGAATAAGGTTACAGGGAGAAATGGGGTCTCCACCTGGTTATCTCCAACTATAATGTTTATTTTCACCTTTAACAGAGATGATACAGAATTTTTTTGAGTATTTGTGTATGCTGGTATGTATACTGTCACCAACCGAGTATTAGTGTATGCTGGTATGTATACTGTCACCACCCGATGTACTCAGGTGTTAATTGAAACAGTCTATATGAAAATAAATCTCCTGTAAAAAGTTGTGCTTTTTAACCAGTATTGATATACACACTATCACCCTGCAACCATACCCTTTGGCTCTGCATCCTATCCTCTTTATGCGTAAGCATACATGGCTTCTGGGTCATAACTTGAAAATCGTTGAGATCCCCACCCTATAACCACATATACACTTATTGGTCATGTACAGACGGATACAACCATCCACCCAGCATTGGCCCCAGAGTCCATCTCCTCACTTGGATCGTTGAGATCCCCACCCTATAATCATATATACACTTACTGAGCATGAACAGACCCTGGGTCCATCCCCACCCCTTGGAATATAGGCCCTAGGTCATAACTTGGAAACCGTTGAGATCCCAGCCCTATAACCATATATACATTTACTGAACATGAACAGACGGATACAACCATCCAATCAGCATCGGCCCGGTGTCCGTCCCCACCCAAGATGGGTCATAACAATAACATTTATTGTGTCTGAACACATTAAGACTGGCGTGGGAATTTCCGATGGCATATCATCCACTGCGCAATCTAATTCTGTTATGAAATTACCACCTTGTTTTTTTTACGTTTGCAAAGATCATCAGGTGAGCGATTCAGGACATTTTTAACTCGACTTTTTGACATCAGTCACTTTATCGTCATCATATTCTGTGTCAGCATCTGCATCCGGTTAAAGTTTTATATGGGAGCTTATATCTCCGAAACTACTTTACATTATGAATTGAAACTTCACAGATATATTCAGCATCATTAGACAACGTCATACAGCCAGGTTCTACAACTCATGCTTTTATTTTAACAGAATTATGGCCCCTTTTATACTTAGAAAATTTGGTTAAAGTTTTGCATGTGAGCTTGTATCTCTGAAACTACTTTACAAAATGAATTGAAACTTCACAGATATATTCAGCATCATTAGATAACATCATGCAGCCAGGTTCTTCAACTCATGCTTTTATTTTAACAGAATTATGGTCACTTTTATACTTAGAAAAAATTGGTTTTGATTTTATATGTAAGCTTGTAAACTTACTCTTTTTATGCCCCCGCCATTCGAAGAACCCCACCATTCAAAGAATGGTGAAGGGGCATATAGTGTTACCCCTGTCTGTACGTCCGTGCGTCCATCTGTCCGTCCGTGCAAACACGATGTCTGCACTCTAACTTAGCTAATTGTTATTGGATCTTTTCCAAAACTTGGTCAATAGTATATGGGCACAATGTCTCGGCCAAGTTCAATAATCGGCTCCATCTCCCCAGTAGTTTTAGAGTTATGGCCTTTGGAATAGTAAACAATCGCGAAATTAATGGTGTCCGCACTCTAATTTGGCTAATTGTTATCCAATCTTTTCCAAGCTTGGTGAAATTGTATATGGGCGCAATGTCTTGGCCAAGATTGATTTTCGACCCCAGTAGTTCCAGAGTTATGGCCCTTGGAATAGTAAAAAAATAGTGAAATTAATGGTGTCTGCACTCTAACTTGGCTAATTGTTATCCAATTTTCTCCAAACTTGGTCAAATTTTATATGGGCACAATGTCTCACCCAAGGTCGATTTTCGGCCCAATCGCCCCAGTACTTCCAGAGATATGCCTCTTGGAATGGTAAAAATTCACAAAATAAATGTGATTTCATTTCTCCTTATATACATCCAGGTAGCCGGCAAAGTAGTCGGTTTCTTCTGGTAGCCGGTGATAGCTGGTAACATTCTATATAGCCATTTTGGTAGCCAGTTAATTGTTTGTTGATAGTCGTTTGCGGTAGCCGGTAATGTTATCGTTGGTAGCCTTTATGGCCAGGTTTGCCGTTTAATAGACTATTAATGACGATTGCAGGTTATGATCGGCAATTGTGAATAGCAGATGTTTGGTTATCTTATACATGAGTATATATGTGGAATATATCTATGTTTTAAAACTATGATCGAATGTTTTGATATAAACATACTTATAAATAAATTCTCGGTTTGGTTACCGATGTTTCAGTTATGATGTCATTGTTGTCATGGAGACATGAAGTGTGTGTTGCTATAAATAGACTGTTACCGGCTATCAACGGCTACCAGGTCAAACCGGCTACTATGCCGGCTACCTGAATGTATATAAGGAGAGACGAAATCACATTCACTCATTTCTTACTGCTTCTTCGAAAGCAACGAATGCTCTCTGAAGAGTTCATATCTACTGAATGAAACCGGTCAGGGAATATGTTCGCCCAGCTGACTAGCAGGGGTTCCTTAGAACCTCTTAGCCACTTTTTACCCATTTATATGTTTTTTTCGGGACTACAGAACCTTTGCTATATACTCTACACAAAGTGGATCCAACAAATCGGTGGTACGATCATTGAAGGCATAATTATAAGCGACACCTCGATCATCTACAACAACAGTTCCTGAGTCTGACAAAACAAATATATTCCGACTAGACTACCCTGCTGCAGAGATGCTTTTCCCTACAACTAAGGGATGCTATACTTATACCTTAGTACATGTATAAAGTTGCTGGGTAGCTCGCACATGTACCTTGCACAGCTTGTATGTCAATTGAAATTCTCGAATTACCTAAGAATTCAGACACAATGCTTTACGGTCCTCTGCAAGACTAGTTAATACAGCAGGTATTGTACAATTCCGTTGTCAATTTATTTATTACTCTGCACCGATTGGGATAATGTATAAGGTCAACAGAAATTACTCAGCAACATTTTGACTACTTTACATAATGGATTGAAACTTCACACATGTATTTGACATCATTAGACAACATCATACAGCCAGGTTCTAAAACTTCACACATGTATTTGACATCATTAGACAACATCATACAGACAAGTTCTATAACTTCACACATGTATTTGACATCATTAGACAACATCACACAGCCAGGTTCTATAACTTCACACATGTATTTGACATCATTAGACAACATCATACAGCCCGGTTCTATAACTTCGCACATGTATTTGACATCATTAGACAACATCATACAGCCAGGTTCTATAACTACACACCTGTATTTGACATCATTAGACAACATCATACAGCCCAGTTCTATAACTTCACACATGTATTTGACATCATTAGACAACATCATACAGCCCGGTTCTATAACTTCGCACATGTATTTGGCATCATTAGACAACATCATACAGCCCGGTTCTATAACTCCACACATGTATTTGACATCAATTAGACATCATACAGCAAGGTTCTATAACTTCACACATGTATTTGACATCATTAGACAACATTTTAAAGCCCGGTTCTAAAAATTCACACATGTATTTGACATCATTAGACAACATCACACAGCCAGGTTCTATAACTTCACACGTGTATTTGAAATAATTAGACAACATCATACAGCCCGGTTCTATAACTTCACACATGTATTTGACATAATTAGACATCATACAGCCCGGTTCTATAACTTCACACATGTATTTGACATAATTAGACAACATCATACAGCCAGGTTCTATAACTTCACACATGTATTTGACATAATTAGACAACATCCTACAGCCCGGTTCTATAACTTCACACATGTATTTGACATAATTAGACAACATCATACAGCCAGATTCTATAACTTCACACATGTATTTGACATAATTAGACAACATCATACAGCCTGGTTCTATAACTTCACACATGTATTTGACATAATTAGACAACATCATACAGCCCGGTTCTATAACTTCACACATGTATTTGACATAATTAGACAACATCATACAGCCAGGTTCTATAACTTCACACATGTATTTGACATAATTAGACAACATCATACAGCCCAATTCTATAACTTCACACATGTATTTGACATAATTAGACAACCTCATACAGCCAGGTTCTATAACTTCACACATGTATTTGACATCATTAGACAACATCATACAGCCCGGTTCTATAACTTCACACATGTATTTGACATCATTAGACAACATCATACATCCAGGTTCTATAACTTCACACATGTATTTGACATCATTATACAACATCATACAGCCAGTATCTATAACTTCACACATGTATTTGACATCATTAGACAACATCATACAGCCAGGTTGTATAACTTCACACATGTATTTGACATAATTAGACAACATCATATATAATCTCATGTTCTATAACTCATGCTTTTATTGTAACAAAATTATGGCCCCTTTATATTTACAAAAATTGGTTAACAAGTGCAATATGGTTATGCAATTATGAAAATTATGCCCTTGACATAGTTTCCAACTAAATAAACAAGGCCTTCATCGTCGAGCATCTATACCAGCAGGTGGTGCTTCTTGTTTAACTTCTTTTAACCATTCTTTAAGAAAAAAATCTCCTGGATAATCTTGTTTTTAAGTTCAACCAAAAATAAACAAAATTTTGTTGCTGACCAATAGCTTTAATATTTATAATCAGAGCATGATCAAACTTTAGGACAATGTTTATGGCCATAATATCTAGGCCAAGTTCGATAACCAGCCCGATCGCACTTGGCATGCTGGAGTTATAGCCCTTTGATTTGTTAAAAATTGACGATTTTTGTCGAGGTATTTACTACATATCAACTGATTTTTACACTGGCGGTTCTTATCAGGTGGGGGAACATAAAACATTATTCTCTGTATTTGTTTGTTCAAATCTCAGGGAAGGTCCAGACTGCCTGCCCCCTCTACTAGATCCACTACTGTAATATGATGTGTTGATGAGCTGTCAACAACTTAAAGACACATTAAAATTAAATCCCATTAAAATTGTACATACAATAGATCGAAATAGATCGAAAATAGATCTAGAGCAAATTATTGATTTGAAAATAATAAGTACTATAATACACATACCTGTGCTCTAATGACACACAAGTGGGGCAGCAGACGACATCGTGATCCCCACAGTGGCTGTCAGTCAGGCTCCCACGGTGACTTGGACATGGCTCGGTGGGTATATATATATATATAAGTACTATAATACACATACCTGTGCTCTAATGACACACAAGTGGGGCAGCAGACGGCATCATGATCCCCACAGTGGGTGTCAATCAGGCTCCCGCGGTGACTTGGACATGGCTCGGTGGGTATATATATATAAGTACTATAAATACACATACCTGTGCTCTAATGACACACAAGTGGGGCAGCAGACGACATCGTGATCCCTGCAGTGGGTGTCAATCAGGTTCCCTCGGTGACTTGGACATGGCTCGGTGGGTATATATATATATATATAAGTACTATAATACACATACCTGTGCTCTAATGACACACAAGTGGGGCAGCAGACGGCATCATGATCCCCACAATGGGTGTTAATCAGGCTCCCACGGTGACTTGGACATGGCTCGGTGGGTATATATATATAAGTACTATAAATACACATACCTGTGCTCTTATGACACACAAGTGGGGCAGCAGACGACATCGTGATCCCTGCAGTGGGTGTCAATCAGGCTCCCGCGGTGACTTGGACATGGCTCGGTGGGTATATATATATAAGTGCTATAAATACACATACCTGTGCTCTAATGACACACAAGTGGGGCAGCAGACGACATCGTGATCCCTGCAGCGGGTGTCAATCAGGCTCCCGCGGTGACTTGGACATGGCTCGGTGGGTATATAAATATAAGTACTATAAATACACATACCTGTGCTCTAACGACACACAAGTGGGGCAGCAGACGACATCGTGATCCCCGCAGTGGGTGTCAATCAGGCTCCCGCGGTGACTTGGACATGGCTCGGTGGGTATATATATATAAGTACTATAATACACATACCTGTGCTCTAACGACACACAAGTGGGGCAGCAGACGGCATCATGATCCCCGCAGTGGGTGTCAATCAAGCTCCCGTGGTGACTTGGACATGGCTCGGTGGGTACAAACTTGGCTGCTCGTGCATTTCCCCCTGTCATAGCCGCTGCGTCCAGAAGTTTGTGATTTCTCAGTGCCGGAAATTTTGTATGATCTTTCAAACATTTTGAACACAAATAGTGACCACAATCTTCACAAAACTTCACTGCCTCTGAGTTCCTGCCATCATCTGCACAGGGAAGACAGCTCAACTCAAAATATTCCTCATGTCCTGCTTTGTAAATAGACGAAGTCCCAAAATTTCCTCCAGTAGCCATTATGGTGGCTGATTGTAAAATGTAAAGTTTATCATTGATGAAGGTTTGTGTATCACATGACTTATGATGAGTGTTTACATGTTTTTATCAGATACTGACAATAGGGTTCAATTTTCATGATGTCATGTACAATACATGTCCGAGATAATATACATGCACTGTTGTGGTAAAGTTCTGTTTGTCCGAAATCATTGGCGGTTAGAACATTGAGATTTAGTCCTATGACATCAAATACGATATATTTATGTTAAAATTATCAGAGGGGACATGAATATTCAATAATATTTCTTATCTATATGTTTATGTTAAATGAAGAAGATATGCATTTGATTTATTGGGGGGAAAACTTGGATAATTTAAAGCACAACTTTCCCTTACAGTGGCTACATGGACAAAATAAAATGTTTACTCTACTTCAATCTGAACAATTAATTGTGCCCTATGGACACAAAACATATAGTCCACACTAGATTGTGCCCTATATCAGTTGTAATAGTAAATTTAAATATTGACAAATTGTTATCGGACAAGTATCCTCATTCATTTTGTATATGCAGTTAAATGAATATGCCTCTGCAACCCTCTAAAATTTAAAAGGTTAATACAATTCATACATAAAAAGCATTTTTAGCTTGACTATTCGAAGAATAAGAGAGCTTATGTTATCACCCCACCATCGGCATTGGTGTCCCACATCAAGGTTTGCGTGTAAGTTGTGTTTACAAGTCTATGTCTCTTACATTTCTTGTCCTAGCACAACCAAATTTGGCCATGGGCTTCCTTATAGCATTATCTTAAGGACTGCATAAGTACTTTTGGTTCCTATAACCCATGGGCTACCATGGACCCCAAATTCTGATAGCCCTTAAAATGTGTCCCATTTCATATCAAATTGTTTACAAGACTATATCTCTTACATTTCTTATCCTAGCACATCCTAATTTGGCCATGAGCTTCCTTATAGTATTATCTTAAGGCCGGCTGCTTAAGTAGTTTTGGTTCCTGTAACCATGGAACCCAAATTATAATACCCTTAAAATGTCTCATTTCACATCAAATTTTGTGTATAAGCTGTGTTTACAGGTCTGTATCTCTTACATTTCTTTTCCTAGCTCAACTAAATTTGGGAATCTATATGTAGATTTACCTTAGAATTACACAGCTGATACAACAAATCTCAGCCATGGATGGGTCCACTTTTGTATAGGTTTGACACATTGGTGTCAATGTTATTGATATTACACCATGAGGGGGGCAAGGGTTATTCTGTTTAATATGCTAGCTATTATTGGCAAAATGTATACCAACATGAACTGTTTACAAAACACTGTATTGTTATTTAAATGTGCCAACCAACCATGTATTGGTCAGTGTAAGGTTTCTATTGTCAAAATGACCGGTGAATATTTGCATATAAATGGTGGTCAAGCAAATGTGGAAGTGACCTTGACCCTCCAAGCAAGGGGCAGATAACTTAATAATATTTACCTTCAGCATTTGCGTTTAGGTCACTTTCTCGCAAACTTTATGCACTACATCTTTCAAACTTTGTTTATAGATGTTTCTTAGGTAGTACATCGCAACGGGTCAAAAAGCAAATGTGGATGTAACCATCACCATCGAAGCAAAGAGCAGATAACTTTTAAATGTTACATTTACATCACTTTTTCATGAACTAGATGCTTTAAACCTAGTTTTGACATAGTTGTGTCTTGGGTAGTGTATCTTTTTGGACTCATGGATTTCATCTATGACCTTGACCTACTTTTTTGGAGCAGATGATTTTATGGGATGACGAGTTGTCCGTCGTCCGTCCGTCCGTCCATCGTTAACTTTTGTCTCGTTAAGACGATATGGCCTTCATTTTTCATCTGACCTTTACCAAACTTTACCAGTTTGTTACTGTCAATGAAAGCTCGGATAAGTTCGAAAACCAACCAGATCGGACCAGTAACAGCGGTACGTTTTATGGCCCTTGATTTAGTTAAAAATGCTATATTTTGCCTCAAGACGATAGGGCCTTCATTTTTCATGTGATCTTTACCAAACTTTACCAGATTGTTAAAAGCTCGGATAAGTTCGAAAACAACCAGATCGGACCAGTAACAGCGGAGTTATGGCCCTTGATTTAGTTAAAAATGCTATATTTTGCCTCTTTAAGACAATAGGGCCTTCATTTTCCATCTGATCTTTACCAAATTATACCAGATTGTTAAAGTCAATAAAAACAAGTTTGAAAACAAGCCAAATCGGACCAGTAACAGCGGAGTTGTGGCCTTTGATTTCGTTATATATGCTATATTTTGCCTTGTTAAGGTGATAGGGCCTTCATTTTTCATCAACTTTACCAGATATTTTTACTTGTTTTTTCCTTTATTATTTTTATTGAGTCGCCATCTTTGGAATCGTGTATATATGTATATAGTGCAATTTCTGAATAGGGAGTTTTTAAAACGGGTGAGATGCTTTACCGTTGTAAGCAATGTAAACCCCTTTAACTGCTTCAAATACAACTTAATTTGATAAGGTGACTGACATGAACGTTATGTATACCGAGTAATATAACTATTGATTGTGAAATAATGAAATAATTGTAATTGTATACAGTATAAACATGTCTTTTTTGTAGGTTTACCGAAATATTATGTGCATAAATACACCAAAAAAATCACCAAAAATTGGATTGGGTGCTTTACGCACTTCGAGAATGTAGTTCCTTTAACTGCATCAAGTATAACTTAATTTCATAAGATGACTGACATGAACGTTATATATACCGAATAATATAACTACTGATTGTGAATAATTGTCATTGTATACAGTATATACGTGTCTTTTTTGAAAAAGGAACTGAAATTCTATGCGCAATAATACACGCATATATATATATTTCATGAATGGAGTTACCCGGATGTGCCGTTCATGACGTGTGACCCAGATAACAAATTGGGAACTAAATGTCCGTAAATATTGTAGTTATTGCATACATGTGATACCTCACGGCGTGAGATGAAATCTCACGGTATTCTAACCCTCCTCCCGGCCCCACGGAATTGTGTGAAAAACTCCCGTAAAATTGCTAAAATCGTTTTTTCGAAAATCATCGGTCTAATTCCTTTGTTTGGTATATTAGCAGATTTATCAAGGCGTTGTTGCTTCTAAAAATAGAATGAATTCAAGAACGACAACTCCTATGAAATTTCATACTTCGTACTCAATTAAATTCGTACTATTGTACATTGTACTCAATTTGATTCATACTATCGGTTATTTTCCAGAGGGGAAGTTATTAGGCAGCCAACCGTGCAGCCGTCTTTTGCAAGGCCGTTTTTAAAAAATTGCGGCCAATATTTGGTGGTGTGGGTGTTGTTGTTTTTTTAAACTCTTTTAACTTACTTTCTCAATATTTAAAAACTTTTAGCCTCATCAAAAAGATAGACACTGTTCAATCTTGGCGACTCTCAGGATGTCAGTCCTTTGATATTTTTTTATTTCTTTATTTTTTAAATTTTTAAATTTTTATAAATTTTCTCTTTTTTTTTTTTATTATTTCTACTGGCCAAGTTCGAAAACCAGCCAGATCGGACTAGTAATGGCGGAGTTTTGGCTCTTGGTTTAGTTAAAAATGCTATATTTTGCCTCTTTAAGACGATAGTCACTCGCTTCATTGATGGTATAAGAGCCATATTAGCCAGTAGAGCGCCCACAGGCCCTCTTGGGCTTATTGTTTATTCATTTTCATTTTTTTTTTTTTATAAAACAATTCATAATAAATTTATTGCAAAACCTTTTTTTTTAACTTCAAATAATTATTAATATACAAGTTATGAAGAAAAACTAATGCTACGCCGCACGTTTTAAAAAATTCAAGATTGTCATGTGTCCTTTTAAATATTAATTGTATGGAGATAATCTTAAAGGGTCCTCCAAATTGAAATAACTTCCCTTTGTATTACAAAGATAATGATTAGTAGTTTCTAAAAATACTTCGGTCAACATCGTAAACCTATTCGTTCATCGGTAAATCACGAATCCATACGGCACATTTGCCCCTAATACACACCTGTCACGGAAACGTAACTGAGGTTTCACGGAAACAGCCGAATGGAAATCCCCTGTTGACGTCACGCATTAGAAACCAAAATGGCTGACACAAACAAAGTAAACAATGCGAGCGAAGTGGAAAATGTTAAACACATTTTGTTTACCCCATCCACTTTTATTTTGAGCGTATAAAGTATAAATGAAAACAATAAACGAATAATACAAATAAACTCCTGTGACTCCGTCTGTGGGTCTGCAAATCGGAGAATCGGGGAATTGCGTCAGGTTTCAGCATTGGTTTTAAGTTTTCGATACCTACCGTATTTACTCAATGAGTCCGGACACTCATTAATTCCGGACACCTAATAAATTGAAGGAAATAATAAAACTAGTGTTCGGACATATTAAGAAATCAATCTGATTTCAATAGTTTCGATGGTTTTATAAATTCGGACATCGGGAAAAGATGAACTACTAGTATTTGCCGAAAATGACAGGTTAAAATTACGATCAACGACTTCTAATTGCTGATTGCATCTCGATAATTACAGGGCTTTATATGCAACCCAGATAATTACCAACAGAGGCAGCAGAATATACTTCAATGAATTTAATTGCCACTTGTTTGATGCAATTAAATAAAAAGTTTTTTATCGTGATTTTTACTGTTATTAACGAGCCATTTTGAAACAATTACATTATTACTGACCCATGCTATAAACATCCATATAAATTCTGTGTAATCGGTCAGGCGCGTGTTGAAACAATTGTTTAAACCAGGTAAAACCATTCCAATGTAGGTGTTACGGGTTGTTTTGTGTTGTAGCTAGTGGGCCATTCCATTATCTGGCATTACCAGCCAAAAAATACGGACTCGCTCACACAGGTAAAATGCTGGGCGATTTTGATGTCTGTTTGTACAGACACATCAAATATTTTTTATTTCATACTATAAGCATGGCATGCTTTGTTTTCTAGCTTCGATTTGAGGAATAACATGAAGGTGCAATTAAAAGGACAAAGAACACTATTATTTTATAATTTTAATTTATTTTCTGCAATACCTTGTATGTTTTTATTTTGTAATAAAATAATCAACATGTTTAAAAATTGCATTGTCTCATTATTCAATAAAGTTCATTGCTACATTTCAAGCCAAATATAATAATTTAATATAATAAACTAAATGTCATAACTGTTCATTAGTTCATTGTTTATACATTTTTTATTAGTTCATTGTTGTGGACTGAATCGCATATAGCCCAGTATACTATTGTAAACACAGTCCGCACTAGCCAGCATATAACTACACTTGTGACTAGAACATGACAGTTCCACAGATCAAACAGTGTACCGCTCACTCACCACAAAATTCAAAGGAATAACCCACTCTACCCGCGTGTAAAGTGTGTCTCGGTGTACTGATTTCACAGGTTTTACAGTTTGCCCAAGTTGAGTACCATAATTTTAGACAGTTTATTGAATAGCCGAATAATTACCAATAAGTGATAATTAATGGATGGATTTTCGTAATTACCGTAAACAACGAATGTGAGATTGTCCCGAACATCACAATTAAAAATACTTACCGTAGAATGTTAATTTACCGTTCCCTCTCAAAATATTCGGACATTGCCATTGGCAAATATGAATTAATTTTGGAAAGTTATATTTCCGGACACAATTTTTATTTTTATTTTATTCCGTCAGAACTGATAAGAGTAAATACGGGTAATCTCTTTTTCATTACATAAGTCATCAAAATCTTTCTCAGTAAAATGGTCCGAACATACGCGAGAGTGCTCTGAAAAATTCCATTTCACACCGTTTTTCGAAACAACAAGTTCAATCCATTTAGTTCGATGACGGCCACATGGAAATGTGTGTAGACTTACACTTTCTTCCTGTTTACTTTTTCTACAAAAGCTTAATGAGCACCTTTTCACCATGATGAAGACACGAACACATCAATAATATTCCAGGGTTTAAAAAACTTAGGCTATATCCAACAAGAGTAATAGTTTGTTTACACATAGATACGCGCCATAATTGATTATGTAAATTAGGTAGTTTGTACGGAAGATGTGATTGGTCATCCCCATATGACGTCATTTTCCGAAGATCGATCGCGCACCAGTTTTTTTTGTGTACAGGTAAACTTCATACCTGTAAAACTTGCATTTATCAACGTTTTTTGAGAAAACGGACGATGACATTGACATTCTATTATAATAAGCTTTCATTTAAAATCACTTTATTTTTCAATTAGGAGGACCCTTTAAGTATTTTGAGATAACAAGGTTTGATAGATAAAGACTTTGAGGAGTGAGTGGAAAACAATTGTAACTATTGGGTGAGTGGAAAAATAGTGTAACTATTGGGTGAGTGGAAAACTGTTGTAACTATTGGATGAGTGGAAAACTATTGTAACTATTGGGTGATTTGAAAACTATTGTAACTATTGGGTGATTGAAAAACTATTGTAATTATTGGGTGATTGAAAAACTATTCTAACTATTGGGTGAGTTGGAAACAATTGTAACTATTGAGTGAGTCAGAAATTATTGTAACTATTGGGTGATTTGAAAAATATTGTAAATATTGGGTGATTGGAAAACTATTATAACTATATTGGGTGAGTTGGAAACTATTGTAACTATTGGGTGAGTGGAAAACTAGTGTGACTATTGGGTGAGTGGCAAACTAGTGTAATTATTGGGTGAGAAGTGGAAAACTATTGTAACTATTGGGTGAGTTGAAGACTATTGTAACTATTGGGTGAGTTGGAAACTATTGTAACTACTGGGTGAGTGGAAAACTAGTGTGACTACTGGGTGAGTGGAAAACTAGTGTAACTATTAGATGAGTGGAAAACTATTGTAACTATTGGGTGAGTGGAATACTATTGTAACTATTGGGTGAGTGGAAGACTATTGTAACTATTGGGTGAGTGGAAAACTATTGGGTGAGTTGGAAACTATTGTAACTATTGGGTGAGTTGGAAACTATTGTAACTATTGGGTGAGTGGAAAACTAGTGTAATTATTGGGTGAGTAGTGGAAACTATTGTAACTATTGGGTGAGTGGAAGACTATTGTAACTATTGGGTGATTGGAAGACTATTGTAACTATTGGGTGAGTGGAAGACTATTGTAACTATTGGGTGAGTGGAAAACTATTTTAACTATTGGGTGAGTGGAAGACTATTGTAACTATTGGGTGAGTGGAAAACTATTGGGTGAGTTGGAAAACTTGGGTGAGTTGGAAACTATTGTAACTATCGGGTGAGTGGAAAACTTGTGTGACTACAGGGTGAGTGGAAAACTAGTTCAGAAGATTAGTATTCAGTAAAAACTTAATTTTGAATTGGAAGATTTTAAATTTGTGAGAGGATTTATTTATTATTGTGCTAGTGAAATTGTATATTTGGACTAAATCGTAAATATTGGAAATTAATTTGGACTGAAAGAACATTTGGATTAAAGAGACACTTACTGTTTTGGATTAACGAGACACTTGCTAATGTGAATTAAAGGAACATTGGATAATTTTATTTGGACTTAATTTAAAAATTGGATATCAATGAAAAACTGGATTTGTGTATTCTGTAAGTGAATAATTTATGTAAATAACTTTGTTAATTAATATTTTTGTGTTGCTGGTTTTGTTTCCCTTCATGTTACATTTACAACTTGTAACACTATTATAACTTTATTACAGGCATACACATCCCACAGCCCCACAGTCATCATGCCTTACTGTTACAACTTCATTACATGCATGCAAATCCCACGGCCCCACAGTTATCTGGTCTTACTGTTACAACTTCATTACAGGCATTCACATCCCACGGCCCCACAGTTATCAGGCCTAACTATTACAACTTCATTACAGGCATACACATCCCACAGCCCCACAGTCATCATGACTTACTATTGCGTCTTTATTACAGGCATACACATCCCACGGCCCCACAGTTATCTGGTCTTACTGTTACAACTTCATTACAGGCATTCACATCCCACAGCCCCACAGTTATCAGGCCTTACTGTTACAACTTCATTACATGCATGCAAATCCCACGGCCCCACAGTTATCTGGTCTTACTGTTACAACTTCATTACAGGCATACACATCCCACAGCCCCACAGTCATCATGACTTACTATTGCGTCTTTATTACAGGCATACACATCCCACGGCCCCACAGTCATCATGCCTTACTGTTACAACTTCATTACATGCATGCAAATCCCACGGCCCCACAGTTATCTGGTCTTACTGTTACAACTTCATTACAGGCATTCACATCCCACGGCCCCACAGTTATCAGGCCTGACTATTGCAACTTCATTACAGGCATTCACTTCCCACGGCCCCACAGTTATCAGGCCTGACTATTACAACTTCATTACAGGCATACACATCCCACAGCCCCACAGTTATCACGCCTTACTATTACAACTTCATTACAGGCATACACATCCCACGGCCCCACAGTTATCATGCCCACATGGTTCTGTAGACGGGAGATGTTTGACAGAGTGGGACACTTTGATGAGGGAGGAAAGGTGGGTTTTAACTTAGCAAAGTTTTAAATTTGAATATCGTTTGTTGATTATTATCTCACAAAATAGCATTATCAATATTTACTGCAACCCGGAGTTGAAAGATATTTTCTACTAAGCAATTTATTTTGAAAGCACAAGACCCCACACCACTCTTTGTAAATACCTTATTATGCCGTTAGTTTGTAACACCATGTGCGACTGCACAACCAAAGAGAAAATCTTGAAATAACTGCTCCCAGATACCTTACCGTGGCTGTTTTGTTTTTCTTTTTCTATGTAAAGATACGACCTTCTAGCATACACAAATACCTCATAATACTGTTTCCCTCCTATTCAGGGTGTAGCAGAAGATTTGATATTCTTCTACAAGCACCTGGAGCTGGGAGGCGGTCTATACCGGGTGGAGAAAGATCTACTCATGTACAGGTACCATCCAGAGGCTGCCACATTCTCTGTGAAAGAGTAAGTTGCTGGATTTTATTATCCCTGCAATGCAGTCAGTCAATCTGTCACATTCTCCGTGAAGGAGTAAGTTTGGTGTTGACATTCTGGGATTTTGATATCCTTGCAACATGAAGTCGGTCAGTCAGACTGTCACATTTTTGTTTCTGAAGCAAAACTAAAAAGCTGTTCAAGCCTTCAAAGTATATTAATAGAATTTGAAAGAGTTGTTTTTAGCTTAACTATTCGAAGAATAAGAGAGCTTATGTAATCACCCCGGCGTCGGCGTCCCAAATCACGGTTTGCGTGTAGGTTGTGTTTACAAGTCTATATCTCTTACATTTCTTACCCTAGCACAACCAAATTTGTCCATTACCTTCCTTATAGCATTATCTTAAGGGCTGCTTAAGTAATTTTGGTTCCTGTAACCCCTGGGCTCCATGGAACCCAAATTCTGATAGCCCTTAAAATGTGTCTGTTTCACATCACATTTTGCATGTAAGCTGTGTTTACAGGTCTATATCTCTTACATTTATTGTCCTAGCTGAACTAAATTTGGGAATTGGTTTCCTTATGTTATGTTGTAAAGGGTTGGGTAAGTAATTTTGTCTTCTGCAAATTCTGGGCTCCCATGGAACCCAAATTGTGATTGCCCATAAAATGTGCAATAAAGGCAGATCTAGGCAAGCATGTATATATCTATAATTTTTGTTTGGGATTTCTTATAGCATTATGCATCTTATTCATAATTCACCCATATTGGGGCATGGGCTCCCTCCACCACCCCCTGCCCCACTCCCCCCCACCCTCCACAACTTTATATATATATATATATGTATATTATTTTTTTACAAATTTCTGTGTTGTTTTAAAACAGTCAATTCTTACACATATATATGTTGCCCCCTCACTCCCTCCCCCCGCCTCTCCCCCATCCCCAGTTGAAACTGTATATATATTATTATATTTTTTTTTTATACATATTTCTGTGTTGTTTTAGTCAATTCATATATATGTTCCCCCCCACTCCCCCACTCCGCCTCTCCCCTCCCACATATTTCTGTGTTGTTTTGGTCAATTCTAACACATAGCTCTGAGGCAACGATAAAGATTGCCCGATATCAGCTCCCTCCCCGAGTTGCTTTTCGACCACAAATTACTTTAAAATGACAGCAATTTTGGATTAAAACAGATAAACATAATAAAATTTCTCATAATTTTATATCGGCCCGAGTTTCTATACAAGCCCCATCCCCCAACCCCACCCCATATTGTTTTAGCCTTGTTTTCTGATGGTATATACTAGCTATATAATTTGTTATTCTCTGAAAAATCGAATAGTCGAGCTGCGCTGTTCTCTGACAGCTCTTGTTTAATTTGTTAAAGGCTTTTTTTTCCGTAAAAAATAAAAAAAAAAATAATAGGATATCGATGACTTAAGTCTCCTTATTTAATAACTGGGGAGATCAGCAAAACTATTCTCCCTTCCATTCTGGCAGAATCCGACCCTATTGCTTCATATCTTTTAATAATTTTGTGCGTATGTGTGTTTAGAGGTGCCTAGCTTACTTGCAAACGAGGCTTTCACCTTTCTTGCACACTCGTTGTCTTTCATTTAATCGTAAAAAAAAACCACCTCCTATTTCATGAAAGAATTCCTGATAATCAAGAACATCTGTTAATTATAAATCTCTATTTTTTACTTTTTTCTTGTCTTCAGGATCAGTTTGCAGGCTAGAAAAATGAAATAAATTGATTTAAAACTTGAAGAATGTCCATCAAACAGATAAAGTAAATAAATTCAAAATTCTACAGTATTAAACAATATCAGTAGATAAGATGACTATATTTATATACTACTGATTTAACAATGACATACCCTCATTTTACAACTTGCATTATTAAACAAGGCAAACACGTTATAGGGAATATACACCCAATTATAAATTATACCTAACCGGAAGCAGGGAAGAAAATGTGACATGAGATTTTTTCTGCACTGAATCACTATGGAAATGGCGTCCATTCTCATGTTTGTCACCAAAAAAAGGAAAAATCAAAAGTACTGTTAAATGAATAAAATTATTCTCCATCATTTATTTCATTTATTTAACTGCATTTGAAGAAAAACAATTTAATACTCATTCTGCCCGTTCTCACTTTTTGAAGTTTTTGACATATTAAGGCATGGCGTGCTTTTGTTCTTGGTTGCGAACAGCTCTGTAAAATGCCATGGAGTAGTATGTGTTTTGTGAGGAATTCAAAAGTACTAGGTTTAATCTCACTGGCAGTGGAGGCGGTTTATGTGAATTCATTTCAAAGTGTCTTTATTTGCAACAATCCTATACTTGGAGCCTATGGGAATTGAATTGGGTGTATCTTCCCTATAACACAAAGCAAACATTCAAACAACAATGTGTCAAAAAAGATTGCTGAAGATCCCCCTCGTAATTCTTTCCTTCAGAGATACTATATGGAAGCTCCGAGTTGATTTCCTACAAAAACAAGTTCTCGCAAAATGGCAAACATTCACAATATGGAATGCTGGAAAACAAGGGAGAAAACTTTACAGATCTCTGACAATTGAAAACCAGAAGAAGGTACTGTGTAAATTAACAATCTAAATTCTTGTTTTTAGTTTTTTTTTACAGTTTTGTACAAAGTAGCCAAAGATTTTTCAGCAAATGACGAAATTAACCTTTTCGTTAATTTCGTCCAGGTTTGGGTTTCATAAACTTTAATAATATTAGTTATATAGAGGATCTTACGTGAGTACTCATTCATTATTGAATTTATTAAACGAGTTGGCAAAATGATATAATGCGAGGCTCTTGGATATAATGCGAGGCTCTTGCCGAGCATTATATCATTTTTGCTAACGAGTTTAATAAATTCAGTAATGAATGAGAACGAATGTTAGATTCTATTTATCACATAACTAGCATATCGACTTTTATTGCATTTTGCCTGTCACTTTAACACGCGAAACCGACGTAAACCGTGTGAATTGGATCATAAACATTATCGATTCTTTTTGACAGTGCATACTAGGCTTATTTGCATACTTATCAAAATATAGAATGGCGTTATTCCACTCCAACACCGTAAGTTATGATCAAAATATAGAATGGCGTTATTCCACTCCCACACCGTAAGTTATGATCAAAATATAGAATGGCGTTATTCCACTCCCACACCATAAGTTATGTGATAAATATAGAATGGTGTTATTCCACTCCCACACCGTAAGTTATGTGATAAATATAGAATGGTGTTATTCCACTCCCACACCGTAAGTTATGTGATAAATATAGAATGGTGTTATTCCACTCCCATACCGTATGTTATGTGATAAATATAGAATGGTGTTATTCCACTCCCACACCGTAAGTTATGTGATAAATATAGAATGGTGTTATTCCACTCCCAAACCGTAAGTTATGTGATAAATATAGAATGGTGTTATTCCACTCCCACACCGCAATTTATGTGATAAATATAGAATGGCGTTATTCCACTCCCACACTGTAAGTTATGTGATATTTATAGAATGGTGTTATTCCACGCCCACACCGTAAGTTATGTGATAAATATAGAATGGCGTTATTCCACTCCCACACCGTAAGTTATGTGATAAATATAGAATGGTGTTATTCCACTCCCACACCATAAGTTATGTGATAAATAGTAATAACGAAAAGAAGAAAAAAAACGGTCGAAAGGTTTAATGTTATATTTTTTTGAGATTGAAGGGAGATCGTAATATGAAATTTTGCAATATTCACATAACACGTTCTGATATTTTTACCAGGAAGGCAATCCTTAGATTGGCAACACACAGGTATATGTGTTTGCATTACAGGTATTTTTCACAAAGTATTTAACAGTTATGATTTGAATTTATTAAATTAATTTGAAAATATTTTACTGAACATTAATCAGTCATGTTGTAATAACATCAGTGAAATGGTTCCTTGCAAAATAATTGTCAGTAATGATTTGAATTTATCAAATTAATTTGAGAAAATTTTACAGAACATTAATCAATTATGTTGTAATAACATCAGTGAAATGGTTTCTTTCACGTATTTGCATGGAATAATTATGTTGTACGGGTCATTTTAAAGAAGTTCATGAATATTCAATCACTTTCAATTGCTTAAATACCCTTTGAAACCTTGGATTTATTCCACCATCTTGGTTGTTGTAATTCTGATTAATAGACGCATAATTAGGCATTAATTCATTATCATAACCCCTTCTAGCCAATAATCTGAGCAATTATTCTTTGTGGAGGTTTTAAAAATCTCACTTTCAGCGGAAATTGCTCGTAACTTTACACAAATATGATAAAAACATCAAACAACACTGTAGATTTGTTCAAAAACTTTTAGAATGCTTCAAAAGGAATTCAAAACAGGTGATCTTTAATCCCCACATTACTAAATTTTCTACCTGGATGGGCAATTTTCTTAAAAAATAAACACAGACCATCTAAGATGTGGTCAGTTGTCAAAGCCAAAGGATAGTAAATTTTCCACCCGGACAAGTGTTTTATTCGGTAGCCGAGCGCAAACGACTGAAAGTGTCGTCGGAGTTGAATCCCAGGGTCTTCCTCTTGTTTGATTTACAACCACCTTGTTGACCTTTCCTGCGCTCTGTATTCAGGGTTTAATTACAAATTAGCATTTTGAAATGGATCGGAGGCTGGACATTGAGTAGATCAACAGTGTGTTAAATTTCAATCAGAATTTGAGATAGAGAGGTTTGTGGGCATTTTACATTTTCTTTTGCAGATTAATTTTCACTTGGTCATTTCCTGTAATGATTGTATAAATTAGTTTTGGGATTGTTTGAAGTTCTTGGGAATTATATGCAGGGCTGTTTTATAGTGGTTATTGGAAAAAATAAATATGTTTTGACATTAAGAATATTCCCAATGTCAAAACATTTTTTTTCCCCCAATTTGGAGAGAAAAATATCCCAACTGAAAAAAAAAAAAAGTTTTAAAACATGAGGCAAATAGCTCTGTGAAATGTCATGCTTTATTACAGTGAACAGTAAATGAACTGTAAACAGTATTAAAGATAACTTTATGAAATGAATGTTTTACTGTTATTTTTCCCAATATTATGAACACTCGTGTAAAAATTCCCAATTTGTACAGTATGGGTTATGTTCCCAAAATACAGAAAAAAATCTCTGGTTCAATATCTTAAATTCTTGTGCCTCCTTTAAAAAGCATTCCAGGAGTATAAAACAATACAACGCATTGATGGTTAAATGCAACCTGTTGTAACCGCATATAAATAAGGAAGAAAATTATTACGTGGTCCCGCCTTAATTACACTAAGCGATGGGAAAGCTTATATTTATAGCAGCATTGTATAAAGGATATTTTGACAATAAAACATTGTTTAAAAAACAATTTTTACTGGAAAAAAAAAAAAGATAACCTGTTTAAAATTACCTATTAAATGTTTTAATTTTACAATATGCAAACTTTTTAAGCAGAATTAAGCTTTCATTTCATACCCCAGTCAACCCCATTTTCACTTCTTGGAGAAGGAGTTAGTTGGGGTATGAAAGTTAATACTCGGACTACGTAATGTACAGCAGTGTTGTGTTGTAGTCTCGATTCATGATTGTTTAAAGATTCCACAGAAAAAATACTATATCAGAGCCCTCATGCAGTCTATGTGTACGTGTGTTATGATTGCCTTATCAGGACCAGCATTACGTGGTCCGAGTATTAACTTTCATACCCCATCCAACCCCGTCTCCAAGAAGCGACAACGGGGTAGGCTGGGGTATGAAATAAAACCTTAATTTCGGCTTAAAAAAGTTTGCATATTGTACATGTTGTAAAATTAAAACATTTAATAGGTAACTTTAAACAGGTTATCGTCTTTGTTCAGTAAATAAATGCTTTAAAACGTGTTTATTTAATTACAAAATAACCATTAAAAAATCCTGCTAATATAAGCTTTCCCATCGCTTAATGGAATTAAGGCGGGAACACGTAATGAGAACAAAGTCGATTGTGGTGGGGTGGGGTAGGGAACCAAATATAACCCACCTCCTTCAACTGTCATAGATGGAGATCAGGTTACAGAGAAACAATAATAATGCAGAGAAATATCATTTACAATTATGAAATCTGATTTTGGTGAATTTGACCTTTTAACCTTGATCTTTAGACCCAGGAGTCAGACTCAGGATTCAAAACCTGCATTTTCATCGTCAACCACTGTGCTAAATATGAAAACTGTCATTTAACAGATGTAGGAGGAGCAGGATACGATGAAACAATAACACTGCACGCTGGTCCCATATGATCATAAGTCCCCTCCCCCTGTGAGGAGAATCCATTCCATTAAATTGCAAAACAAGTTCCATATTGTATGCAAATATTGTAACTAATAGTATGTAAGAAATTTATTTAAAAAATATAGAAAATGGTGGGTTAATTTTCATTTTGCAGAAGTAAAACTTTCAAACTTGATCACTGGCCCCAGGGTCAGAAATGTTTGCTGTTATTAGGCATCTTCTTTGCCAAATATGCACCCTGCTTCAGCTAATCCAAAAAATAAAAGTGTACTTTGCTTTTATTACATCCTCGAAGCAGCATACAAATTAAGGTTAAACCTAGTGAGTGTCCGAGATTTCCAGTCCAAACTTTTTAATAAACAATAATTAAATTGGACGTAACATGGTGCCTAGTTTAGAGCATATATAATTGGATATGAAATTGAAACATATTATGAGGCCAAATAAAATTATATGTTTGGTTTGTATTACATGCTCAATAAAATAGGGTAGGTAGGAAAAATATACTATTTTCTAAAAATATTTTATTTTATATATATATATTATTTTTTTTACACTATACTTTTATACCCAATAAATCAATAAACTTAACTATATATGTGTTGATATCATCAGATACAGAACTGATTGAAAAAATAATTAAAAACAAAAAGAAGAAAAGAAAACATAAAATGTAAAAAATAAATAAATTATTATTTCTTTTTTTTTTGAGGGTCATAAAATGCCTTAAAACAGGGTCGGTCCGGAAACCGGAACCACACCTATTATTTTATTTGGCCTGATGGTATTATTCGTATTTGAATTGACATCCACATTTCTTCCAGGTCAGCTCCGCTCCAGTCCCTTTAAATAGTTCATGGCAATGAATTAATTGGAGGGCTGATAAAATAATATTAAGACATTCAGCGGATTCAAACTTTCATGTTTGTTTTTAGACAGCAGCTCATTTTACTCTATTCTACAGAACATTTAAAATGGTTATTTGAAAAACCAAACAAGTTATAATATAATAGACAATGTTGTTCTGCTATCTACCTGTGTTATGCAAAGATCAGATGCTATACATAGACAGTGTTGCTCTGATATCTACCTGTGTTATACAAAGCCCAGAGGCTATACATATACAATGTTGCTCTGCTATCTACCTGTGTTATACAAAGCCCAGATGCTATACATGGACAGTGTTGTTCTGCTATCTACCTGTGTTATACAAAGTCCAGATTCTATACATAGACAGTGTTGTTCTGCTATCTACCTGTGTTATACAAAGCCCAGATGCTATACTTGGACAGTGTTGATCTGCTATCTACCTGTGTTATACAAAGCCCAGAGGCTATACATAGACAGTGTTGCTCTGCTATCTACCTGTGTTATACAACGTCCATATTCTATACATAGTGTTGTTCTGCTATCTACCTGTGTTATACAAAGCCCAGAGGCTATACATAGACAGTGTTGCTCTGCTATCTACCTGTGTTATACAAAGTCCATATTCTATACATAGACAGTGTTGTTCTGCTATCTACCTGTGTTATACAAAGTCCAGAGGCTATACATAGACAATGTTGCTCTGCTATCTACCTGTGTTATACAAAGTCCAGATTCTATACATAGACAGTGTTGTTCTGCTATCTACCTGTGTTATACAAAGCCCAGATGCTATACATGGACAGTGTTGCTCTGCTATCTACCTGTGTTATACAAAGTCCAGATTCTATACATAGACAGTGTTGTTCTGCTATCTGCCTGTGTTGTGCAAAGATCAGATGCTATACATAGACAGTGTTGCTCTGATATCTACCTGTGTTATACAAAGCCCAGATGCTATACATGGACAGTGTTGCTCTGCTATCTACCTGTGTTATACAAAGATCAGATGCTATACATAGACAGTGTTGCTCTGCTATCTACCTGTGGTATACAAAGATCAGATGCTATACATAGACAGTGTTGCTCTGATATCTACCTGTGTTATACAAAGATCAGATGCTATACATAGACAGTGTTGCTCTGATATCTACCTGTGTGATACAAAGATCAGATGCTATACATAGACAGTGTTGTTCTGCTATCTACCTGTGTTATGCAAAGATCAGATGCTATACATAGACAGTGTTGCTCTGATATCTACCTGTGTTATACAAAGCCCGGATGCTATACATAGACAGTGTTGCTCTGCTATCTACCTGTGTTATACAAAGATCAGATGCTATACATAGACAGTGTTGTTCTGCTATCTACCTGTGTTATGCAAAGATCAGATGCTATACATAGACAGTGTTGTTCTGCTATCTATCTGTGTTATGCAAAGATCAGATGCTATACATAGACAGTGCTGTTCGGCTATCTACCTGTGTTATGCAAAGATCAGATGCTATACATAGACAGTGTTGCTCTGATATCTACCTGTGTTATACAAAGCCCAGAGGCTATACATAGAAAATGTTGCTCTGCTATCTACCTGTGTTATACAAAGTCCAGATTCTATACATAGACAGTGTTGTTCTGCTATCTACCTGTGTTATACAAAGCCCAGATGCTATACATGGACAGTGTTACTCTTCTATCTACCTGTGTTATACAAAGCCCAGATGATATGTATAGACAGTGTTGTTCTGCTAACTACCTGTGTTATACAAAGCCCAGATGATATACATAGACAGTGTTGCTCTGCTATCTACCTGTGTTATGCAAAGCCCAGATGTTATTCATAGACAGTGTTGTTCTGCTATCTATCTGTGTTATACAAAGCCCAGATGATATACATAGACATAGTTGCTCTGCTATCTACCTGTGTTATGCAAAGCCCAGATGCTATTCATAGACAGTGTTGTTCTGCTATCTACCTGTGTTATTCATAGCCCAGATGCTGTACATAGACAGTGTTTCTCTCCTATATACGGGTGTTAAATTGCTGTAAATAGACGATGTTACTCTGCTATCTGCCTATGCTATGCAAAGCCCAGTATAGACGATGTTGCTCGACTACCTACCTGTGTTATGCAAAGTCCAGCATTTACTGGGAAACAAAGCAGCAACAGTTTTGTTTTGATAAGGTATTAACAGAATAATTTGAAACGATGTGATGGGTATTTATTCTGTTCCTTTGATTAAATATTGATTGGGTAATATTGTAAAGTGATAAAACTGAAGAAAACTTACAATGCTTCATTGTAAGTTTTAAGGAGGCTTTTCAGCCTTTAACAGTCTTTACAACTAGTTTGCTGTGAAGAACAGTCCATCATCCGGTATGTTGTCTGACTAGTATGTCATGTGACTCAGCTGTTTTACTTTATTAGATTATATTTTGACAATGATAACCAGGCTAAATGTTGTTTGTTGTTTCAAAATACTGCTACTGCTATGAAATTTCATTTATGAAATGTTTTGTGAAGCAGTTCGGGTCATTCCAAATGTGACACTATTTTTCTAATACACTCACTTCAATTTAAATCCAAATTTAAATTAGCCATCATGCATTGACAGTGTTAACAGAGATGTTTTACACCTGGTTTAACAATTATCAACGTGTGTTTTCATTTACGTGGTGAATGTCTACGCATGTCCAAGCACCTACTTAGCGGCCATGTGTCAATTTCACACATCGCCGGCCCGAGCCACCACTGTCCCGGAGATAATTGTCCCACTCAACAGGTCGAGTGGCATCATTCCATTGTTGCTGTGACGACCACTGTTGTCCATCGTCTTAGTTACCGAACTGACCTCACGGCCAGTTCCAAAACCAGCAGGGTGCCATGGTGATTTGAAATAGAAGAGCACCAACGACAGGTGGGAAGCCAGACTTGCCACCATTGTTTATTGTTGTGGTGAAAATATTGCTCGTTAACAGTTTAATTATAAACACCTCCGGGCTTTACTGCTCTCTTAATAAGTGGTAATTTCGCTCTTGAAATCATTTAATTTAACTGTTATTAAGGTCTCAAATTGTGGTTAGAATTTAATAAAGTGGACAGAATCAATTTAATACTGGATGTGAAATTGTTTTTCAATACTTGTGTTAACAATTTTACAATACATTTAACTGTCGATGAAATGAAAGTGACAGCATGACACCCTTACAAAGATTGGATAAGATTACCAAGAACGGGAGGATAGATGCTCACATAATCACTTGACCGTACAGCAGGAGATATATGATATATGAAATACAATAGGATTGTTTCTATCCTGAATATGGGGAGGGCAAATTAAAGTACTTGTCAAGTTTAAGGCTTAAGTTCAGTTGATATTAACTGTGATAGTTTCAATGCATTTGTATCAGAGGCATATTTTAGACTTTATTCATCCCGAGTGCCTCCGTAGCCGGGATAGTAAAGACACTGCGTCTAAATCTTTCTTGACTCTCACGGCTGCAGGTTCGAATCCCACTGGGAGCTCGACTTGTCAAGTAGAAAGTGTCGGACGGATGGTGGAAGGTATACAGTACGGGTTTTACCCAGGAAAATATGATGCCACAAGAGCACTTCCACCATTTATATGAAATAAACAGAAGCACATTATAATGGTTTTTGTCTCGCCTTTTCGAAGAAAAAAAGAGACATAGGTGTTGCTTTTCCGGCGGCGGCGGCGTCAACATTCAAGTTTTGCGTTTAGGTTTTTGCACAAACTGTATGCACTAGACCTTTCAAACTTTGCTTATAGTTGTATCATGGGTAGTACATCGCAACGTGACAAAGCAAATGTGGAAGTGACCTTGACCCTCCAAGCAAAGGGCAGATAACTTACTAATTTTTAGGTTCAAGTTTTGCGTTTAGGTCATTTTCTCACAAACTGTATGCACTAGACCTTTCAAACTTTGCTTATAGTTGTATCATGGGTGGTACATCACAACGTGACAAAGCAAATGTGAAAGTGATCTTGACCGTCCAAGCAAAGGGCAGATAACTTACTAATTTTTAGGTTCAAGTTTTGCGTTTAGGTCATTTTCTCACAAACTGTATGCACTAGACCTTTCAAACTTTGCTTATAGTTGTATCATGGGTGGTACATCACAACGTGACAAAGCAAATGTGAAAGTGATCTTGACCGTCCAAGCAAAGGGCAGATAACTTACTAATTTTTAGGTTCAACTTTTGTGTTTAGGTCACTTTTTCACAAACTGTATGCACTAGACCTTTCAAACTTTGCTTATAGTTGTATCTTGGGTGGTACATGGCAATGTGACAAAGCAAATGTAGAAGTGACCTTGACCCTCCAAGCAAAGGGCAGGCAGATAACTTAATAATTTTTAGGTTCAACTTTTGCGTTTAGGTCACTTTTACACAAACTGTATGCACTAGACCTTTAAAACTTTGCTTATAGTTGTATCTTGAGTGGTACATCGCAACGTGACAAAGCAAATGTGGAAGTGACCTTGAACCTCCAAGCAAGGGCAGATAACCTTATAATTTTTACCTTCAACCAGGGCTTCCACTAAGGTTCAAATTTAGGAAGTTCGAACTTCCTGTGTATCAAATTGTGAAGTTCATGGGGAAAATGTAGGAAGTTCCAGTGTTTGGGCATGGCATACTCAGTCTTTGAGTCAGTGATTCCGCGTGGTGGTGAGGGAAACAACACATCTAAATTGTTAAAAAGTAAAAAAGGATATTTATAATCATCCATATGTTTATAAAAGAAAACATTTGATGACATCATTATATAAACGGTTTCAAACTAAAAATACTTAATTTGCGTGCCATACCCCACCCACAAGTTTTATACAGTGAATTACATTTTGCAAACAATTTTCAATTTATCAGTCCAGGAAAGCTTTTAAATTGGCATACATTAATGAAAGGTATGTAAAACTGTCAAGTGTAGGAATAAATGCAACAGATTCTTTAATTTATTATCAAAGCAATCGATTGTTTTTGACAGTGATTATTTCACTTCCGTGTTTAGTCTCCATTCGGGAAGAGTTCTTTCCCCTAGGTTAGAGATTATTAAATATTGTTTGTATACATGTATCAGTACTTCCGTTTCTATTTGTAACTTTGATAAATACATAGAAAAATGACACAAAGATATAAAAGAAATAGCCTAAAAAGTAGAATCTGTTTGTGTAAGGAGTTTCAACTTTGTGGTTAATGAATATAAATTAAGCAATTTGGAATCGAGATTATATTGCTACTTTCATTTTGTGAAATGCGCGGCTAGGCCAATTATCTAATTAACACTCTCCTCTCACCAGTCATGCATGTGACTCTTGATAAAAACTGGACAAAACCGTTTTTACCCGTCAATTACAGGCTCCACTGAGTTTTAATTGCTTTACAACTTGTTACGTCGGCAGTCTCAAATGAAATTAGATTAGATGGGCGGGGCTATAATCGGTAATTTACAGATTATGGGACGTCCGTAGTAAAGAATCGTGGCGTACTTTGAAGTTTTTAGAAGTACACTGTACTGTACGCCTTTGATGTTAATTCTCGCCGTACAACTACGATTTTTGGACGTAATTTATGGCCATACGCCCGTAAACGGAAGCCCTGTTCAACTTTGGCGTTTAGGTCACTTTTTCACAAACTGTATGCACTAAGACCTTTCAAACTTTGCTTATAGTTGTATCTTGAGTGGTACATTGCAACGTGACAAAGCAAATGTGGATGTGACCTTCACCATCCAAGCAAAGGGCAGATAACTTTAATTGTTACATTTACATCACTTTCTCATGAACTAGAATTATGCACTAGATGTTTTAAAGCTAATTTATAGCTTAGTAGTTGTGTCTGCGTTAGTGCATCTTTTTTTTGGATGCCTGGATTTCATGTATGACCTTGACCTACTTTTTGGAGCTGATGATTTTTAGCTCTACTGGCCAAAGGCCTTCATTTATCATCCGATCTTTACCAAACGTTACCAGATTGTTAATATCAATGAAAGCTCGCACAAGTTCGAAAACCAGCTAGATCGGACCAATAACAGCGGAGTTATGGGCCTTGATTTAGTTAAAAATGATATACTCAGCCTCGTTAATATGATAGGGCTTTCATTTTTCATCTGATCTTTACCAAACTTTACCAGATGTTTTGCCTTTTTTTTTTATTATTAGTAAGTTTTTGTTTTCATTTAAAAATATATTTTTTTTTAATTATTTCTTTTTTATTTCATTTTATTTTTTTTTTTATTTTTTTTTGGTGTTAACGCCATGTTAGCAGGAAGCATTGCTGTGCCTATTGCATTTTTTTTCCCGGTTCATTGATTTTTGATGGAGTTACAGCCCCTTGAGATTTTTTTTTAAATTTCTTGATTATATTTATTCTTTTTTTTATTTACTTTATTTTCTTATTTCATTTTTTTTTTTTTTTTAATTATTTTTTTGGTGTTAACGCCGTGTTAGCAGGAAACATTGCTGTTGCCTTTTTTTTCCGGTTCATTGATTTTTGATGGAGTAACAGCCTATTGACATTTTTTTTTTAATTTCTTGTCAGCGCTACTCCTCCTAAACGCCTTGTTGGATTTCGACGAAACTTGGCAGGAAGCATCGGTAAGATGTCTAGTTATGCATATCACGCTTTTGTTCCAGTTTGCTGATTTATGTCTGAGTTATGGCACTTTGACATTTTTACTTTAAATTTCTTGTCGGCGCTACTCCTCCTAAACGGCTTGTTGGATTTTTACAAAATTTGGCAGGAAGCCTCAGTATGATGTCTAGTTGTGCAGAGCATGGTATATCAATGAAATTTTGGACAAGTTCGAAAACCAGCTATATCCAGTTAGTAACGACAGGTTATGGCCCTTGATTTGTTGAAAAATGCTATGTTGTATTTGTTAAATCTATAGTTACTTCATTTTTTATCTGATCTTTACCATATTTGTTTAGAAGAAAGTAGGACAAATTATAAAATGCCCATGCCAGACTAGACACAGCAGACATATTGCCCATGATTACCAGGTGAGCGATCTAAGGCCATCCTATTCCTGTTGTTTTTGCAATGTTTTAAAAAAACTACTGATGGTAATGTTATGTCGACAACCCTTGATATAAGAGCCGTTTTAGCCAGTAGAGCATCCACAGGCCCTCTTGGGCCACTGGTTTTTAATAGAATGGCATTTTGTTTTTAAACAAATGCAATTAAATGTCATCTCAGCAAACGGCAAACTCGATTGTTTTTAATTACTAAAACGTTTACAAACTTTCATTTAAGCATCATTGACCTTTTTATTTTTAAGTCCAGCCCCTGTTAGGCGAGACATGTGAATCCACGGATTTCTTGTATTTATTATCTAGCCATTTATGTGTACTTGAGTATTCCATTAACTGTAATGGTTTTATTTATTATCTAGCCACATTAGTGTACTAAAGTATGCCATTAACTGTAATGGTTTTATTTATTATCTAGCCACATTAGTGTACTAGAGTATGCCATTAAATGTCAATTAGGTATTGAAATTTAAACCATTGTTAAATAAAAACATATTTTCTCTATTTATTTTTTTGTGACATTAAGTTTCAATTCTGAAAAATTATGCTACTCTTAAATAAACATGTTTATTCTATAAACAACTTTATAATGTGGAGTTAAGATTCAGTTTTTTTATTTACTTAATTATTTTTTTTAACAATCTCGGTTGAAGCACTTACTGTTGTAAACAGTATATTTATTTTGAAGTTTTCTTTTGTTTAATATACTGGCAACAATGTAAAGGCCTAAATGCTTCTCTGTAAGAAAGAAAGACATTGATGTTTTTACAGTTGCATCTCCGTATTTAACGTAACGGTTAAGTCGGTATTACACTTATCTTAGTAAATATTCTAGCAACAAACCAGTCTAAAACTAAGAACATAGCCTTCTAAGTAACTTTCATCATAGAAACACCTTAACTGTACAATAATTTAATACAAAAAGTAGGTCACAATTGATGACCTTGGCCCTCTTTACAGACTAATTCTGGTTAATAGTTATTAACCAGGTTTTCCATCACTATAGAAAAACCTGTGGTAATTTGACTGGCGAATGTTGTTTGGCTGGCAGGTAGGGTGTGCGTGTGTGTGGGCAGGTGGCATCCAAACTGATGGCCAGGTCACACCAGACTTCATGAAAATGGTACTAGTAGCTTGCTTGCTTGACAGGTTGTGTTAGGATTGGTCGGCTGAGTGCCGATATAATGTGACTGGGCGGGTGTTACACTGTTCGTCTCTCAAGTAAGAATTTTTTCCATAACTTTTAATATTTAAAATAGCACCGGATGTTTGAATTCAAATTTTAGCAGACAACATTTGAAATTTGGCGGCAAATGGGCAACAACTACAACTGATAATGTGTCTTTTTCAGGTCTGTGCATTTTGTGATGTAGATGAGAAGAAAATCAACAAAGGCTTCTACATTTACGAAGAATCTAAGGTATTTTTAACTTGTACGAGACTAGTTATCTTAAATTACATTATTTACCATACAACTTCAAACTGTATAAATATATACATATTAATGACATATCGAAATTCATAGGTCATAATTAGTGACAACTATACATTCATATCAAAAGTAGGTCAGTATGTCACAATGACAACTATACATCCCTACCAAGAGTAGGTCAGTAGGTCATAATTAATTACAACTACCTTCATATCAAGAGTAGGTCAGTAGGTCATAATGACAACTATACATTCATATCAATAGTAGGTCAGTAGGTCATAATGACAACTATACATTCATATCAAGAGTAGGTCAGTAGGTCATAATTAATTACAACTACATTCATATCAAGAATAGGTCAGTAGGTCATAATGACAACTATACATTCATATCAAGAGTAGGTCAGTAGGTCATAATGACAACTATACATTCATATCAAGAGTAGGTCAGTAGGTCATAATGACAACTATACATTCATATCAGGAGTAGGTCAGTAGGTTATAATGACAACTATACATTCATATCAAGAGTAGGTCAGTGGGTAATAATGACAACTATACATTCATATCAATAGTAGGTCAGTAGGTCATAATGACAACTATACATTCATATCAAGAGTAGGTCAGTAGGTTATAATGACAACTAAACATTCCTATCAAGAGTAGGTCAGTAGGTCACAATTAATGACAACTATACATCCTTATGAAGAGTAGGTCAGTGGGTCACATTTACTGACCTTGACCCCCCCAGTGGATGGACTTGCTGACAGTGGCCATCTTGTATTATCATCATGTTACAGTTGTCACAGTAACAGTATGTAATACACTTGTGATCTACTAAAGTCACATCTAGGTCCTGTTACAACTCCAGGCTCACATGCTGGCATAACCATCTAGTACTATCATCAGGTTACAATTTGAGTAGTAACACTATCCACATCTTCCTGTATATAAAGAGCTCTTGACAAACTTCCTTCTTTTGCTTGTGTTTTGCCTGTCTCAAGGTTAGATCATGGGTATCCGGTGAAGATAGGGAATTCCAACCCCAGGTATAAGTGTTTTTATCGGAACTGAGGCTCGCCTAGTAAAACACTTATACCGGTTGGAATTCCTTATCTGAACCGAATACCCATGATAGATTCTTTTTCTTGCCTATCAGAGACATGTTGTGGGTTGACGCCGCCAGCTACTAATGTTTTACATGTTTTGCTGCATACCGGATGTTGTGCCCGTGAATTTTATCTCGACCCTAGGGTGAGATGGAAATATCTAGCCCCGGTAAAATGATGGATATCCTTATCAGGTATGCAAGAAAATAATGTGTTGAATGGTGTTACACAGACATTTAAAAAATATTGTTTCTTACAGGAGAGACCTAAGCCCAGAGTACTGGTACAACACTTTAAAGAGGCCAAGCCACCATTCATAATCTGTGTCAAAATGGTGAGTGTATCTATGGATATGTATCTGTTTCATCAAGTGGAAATGAATTGAATTGGATTTTATAGTCGCACCAACAACTAAGGTCATATGGTGACTTTCCAGCTTCCATTAGTGGTGAAAGACCCCAGGTGCCCCTCCGGACAATTATCGTGCACGGGCGGGCACCTGGGTAGAACCACCAACGTCACCAAGTGGGACTGTAGTATCAAGATCAGTACAGATGTATACCAGTCTAAAACAGCAGTACAATCGAAAAAATTATGAGCTTTTATTATATTGAGTGTTAAGTGTTGCTAAAAACCGGTAAAATCAGAAAAATGAAAAATGAAAACAAAATTCGGTTCTTTATCATCAAAAAACAATAAAGAGAATTAAATCTCTTAAAGGGAAATTCCATACACTTTCTATCGGTATATGGCTTTAAAAATCAGTAAACTATTATTCAAATTATTAATTAAAATATAACACTACCTTTTCTTTTTTGTAGAGTCAATATGCATAAAATGCTCGATAAGCCATAAATTGATAGCATAACCATCTGGAGACGACAACCATATATTTTTTATATTGAAATTCAGCGTAATTTCTAAACAATATAATATATAAGAACCCTGTACAGATGTACACCAGTCTAAACCATATAGTATATAAGAACCCTGTACAGATGTACACCATTTTAAAGCAGTAATATAGATGATAACATCAAAACAGCAATTATCAATCTTATTTATACAAACATTATACTGGTCTAAAATGGCAAACAAATGGATGTCAATCTTAAATACCAGTTAAAAACAGTAATTATCAATTTTGTGTTATTGATACAAATGTATGCTGGTCTTAAACAGCAAACAGATGACTATACAAGTCTTAAACAGCAAACAGATGACTATACAAGTCTAAAACAGCAAACAGATGACTATACAAGTCTAAAACAGCAAACAGATGACTACACAAGTCTAAAACAGCAAACAGATGACTATACAAGTCTCAAACAGCAAACAGCAAACAGATGACTATACAAGTCTAAAACAGCAAACAGCAAACAGATGACTATACAAGTCTAAAACAGCAAACAGATGACTACACAAGTCTAAAACAGCAAACAGATGTCTATACAAGTCTCAAACAGCAAACAGCAAACAGATGACTATACAAGTCTAAAACAGCAAACAGATGACTACACAAGTCTAAAACAGCAAACAGATGTCTACACAAGTCTAAAACAGCAAACAGATGTCTCTACAAGTCTAAAACAGCAAACAGATGATTATACAAGTCTAAAACAGCAAACAGATGTCTATACAAGTCTAAAACAGCAAACAGATGTCTATACAAGTTTAAAACAGCAAACAGATGACTATACATGTATAAAACAGCAAACAGATGACTATACAAGTCTAAAACAGCAAACAGATGTCTATACAAGTCTAAAACAGCAAACAGATGACTATACAAGTATAAAACAGCAAACAGATGTCTATACATGTCTAAAACAGCAAACAGATGTCTATACATGTCTAAAACAGCAAACAGATGACTATACAAGTCTAAAACAGCAAACAGATGACTATACATGTCTAAAACAGCAATTATCAAACTTGTACTATTGATACAAAGGTATACATGAGTGCGTGCGTGCGTGTGTTTCATGACCGGTGTTTGTCTTTAAAATTGAAAAAAAAAAATCTCTTATTTGATCAGTGTTCAAATGGTTCAAGATTAAATTAATTATTCCGTTTTTTTTAACAGAAACATTGCAAAGGACTTCAGTTTTGAATTAAAAAAATAAAGAACAAAAAATGTTTAATAGCATTTTTATTCAAAGAAAACTTCAGGAATGTTCTCTAAATAGCATGTACAAGAAAACAACTCTATAACATTTCTGGAAAAACAACAACAACTGATAAGCACCAATTACTTAACAGCAAAAGCAATAAAAACAAAAGGCCTCACTAGTTCAAGCAAAGAATGCTCACTTGTACATCAAATAAGACTTGAGCAGGGGAGGTAATGGAAGACTTTTAGTTTTATCGGGAAGTCCTGGATGAAGATATTGGTGCAAGGCCAAACGCACCAAATGTTTCAGTTCCCTGGGGCGCGTAGCAACGAGTAAAACCATGTCTTTCATGTCCTCTGGCAGTGTATCACATGCGTAGATTGCAAGAGGGTTGTATCTACTGGCGGCACAAACTGTCAGTTCAAACATTTCTAAATAGTTTTTCATACAATGAGCGAAAGGCAGAATTGCGAATGGGTCAGATTTACGACTGAAGCCTGGGGCGCCCGAACAGTAGTGTATCCTTGCTCCATTGCGAATAAGAGTTACTACAATATTAAAAGCTTCTTCGAAACCAACATTTTTTAAATATTCAGTCAAGGGAGATAAATAGGGATCGAAATAGCAGTATTTGGGCGCGTATGCATTTACGTCTGCTCCACAATCTATTAACATACGCACTATTTCTTCTCTGTCCGTCAGACCAGCAGTACCGCAGGCTAGCATCAAAGGAGTGGCTCCCTCTTCTGTCCTTTCATTAACGTCTGCTTTATACTGTAACAGCAGGCGACAAATATCCGCTCTACCTTTTAGAACAGCGGTGTGGAGAGCACTAGCCATGTAATCACCATTTCTGGAAATTTTGGCCTTTTTACCTAGTAGCAAATTTATTATTACAATATTTCCACTCAGTATGGCAAAATGTAGAGCCGTCTTCTGTTCGAACAATGGCGGACATTGTGCGTCCACGTCTGCTCCATATTTGATAAGCAGTCTCACAGCGTCAATATGGTGATCCTTGCACGCCTTCATCAATGGAGAGAGCCCGCATCTGTTGAAAACATTCGGGTTTGCCCCATGAATTAGCAACACTTCCAAGCATTCTACATTATCAAGTGGTGTCAGGCATATCTCGTAGCCCATGAAATACTTGTTGTCGACCCGAGCTCCATTTTGAAGTAGAAGCTTCACACAGTCGGCGTGAGAATTCTGTATTGCCAGGTTAATAGGCTCTGTTGTAGTGAAGCCGAGTTTATTCCTCTCATCTGTGTGGTGAATAATAACACCCGGTTCATTAAAGTTAATAATGGCGCCATTTTCAATGAGCTTTTCCATTGACTTGTAATTGCCGCATCTGGCTGCCAAGTGTAATGGCGTGTAGCCTATGTCGTCTGTAGCATTCACATTTGCGCCGCAATCTATCAAAAGCTGGACACAGTATGTGTTATCGACATAGGCAGCGTAATGCAAGGGATGAAGTCCATTTTTGATGGCTTTATTAACTTCTGCGCCACATCGTATTACTGTTTTTATGTCTGTGTTTGGTGCTCGAAGGTTTATGGCTTTTATCAGTAAACCCTGAATTTCGTCAGGAGTCCAGGTTTTTAAAAATACGTCACCATTATGACCTTCAGCACCATCTTTGTCTACCTTGACTTCGTCATCAACCTCATCACCATCAGCTCCATCTTTGTCATCTGTGCCCTCATCGTTATCCTCACTGTTGTCGATGATGAGATTGTTCTGAAAATTAACACATTGTTTTCGATAACAATTTATAATAATTATTATAATGTTATAATGATTTCCTACTTGAAATGTGTTGCCACTTTAAAGGTGCTGGCGACCAATTTATATTCAGAAGTTCTAATCTGTGGGTGGTGAAAAACATTGGTATATTTTAACCCACAACTGTACATGTTTATGCACCTGAAGGGAGGGGGTATATAGTAATCGCATCGTCCATCCGTCCATTTGTCCCAAGTTTACGTAAACTACCTTAGGTGGTATGAGGTGTGGCTTAACACAAAATATTTCAATACAATTTATTGCATTAACCACTTAAGCCGATTGTTTGTATAAGTGCTCATTCCTTTGATCTTAAACAAAAAAACACATAAGTTACCATCCGTGGGGACATCCGTTCGTCCGTCCGAAACAATCATGTCTCATAACTTCGAAAGTATTGAAGGGAATTTCATGAAACTTCACACACATGTTAATCACAATGAGAAGGTGTGTCATGCGCAAGAATCCAGTCCTTACCTCAAAGGAGATCAAAGGTCAAATGAACTTTAGGGGCATTTGTCACCTACTGGTGACATTTATTGTTATTTAAAGGGGGTCACCTATTTATATAGGTGATGTCACATATTTGAATATATGATATCATACTTTCAAGATGATATCTAGGAATCATCCCAACGTTATGTTATTTCAACAAGATAATGCCAGACAACACTATAGCTAGAGTTACATGTGACGTTATCTTGCTGTAATAACATCATGTCGAGATAATTTCCTAGGAATGGTTGGCCATACCCGGTATTAAAATGTGTGACTTTTGTTTTCTACCTGTGTGACTATAATTGAACACTAATATACTATGTTTAGGAATTCTGAGACAATCAGTGTTTGCATTTGTTAATTAATATCCTTCAATTTCAAAATATGCACTTATTATTATAAATTACTTAAGCAATAAAATTTAACACCCATATAATCTACTGGTGCATTTTCGTTGCCCCTCAGTATATATACAGTTATAAACAAAACACAACTGGGAAAATCACAGGCTAATGCGCATGCACAGGAAAATTCCCTTTTAAGTGACCCTTTAATTCGAACCATTGAATAAATTTTTGCATGCCGAAAAAACAAAATAATAAATTTCAGCAAAGGGAAACAATCAGTACACACAATTTAGCTTAAATTTGCAGATGGTTATTTCCCCTTAAATTATGAATGTCAGTAGTTGAAAGATCATAATAAAATGAAGATATAATTTTTTTGTATTCCATTGCAATGGGTATATTTCTGTTTAATTAATAACTACACACTATAACTACACACATCATCCAAAAAGAGGGTTGTTTGGTTTTAAGTTGAAGATGGCGGAAGTCGGGCCCTCGTCTGTCTATATGTTTTAACAGTTACCGAGAAAAGAAACAATGTAAACACAGGTTATTTATGGCAAAAGGATATTAAGCTTCTCTACAGGCAAAACTACCCTATTTGTGAAATAGTTTTTTTTTTATTTAGATATATTAAAGATCCTACATAAATATGACGACATCTGGTACACAGCCAGTATGTTTAAATATAGGTGAAATATAATCAACAATTAAAAATATGAAGAAAATTTGAAGAAAAAAACAGCAATTTGCTTTGAACTGTTGAAATACTTATTAATAAGAATTTGTAAATTTTGTAAATATGTACATGTTGATATATAAAAAAACTTATCAGACGCCGAGTCTTTAAAGAAAATCCGGATGGCCGTGTGTCCCTTAAGATCAAATAACTCGCTGATTATATCTACCAACTGTAATAATACCCATAAATCAACTTCAGGAAGATCTGTAATAAACGTGTAGCCGGGACATTTTGTAAATTTTATCATAATAAATGTTTTAATCGAAACAATTTATAATAATATAGTACCTGCTCATTTGCCTCGGCCATTTTAAGTTCCTGTATTACGCACAATATTTTCCTGTAATGCTACAGTTGTTATACTCCCATAAACTTCCTACCAATAACGTATCCAAGGAATTCTGCATTAACTTTGAGGGGTGGATGAATGCTAGTCTAATGTAATGTCAGTCCATATTGGTTTACTAATTTACTCAGTAAACAGTCTGTAGGAAGCAGGTATGTTATCTTCTCTGCTGTTATCTTCTCTGCCAAGAATGTGTTTTCAGTTATGACCGAGTACACCACAGTATACCTACAGTTCTGCTACCATGTACCTAAATATAGCCTCACATGTGTGCAGCAGGTAGACACAGACACAGTTAGAGATTGCTGAATATAAGGTCTAACATAAGCCAGTAACTACTAACATACAGTAGTGGAACTGAGGCCTGACAGAAGTATTTATAAAAAGTAAACAATGGAAGGACGTAATATAACAGTCACTTAAGCGTAATAGACAAATAACAGTATGGCTTTGTTTTTGACCAATTAATTTTGAAAGAAAGAACCTTTCCATGCTGAAATAGTGAAAGTTAAACCTGATAGAAGTTCTATAAGCACTTTATTTCATTTCAAAGTAACTATTTCCATGAAGGGAAATAACTAAATCTAAATCATTCAAAATTGTATGCATTTTATTCTTCTTTTACACCTATGGCATATTATGACTGAAGCTATTTTACTGTACGATAAAGCATTTTATTACATTTCTATGCTTGAAAGATCGGGATTTCTCAGTGCAAGAATATTCATAATCGCTAAATATTAATAACTAACTCATAACACAATAATAGCTAACGTTGCTAACTCTGACCACAATAATAATAATAAGTAACGTTGCGACGTTGAGGCGTGACGTCAACAAAGTGTTGCTGACGTCGGCGTCATCCGCCGATAACGTTCAATAAAGCGAATATTTGTTTGAAAAACGTAATTTAAAATGTAATAAATAGATTATTTAACTGCTGGGATTGATTATTGGGTAATCCTTCACTTGATGGTAGACATGCTTTGTTTTTTCTCGAACGAGCACATGCGATTGAGTGAAAAGAACCACACGTCTACCACTCATGAAGGAATTCCCTATAATCGATCCCAGCAGTTAAATAATCTCTATATTATGCAATTTAATTTAATTTTCCATTTGTTAGTTTTAGAAAAACTAAAATTCCAACTTGCTGCAAATTGGGGGCTTAAGGAAGAACAGTAAAAACACGTTTCTAGACGTTAATTCATTTGGATGGTTTAAGGAAAGTAACTCAATTATGTTTTATTAAAAGTATTAACCAACCATGTATTTTTGATTGTGTAAGGGGAAGTAACTCACTTTTGCTATAAAAAGATGATATATCTTAATTTCTGTAAACACTGTGTGTTTTTCCAAAGGGTTGAAGAAATAATTTGACAGTATCACACAAAAGTAATCAGATTTGCCTCCATTTAAGACTTGCATGATGAATTATCTATAGTTGTTTCTTATTTTTGGGGAAGTTCTCGTTTCTTACTACATGTAGTTATTCTGCTGCATTCTAACGTGTAGTTACAGTTCTTTTTATTATTATTCAGTACAGAATTCCACATTTACCACTTCAGACCTTATTTAATGTATTTGCAGGATCTAACAAGTGGTGAATTCGAGAAGAATCTGTCATCCCTGAATCTTACAGAAGGTGTCCACTACTTCCACTTCAACTGACCAGACGAAAAAGAATCTGGCATCCCTGAATCTTACAGAAGGTTTCGCTACTTCCGCTTCAACTGACCAGATGAAGAAGAATCTGGCATCCCTGAACCTAAAAGAAGGTGTCCACTACTTCCACCTCAACTGACCAGATGAAGAAGAATCTGGCATCCCTGAATCTTACAGAAGGTTTCGCTACTTCCGCTTCAACTGACCAGATGAAGAATAATCTGGCACCCTTGAATCTTACAGAAGGTGTCCACTACTTCCACTTCAACTGACCAGATGAAGAATAATCTGGCACCCTTGAATCTTACAGAAGGTATCCACTTCTTCCACTTCAACTGAGCAGATCAAGAATCTGGCATCTCTGAACCTTACAGAAGGTGTCCACTACTTCCACTTCAACTGAGCAGATCAAGAATCTGGCATCGCTGACTCTTACAGAAGGTGTCCACTACTTCCACTTCAACTGACCAGGCTAGAAACTAAGGGGTGCAGAAAAGTGTTTAAGCGTTAAGAAAAATGACTAAACTGAGATTACTGGTAGTTCTGTTGTACAGTATTATAGTAATAGCCAGTGTTACAATAATGACCATACTAGCAAAAAAATAATTGAGAGCTTCCTCTGATAGTGGTAAACTTTCAGTGGCCATAAGGTCATGTTGACCTAAGCTACTATCCACCATCTGCATTATTTTAATGGCCACACTATCAAAAGCATTGAGAGCTTCCTCTTCTGTCGGTAAACACTCAGTGGCCATGACATCGTGTCGACACAAGCTACTATCCGGCATAACTATAATATTAAAGTAGCTATCCCGCCAACAAAAGCAAATTTAACGACAGATGTACACCATTTCTAAACCTACTGATGACGAGGAATACATATAACTTACACATTGTGAGAATCCAAACTATATAGACCCTATATAAACTATTTTTACCATCCAGGCCAAATCCCAAAACTGCAGCATTGGATTAAGAGTTACCAACTCATATTTCGTTTTACATTTTCAACCACAGGTATTTTAAGAACCCGTCAATGAATCCATACGTTTAATTGGCACAATAACATTATTATATTACCTGAACACCTGGACTGAGTTTTGATAAACGGTTTTGTAGTGCAATTTATGCCGTTATTTGGCGGGTTAGTTCGTTAAAGAAAATGCCAGGGGACAATATCTAAATGAAAAACTGTCCTCTTGTGTAGCAGTTGCTTTGTATCTCTACAGTACCGAACAAAGGGAGAGGTCCAAGTATCAGACAAGGAACAATTAGTCCATGATGTTATGCTTGTAGCGTTACTACTTACAGTTGGCACCCTGAGCAGTGGTGGCTTCCAGATGTGTATAATTTGAACAATAATGTATTGCCAGAAAAATTAACTAATAGTAGTTTTTAAATAATGGCAAAATTACACTTCAAAACTGTTTATCAAAACTCTGTCCTGGTGTTTAGGTCATAAAATAATGTATATGTACTAGTTAAAAGTATAGGGGATTTTTCACGGGTTCTTAAAATACCCATGGTTGAATATGCGTGAAATGAATTATGGGTTGGTAACTCAATTCTACGCTCCAGTTTGGGGTTTGGCCTGGCTGGTTAAAGCCATTTATATTATGTCTAGAGAGTTTGGATTGTCAAAATATGTAAGTTATATATATACATCGTCGTCAGGTTTAGAAACGGTGTACATGTTGTAGAATTTGGCTGTTCTTGGCGGGATAGCTACTATAACACGATAAATTCATGTTGAAGGTAATGGAGAGTGAATAAAATGTTAAGCATGTGCAGAATGGAGTTTTTAACATTTTATATTGTTAACATTTCTTTTTAACATTTTATATTAACATGTTTAGCTCACCTCAGCCAAAGGCTAAGATTTGAGCTATTGGGATCACTTTTCTTCCGTCTTTAACTTTTGCTTCAAACTACTTCTCCCAGGAAACACTTGCACCAAACTTCACATGGATGATCCTTATGTAGCTGTTTTTAAAATTTGTTAAAATTAGGTCAGCGTGACATCCAAGATGGCCACTATTACTATAACAGGTCAAGGCTTTTCTTTATTATTGATCACCAACCCATAGAGCTCAAGCTCAGCTATACAATTTCGAAAATCTTGCTTAGTGGTCATACAACTGAAACTTTACACAAGTAAAGATAAACAAATAAACGACTTCTCAGAAACCGCATGGCCAATTTTGACCAAATTTCACGTGGATGATCCTTAGATGAATGCTTTTTAGATTTGTTAAAATTAGGTCAGCGCGACATCCAAGATGGCCGCCATTACCATATATGGTCGAAACCTTAAAAAATCTCAAGAACCGCTGGACAGATTTCAACAGTTTTTCTCTTAAAATGATCGCTAACGCCTAGACTTATCAAGTTTGTTCAAATGAAGTCCCCTGGGTCAAAAATGGCCATGCCCCGGGCATCCAAAGTTTGTATATTGAGATTTTGCATGTTTTTCATATAGACGTATAGGAAAAAACTTTAAAAAATCTTCTTCTCTGAAACCACAAGGCACAGAGGTCTCATGTATTACATGTAGCATCAGCTTATGGTCCTCTACTAAGTTTGTTCAAATGGTGACCCTGGGGTCAAATTTGTCCCCGCCCTGGGGGTCACAGTTTTACATAGACTTATATAGGAAACAATTTACAAAATCTTCTCGGAAACTACAAGAGCCAGAGGTTTGATATTTTGCATTTACTATAAGCTTATGGTCCTTTACCAATTTTGTTCAAATGGTGACCCTCGGGTCAAATTTGGCCCCGCCCCGGGTGTCACAGTTTTACATAGACTTATATAGGAAAAAAATAAATAATATCTTCTCGGAAACTACAAGAGCCAGAGGTTTGATATTTTGCATATGGTCCTTTACCAAGTTTGTTCAAATGGTGAACTTCGGGTCACATTTGGCCCCGCCCCAAGGGTCACATGTTTTACATAGACATGTATAGGGAAAAACTTAAAAAATCTTCTCTGAAACTGCAAGAGCCAAAGGTTTAATATTTTGCATTTGCTATAAGCTCATGGTCCTCTACCAATTTTGTTCAAATGGTGACCCTGAGGTCACATTTGGCCCCGCCCCGGGGGTCACAGTTTTACATAGGCTTGTATAGGGAAAAACTGAAAAAATCTTCTCAAAAACCACAAAGCACACAGCTCTCATATATTACATGTAGCCCTGGGGTCACATTTGGCTCTGCCCAAGGTGTTGCTCTCTAGCACCTTCATTTTGTATTTGATCTTTACCAAACTTTGTCAGGGTCTTAAACTGTCTCTATCAATGTTGTTATACACAACAGAGCCCACATTTCTTGAACAATCTTAACCAAACTTCCACAGATTGCATATGACCATAAGATTTCGAAGAAGTTCGATAATGTGCCAGTACTATGGTGATCGCTTTAGGGCCATCTTGGCCCTCTTGTATTGGTTCAAATTTACTCAGGTGAGCGATATAGGGCCATCATGGCCCTCTTGTTTTACTGTTATAATCGACCAATGTTGAAAACAATTACACAATTACTGACAATGCCCCTGACAGTAGCAGTGAAGATACAGGTACAGGAGATGATGGGTTGGGAGAGAAAGGGGCGGGATTTTTTTTTTATAAAAAGGACAGGTTTTGTAAAAAAAAAAAATGAATAAGTTATGTGTAATCGGTCAAGTATACACGCGAATTGAAACAATGTTATAAACCAGAGGAAACCATTTGTAATGTAGGTGTTATATGTCGTCGCTATGGTAGCGAGTGGGCCATTCCATTATCTGTCACAGACAAAGATATTTTACTGCGTATCTGTCGGTTAATCAATAGACTAACACACTCTCAAAGACATCAGCAGTCGCTTACTTCTCAGTCCGCTTCAAAGGATTATAGAAATAGAATAACCCTCTCTACCCACGTTTAAAATGTATCCGTACTGTAGCACTATGCCCCGTAGATTGTTAATTTACTGTTCCTGTCACAAAATTCGGACACCGGCAAATACATGTTAATTTCGGAAAGTCCTACCATTGCATGTATGAGATTGCAGTGGTTGTATTCTACCCCGGCAACCACACAGGTTTCAATCGGATGGAAACGGTATGAAGAGTAAAATATAATGAATATTTTAAGAAAAAAGGGCCATAACTCTGGTAATACAGGTTTGATTTTTGTGGAATTGATATGCATATGTTGGCATCATAGTGGAGCATCCTGCATAATTTCGAAACAATCTGTGGAAAACTGGGTGAAATTAGAGACATTGTTTTTAAATATTCTACGGATAGTCGAGCATACTGTTATCCGAAAGTTCTTGTCATTTCGATATTTACCAACAGCTTCAAATAAAAATGAATAAATTATTCAAGGTACTCCTTTCATTTCAATACTCAAATCTAGCTCAAGGTTGCAGTGTTTCCATATAAAGCTTGCAATATGCATACACTTCCGTCAACTGGTATTCGCATATTGTAGATAGGGCCCACGTTACAACATTGGAATTGTATTAAAAAAATAAAACAAAGCAACTATCCAGGATTTTATTTCAAATACCATATGACCTAGTACATCAATAGTTAACTATTATCCTTTCCAATGCGCTTAATCGTATAAATATATGAAAATAAGCAAAACCCCAAGAAATGTACCATTTGTTTATTATGTGATTTTTTTAAACAAACAGGGAATCTGTTTTATCATATTCTTTATGTTTATTACAAAAGGTGGCCTCAGTACCACATCAAATAATGCGTCTGCTTCACGTTGGTTCGCTTCCTGATGGAGGCATTTCTTATGGGAAACTTCATTCTTCATCTGAGGTAGCTGCCCCAATGTTTATTACAAGGGGCACATTTACTGTTTGCTAGTATGCACAAGGCCACTGCCACGGGCTGTCTCGCCTTTTGAGTGTTTTTCATTCACAATAAGGGTTTGTTCTGCTGGGGTCGTAGGGGTGTATATATCAATCTTTAATTTTTATTGGGTGGTACTTGGGGTAAGTGAACGTGAATTTTTAAAAATTATATTCAGAGATAAATAATTTACAGAAAACTGGGAAAACTATTGGTTGTCCATTTGAGTGTAAGTAGAGGGGCAGGGTTTGATCGGAAGAGTAGAGAAAACACCTTGTAACATTTAGTCCTAAAGCAAAATATATAATATTAAGTTATATTTGTTAATATGTATATATATATATAATTATATAAAATACAAAACAATATAAATTTAAAATGCACGAGAACATAAACTGAAAGAAAAGAAAACAATGCAAGACCTCTGTCTGAGGGTGTCTCGCCCACCGTGGCAAACAGCATATGAAATATTTTTTAATTTGTGATTAAATAATGTCCACCAAAGACAATACTTCATATAACCAAGTATCAAACAAATGCGAAGTAATCATAAGAAGTTACTGAGGTTAAGTGGTTTAACCAGGGTGTAGTTATGGGAAAATAATGCAAAATATTACCTTGACCTTGGTATTTTTTGTCATCCAGCAATGTCCAACAAAGCCAACAATACATATGACCAAATATCAGACAAAGTGAGGCAATCACATCAAGTTAACTGAGGTTAAGTTACCTAACCAAGGTTAAGTTTGGGGAAAATAACGCAAAATATGGCACGGACCTTGGTATTTTTTGTCGTCCAGCAATGCCAACAATACATATGACCAAGTATCAAAGACATAAAATGAGACAGTCACATAGTTAACTGAGGTTGTTACCTAACCGTTTTGGGAAAATAATGCAAAATATGAGCTTGGTAATTTTGGTATTAAGTGATGTCCCTTGACCCAACAAAGCATCTGACAAAGTTTCAGAAAATTTCAAGCGGTTGTTGAGATATAGTTGATTTAAAATGTGTTGCCGCCGCCGGAAAAGTGACTGCTATGTCTCGCTAACGATTATCGTGGGCGAGACAAAAATGAATAAGTCCCATCTGGCTTAAAGTCAAGGTCAAGATCATTGGTGGTGTGGGGCTTAGTGAAAGTGTATGGGGTTACCCCAGTGAATGTTCATACACAGTTTCAAAGCAATACCTTTGACGGTATTGGAAATATATACCTTCCAAAAAACTTTAACCGAAAACTTCAACCAGATGTTGACGGCGCCGGCGCCTTCACCGCCGCAGGAAGAGCGATCCCTATGTCTCCCTTTTTCCTTTGAAAAGGTGAGACAAAAATATCATGCCTAGCTACCTTTAGACACTGCACTTTATCCAAAACTATTTTATACATAATATAAAGCGTCATACGCAGGGTGGCAAAACCATGTAACATTTTGATTATTTTCATGGCAACAAACGTAAAGCGCTCCATTCAGTAAGTTTTTTTTCCATAACTTTCTTAATATGTATAGTCTCTATCATCCAGACACACTCAAGCTGACTGCGAGCGCTAGCGAGCGTCTGGACTCACTGTTCTTTAAAAATGTTGACCGATAGACGGCGCCAACCGTCAAAACTGACTGCAACGTGACATCATTTTCATTGCAACATCAAAGTGCACATTGAATTACGCGCAACATTAGTTCCAATGGGATGTGTGTACGTCCTTATTAAATATACAATAAACTTCGTTTTATTGTAGTTTCTCTAAAAACATAATATAATCTTACAAAATGATGTTTAAAATTTAATTTTTAGCATTAATCGTGATCCGCTGACTATGTTTGGAAATTTTTTATTGCACAACATTGCGCGTAACGTCACGTATTTTTTGACGCCGTCGTGACGTAGGGGGTGATTCCCATGGATTTCCATAACAAACTGAAGTTGACCAATCAGAGGCCGGTGATTTTTTTTTGTCCACACCTCGTTTTGATGTCAAAATTTTTAAAGAAGCTTTACTCCAGACCATCGTTTGGACTTCTTTGAAAGAAGTCTCGCGAGAGGTCTGGATGATCGAGACTATAATATGTATTGAGTGTTGTTCAAATAAAATGCACAATGTTTGCAGCAGAGGAAAGAGCTCACTTTGGAGGGTTTGTGCACTTTTTCATATTAAGAAAGTAATGAAGCAAACACCTACCTAAATAGATTGTTTTGTGTTAACACTTTTTTGCCATGAAACAAAATTAATTTTACGAATATTAATAAGGAACAGAATCTGATATAGAAAATATAAAGTAATAAATGTTCACGAAAAGCAGCAAATATTTGTAAATATCTCTAAAATGTATATAAAAGTACATATATCAAAATAAAGACAAAAATCTTTCAGATATTTTGATTTTGCTGTCCTTTATTGTTAGCAAGAATCTGATGAAGGAAATAGAAAGCATGTATGCATGGAAATAAATGTTCACAAAAAGCAGTGCATATTTATAAATACCTAATTATTGAAATTCAAGAAAAATTCTGGTTTTTCGGATAATATGACAGACAAAGGCATAGTGAATTTGAACAAGAGGCCAATGACCTTGAAGCTCTACTGATTGATTTTGATTTCAGGAAGTAGTCGCTACAGCTTGTTTTTTGAAAATCTATTTTTAACCGTGGCGGCCATCTTAAATTTCCGGCCGACCTGAAATTTTGCTAGGATCAATAAGACATTAAGAGCAACATTCCTGTGAAGTTTCATGAAAATCCGTAAAGTAGTTTCAGAGGAGTAGTCGCTACAAGTTTTCATTATATAACTCTATGTAAACAAAGATGGCCGCTGGCAGCCATGTTTAACGTCAAATCAAAACGATTTTCGACAAGGACCAACATCATGTCATACTGATCATTTTAGAAAAAGTCCCATATCAATATCTCTTATTGTTTTGAAGAAGTAGTCGCTACAAACTTATTTATTTTAAATCTATTTTTAGCTGTGGCGGCCATCTTGAATTTCCGGCCGACCTGAAATTTTTCTAGGATCAACTAGACATCAAGAGCAACATTCCTGTGAAGTTTCATGAACATCAGTCAAGCAGTTTCAGAGGAGTAGTCGCTACAAGTTTTTACTATATAACTCTATGTAATCAAAGATGGCCACTGGCAGCCATGTTTAACGTCGAATCAAAATAATTTTCCACAAGGATCAACATCATGTCATGCTGATCATTTTAGAAAAAGTCCCATATCAATATCACTTAAAGTTTTCAAGAAGTAGTCGCTACAAACTTATTTTTTAAAAATCTATTTTTAGCTGTGACGGCCATCTTGAATTTCCGGCCGACCTGAAATTTTTCTAGGATCAATTAGACATCAAGAGCAACATTCCTGTAACGTTTCATGACAATCCGCCAAGTAGTTTCAGAGAAGTAGTCGCTACAAGTTTTTAATATATAACTCTATGTAAACAAAGATGGCCACTGGCAGCCATGTTTAACGTTGAATCAAAACAATTTTTGACAAGGATCAACATCATGTCATGCTGATCATTTTAGAAAAAGTCCCATATCAATATCACTTATAGTTTTCAAGAAGTGGTCGCTACAAACTTGTATTTTAAAACTCTATTTTTAGCTTTGGCGGCCATCTTGGATTTCACATCAACATGAATTTTTGCTAGGATCAACTAGACTTGATGGGCAACATTTCTGTAAAGTTTCATGAATATCCATCCAGTAGTTTCAGAGGAGTTGTCGCTACAAATAAAAGTTTACGGACAGACTGACGGATGCCGCACCACGGCATAAGCTCTGCTGATCTCTGATCAGTCGAGCTAAAAAAACAAAACCTTTGGGTTCACAGACAAGGTCATGGTACAATGTCTGTTAAAAATATGTTTTTGAATTTTATGAAAATCTTTAACAAAACCAATCTTAATATAATCCAAATTGTTTATACTGCAACTTAAAAGCACTTCTAACCGGGAATACATTAAATGTGAAAACTCTCCTCTGTGTTTCAAGACATTTTTCTAAAGTGCAAATGTAATCAATAGACAAACTAAAATACAGGAAACAGAATAATATAAGTAAATATTTACAAAAAATATCATCTTTTCAAAATAAAGGTCTGCAACAGGTATGCATATTCTTATACCATAAATAGATCATGAACAATTTCATACTATAAATAGGTCATGAACAGTTTGTTACTTATGAAACAGGTCATGAACAATGTCATGCTATAAATAGGTCAGGAACAATTTCATACTATAAATAGGTCACGAACAGTTTGATACTTATGAAACAGGTCATGAACAATTTCATGCTATAAATAGGTCAGGAACAATTTCATACTATAAATAGGTCATAACAACTTCATGCTATAAATAGATCATGAACAATTTCATACTATAAATAGATCATGAACAATTTCATATTATAAATAGGTCATGAACAGCTGTATACCAAAAACAGGTTGCGAACATTTTGTTTATATGGTGTTTTACGTCATTTTCAACACGTCGGGTTATATACAACTCGTTTTATTTTTTTTGGTGGAGGCAGACCACCCACTTTTCCTGGGTGGAACCAGTACTGTACACCTCCCGCCATCCGTAATAATTGACACTTCCTCACTTACAGGTCGAGTTCCCAGTTGGATTTGAACCCGCAGTGGTGAGAGGTGAGAAGTTTTACAGTGCTATGTCATTAACCCTCGGCCACGGAGACGCACAGCTTCACACTAAAAATAAGGCTTTGAAACGCTTTATACCATAAGTCTTAAACAGGTTTCATAATATAAACAGGGAATGAACAAAGAGTTAATTAGTTTAAATATTTCATGAAAGTTTCATACTATAAATAGGTCATGAACACAAGTCTTTAAAGTTTAAACAGATTATGAATATGAACCATTTCATTGCAGGTCATAAGCAGGTTTTATAAGTTACTAAAATTGTTGACATCATAATTTAGGTCATGAACAAATCTCTACATGTTAGAAACATGAACACTTTGGTGTTAACAAGGTTTTCATAATGATCCGTTCCAAGGTCAGCTGTAGTGATTCGAGGTCAACAGCCAACGGACATTGCAGCAGACCGAGGACCTATAACGGCCATTGAGGAAACCCTCGTTTATTTACAATTTTTTCAAATGACTACTTCTTGATAAGGCAATAATAAAGTACTTCTGTGCTTCAGCCCTGTAATAATCCTTATCGCATGCCTGAGAGTACTTTCTATGGTCCCAAGTCGTACGATATATTCAATACAAGAAAACGTAAGTTTACTGATATTTCGTATAATGGCTCACTTTTCAAAAAGTGTGCCGTTATACCAGATATCACACAAGGCGGCTGAAATATCCAACTTGGTGTTACACGCATATATGATGAAAATAGCTCGGCTTTACGCCTCGATATATTTCATGATATATGCTCGTACAACCTCGTGGACATTCTATAACTAATACATAATGGATCTGGGTGTTTTCAGTAAGCCATATTAGTCCTGTATACATGTATATAATGTTCAGCCATTATGGATTATTACTGGATCGCAGGCACCCGACCTTCCATGATGGCCCTGCATGTTTTCAGTTTGATGTATTGACCCTGTATACATCACGGATTGGCACGTGACATTCGGTACGGCCCTGCACGTGTCTTGTAAACAACCTGTTGCAGATAAAGGTTGGGCAAAAATAGTGGTATTGGCAATATTACAAAGTAGTCATTTAGTAACAAACCACAGTGAAATTCTGTCTATATAGTCATAAACAACTTTTCACAAAAGGTAATTTGAACAATTTGTTATCTTGTAGCGCCCATAAGTCAAAGTCGTGAAACATATTTTTGTCTACAAAATATCACAACCTTTCTCAAAGGATTTTCCGAAAAAGCCATAAATCAAATGTGTTCTGAGCCGCAAAGAAACAACAACAACATTGAGCTTAACTTGGCAATCTCTTCCAATATGGCTCAGAGTTTTTTCCTGTATAAATTATCGAGATTTATATAAAAACCTTAGGAGACGTATTAAGAAAAAAGTTGTAAGTAATAATTATGAAAGATTGGGTGCAAAAGAAATAAGACAAATGTTCATTTGGTTCAATTTATGACCTTACACTGATTAGTAATTTAGGCTTAGTTATAATGAAATATAAACTATAAATAGTTCCTGAACAATTTTAAATCATGCATAGATTATTACATACAGTTATATAGCTATATACACTACATAGGAATAAAACACAATGCAAATTTTTATTTAAACAAGAGGTCAATGACCTTGAAGCTCTACTGATTGATTTTGATTTCAGGAAGTAGTCGCTACAGACTTGTTTTTTGAAAATCTATTTTTAACCGTGGCGGCCATCTTGAATTTCCCGCCGACCTGAAATTTTGCTAAGATCAATAAGACATTAAGAGCAACATTCCTGTGAAGTTTCATGAAAATCCGTCGGGTAGTTTCAAAGAAGTAGTCGCTACAAGTTTTCATTATATAACTCTATGTAAACAAAGAAGCCATGTTTAAGGTCAAATCAAAACGATTTTCGACAAGGACCAACATCATGTCATACTGATCATTTTAGAAAAAGTCCCATATCAATATCTCTTATTGTTTTGAAGAAGTAGTCGCTACAAACTTATTTATTTTAAATCTATTTTTAGCCTTGGCGGCCATCTTGAATTTCCGGCCGACCTGAAATTTTTCTAGGATCAACTAGACATCAAGAGCAACATTCCTGTGAAGTTTCATGAACATCTGTCAAGTAGTTTCAGAGGAGTAGTCGCTACAAGTTTTTACTATATAACTCTATGTAACCAAAGATGGCCACTGGCAGCCATGTTTAACGTTGAATCAAAATAATTTTCCACAAGGATCTACACCATGTCATGCTGATCATTTTAGAAAAAGTCCCATATCAATATCACTTATAGTTTTCAAGAAGTAGTCGCTACAAACTTATTTTTTAAAAATCTATTTTCAGCTGTGACGGCCATCTTGAATTTCGGGCCGACCTGAAATTTTGTTAGGATCAATTAGACATCAAGAGCAACATTCCTGTAAAGTTTCATGACAATCCGCCAAGTAGTTTCAGAGGAGTAGTCACTACAAGTTTTTACTATATAACTCTATGTAAACAAAGATGGCCGCTGGCAGCCATGTTTAACGTTGAATCAAAACGATTTTTGACTAGGATCAACATCATGTAATGCTGATCATTTTAGAAAAAGTCCCATATCAATATCACTTATAGTTTTCAAGAAGTAGTCTCTACAAACTTATTTTTTAAAAATCTATTTTTAGCTGTGACGGCCATCTTGAATTTCCGGCCGACCTAAAATTTTTCTAGGATCAATAAGACATCAAGAGCAACATTCCTGTAAAGTTTCATGACAATCCGCCAAGTAGTTTCAGAGAAGAAGTCGCTACAAGTTTTTACTATATAACTCTATGTAAACAAAGATGGCCGCTGGCAGCCATGTTTAACGTTGAATCAAAACGATTTTTGACTAGGATCAACATCATGTCATGCTGATCATTTTAGAAAAAGTCCCATATCAATATCACTTATAGTTTTCAAGAAGAAGTCGCTACAAACTTGTATTTTAAAACTCTATTTTTAGCTTTGGCGGCCATCTTGGATTTCACATCAACATGAATTTTTGCTAGGATCAACTAGACTTTATGGGCAACATTTCTGTAAAGTTTCATGAATATCCATCCAGTAGTTTCAGCTGTGAAGTCGCTACAAATAAAAGTTTACGGACAGACAGACGGACAGACGGACGGACGGACGACGGACGCCGCACCACGGCATAAGCTCTGCTGATCTCTGATCAGTAGAGCTAAAAACTGTTTCGAAATATTTTTATATTCTGCACATATTTTGCATCCTTATTTGGATGTCTACATGTCGTACATGGCTTTTAAGTATAGGTTCTCATAGTTACACTGTAGAACTTCAACCCAGAGAAGTCACAGTCTGACCCTGGAATCGTGTGGCAATCTAGTCCCCATGAACCAACCCTGAAAACTTGCTGAAATTCAGTCCCCAGGAAACGAGTGGAAAAGTGTGGCAATCTACAGTCTCCATGAACCGACCCTGGTAACATGCAGAATCTAGTTCCCAAGAACCCTGGAAACGTGCAGAATTCTAGTATCCATGAACTGACCATGGAATCGTGTGGCAATCTAGTCCCCATGAACCAACCGTGGAAACTTCTAGTCCCCATGAATCCTTGAAACATGCAGAAATCTAGTCCCCATGAACTGACCATGGAAACTTGCAGAAATCTACAGTCCGCATGACCCTGGAAACTTGTGGCAATCTACAGTCCCCATGAACCAAGCATGGAAGACTGCGGAATCTACAGTCCCCATGAATCCGGGAAACTTGCAGAAATCTAGTCCCCATGAACCCTGGAAATGTGCAGAAATCTAGTTTCCATGATCCGATCGTGGAAACGTGGCAATCTACAGTCCCCATGAACCGACCCTTGAAACTTGCGGAAATCAACCGACCTTGGAAACTCACAGAAATCTAGTCCCCATGAAGCGACCCTGGAAACTCGCAGAAATCTACAAACCACATGAACCCTGAAAACATGCAGAAATCTAGTCCCCATGAACTGACCCTGGAAACTCACAGAAATCTGCAGTCCCCATGAACCCTTCTAATCCAGGAACAAGTCGAAAGCTAAATACATCAAAAGGGTTAAGTGCAATACCAATTATTGGGAAATGTTAAACTGCATGTTTATTAAAGATACCATCTGCAATTTGTGAGGAAATTACTAATCTTGATGACGTATAGGATTAAGTAGGATTTAGGATTAGGATTAAGTATTAATTTTTATTAGTCTTAGGAGTGCATTGTTTTCCCCTCAAATTATATTCAATCACATCTTCGGAAATGTTTCGGACATTTGGAAAATGTTTTTACAGTTATTTATATTAAATCCGTAGATATTTATATTGCAACAGCATTAATGCTCAAATATCGCTGACAATTTCTTACAAAGAGATTATCTGCAAAATCTGCAAATCAGATTACTGTACAAATTTAAACATGGATGGCAAAATCTGAATGTACTCTCAAACAAATAAAGGCCATCATGCTATGTGTTAATCATGACTTCACACCTGTATGTGGCCATAACCAAGCTACAGAACATATTCTGTCCTGTGTCAGCCTGGTTTAAGGCAACCAAATACCACTAATGGTAACTGGCATTCACACACAATATCCCTCGGTATCGCCTGCCAGAGTATCACAATGGTAGTCTTTGTTGGATGGGGGACCAGTATAACCCTGTGTTGAAATGGGGAACCAGTGTAACCCCGATATGTTGGATGAGGAACCAGTATAACCCTGATGTGTTGAAATGGGGGACCAGTGTAACCCTGATATATTTGAATGCTTCAAACATACGTTTCCCACTACCCCATCAGACATTGTTCAGGCTAGGATGTTGGGCCTAATATTATCCATCAGACACTGTACAGGCAAGGAGGTTGGGCCTAATACTGAAGAGTATCCGTCCCCCAATCAGACACTGTAAAGGCCAGGAGGTTGGGCCTAATATTTAAGAGTATCCGTCCCCCAATCAATCAGACACTGTAAAGGCCAGGAGGTTGGGCCTAATATTAAAGAATATCCGTCCCCCAATCAGACACTGTAAAGGCCAGGAGGTTGGGCCTAATATTAAAGATTATCCGTCCCCGAATCAGACACTGTAAAGGCCAGGAGATTGGGCCTAATATTAAAGATTATCCGTCCCCCAATCAGACACTGTAAAAGCCAGGAGATTGGGCCTAATATTAAAGATTATCCGTCCCCCAATCAGACACTGTAAAGGCCAGGAGGTTGGGCCTAATATTAAAGAGTATCCGTCCCCCAATCAGACACTGTAAAGGCCAGGAGGTTGGGCCTAATATTAAAGAGTATCCGTCCCCCAATCAGACACTGTAAAGGCCAGGAGGTTGGGCCTAATATTTAAGATTATCCGTCTGCATCAGACAAGTTACAGGAGGTGGGGCCTCATGTTGGAGATTATCCGTTCCCATCAGACACTGTACATGCTAGGATGCAGGCCCTCGTGTCGAAGATTATCCATTCCCATCAGACACTGTACATGCTAGGATGTAGGCCCTCGTGTCGAAGATTATCCATTCCCATCAGACACTGTACATGCTAGGATGTAGGCCCTCGTATCGAAGATTATCCATTCCCATCAGACACTGTACATGCTAGGATGTAGGCCCTCGTGTCGAAGATTATCCATTCCCATCAGACTTGAATGTTGTTTAATGGCTCATCAACACAGTATAGGTTATTTAGAGCCGCCCCAGAGAGAGGGGAAGGATACATAGGAATCCGGGAACCTGCCCTACTCTTATTATCGAATAGATTCCTATGGTTCTTTAACGTGCTCGGAAGATAGACCGATACACGGGACCGCCCGGTTTACGTCCCCATCCGACGGACGAGGCTAAGGTAAAGTGTCTTGCCCAAGAACACACCGACGGAACTCAGTGGCACCACGGAGGATTGAACCCGGGGCCTCCGGTTACAAATCCGCCGCGCTACACTGTACATTCTAGGATGTAGGCCCTCGTGTCGAAGATTATCCATTCCCATCAGACAATGTACATGCTAGGAGGTTTGGCCTAATATTGAAGATTATCGACTGTACAAGATATGGGGTTGGACCTAATATTGAAGAATATCGACTGTACAAGATATGGGGTTGGACCTAATATTGAAGAGTATCGACTGTACAGGATATGGGGTTGGACCTAATATTGAAGATTATCGACTGTACAGGATATGGGGTTGGACCTAATATTGAAGAGTATCGACTGTACAAGATATGGGGTTGGACCTAATATTGAAGAGTATCGACTGTACAAGATATGAAGTTGGGCCTAACAATGAATATCATCCACCCCCATCAGACACTGCACAGGCTCGGAGGTTGGGTCTGCACATCTTTTACCCACATATTGTTAAGGTATGGATTTTAACTTAAATGGTATATACAGAATTATAATCAGAATTATAATCAATGCTTATTTACAGAAGTCAAAACAAAAATGCATTAAACAAATGAAGAACATAAGAGATACGTCTTATACAAAATGCAAACTAATTTGCAAGGCATGTTTTTTTAATTACAGGTAACTGTATACCTGTCTTTATCTAAGATGTATACTTTTTATGCACTCAGCAACAATACACATTTAACTGCTGTTAAGAATCATTTTTACTCTAAATGAGTGGTGTATTAGATCTTTACAATGTCTACTTTTAATACCACTTTATTGCAGAGAAATACAATGTTTAAAGGTATTAAGTGGAGGATGAAAAAACAGTTCAAGCTGATTTATATCAGCGTTTGTATTATATTGTATTATTTTGTTGCCATTTGAAACATTTTTAATTTATAGGTAAAGTAGCACAGTGACCTGGAATAAAGAGTTTATTATAGTAAATAACCTACCTTTCATTTTTAATAGTTAATTACCTCCCATGGCATTTAAGTGCTTATCAGTGATTCAGACCACACTGAGACTGTGCATACGTACATATGAAGCAATACATGTAAGGACTGTTTAAAAAAGAATCACGACTAAACTTTTTACTTTCAATGGAATCAACTTGGATTATTTAGATTCTGAAAAAGGATTCTTAATTGTGTGATATGCTTAGGCCACAAAAAAATAATTACCTGGTTCTCAGGCCACTTTTTCTGAGAAGAGACGCGGGCGGGTGCATTTTTTTTACAATTTTACAGTGGTCAACAGACACGCGGGCGATTTTTTTTTATCCAAACTTTTAATTCCAATACATGTATTGATGCAAAATATCTCGAAATTCATGTTGGATCAGCTCATCTCTATTGTCGATCATTACCTTATCATTTCTTCACGACTTATGCTTCTTTCAATCACAATAAGTCCGTATATTTGTATTTATTGCATGTTGTTGTGAGACTTTGTCGATTAGACGCTTGAATAAATCGCCTGTTCTGTAGCACCTACTAGTTCCAAGCGTCTCAAGCGTCTGACTCTCCTAGATTGGTACCCGTACGACTGCAACACTCACAAGCTAGCGAGCAGAGCGGCAGATAGTCGGCCGCGCACCAGTCTACCGACAAGGGGATTCCCCTGAGGTGGTTGCATGTAAAAACCGGAACAAACTTTTATGCGGAACTTTTTTTTCGAAATTTCGGTAGCGCATTTCCAATTTTTATTTTATTACTTTTGAGATAAAATCGGCAATGCGGCACCAAAAAAAGACATGCGGGCGGGCCTGAGAACCAGGTAATTAATTTTTATGGCCTTATACAGGACATAAACATATGCAAAACATAACACATGGTACTGAATGACTGACTGACTGAGGTGTCATTGCACCATTGATTTTCCTTCATTTTATATGGGAAAGATGTATGTCAAGTGACAAAAAATATTCATTTTTCTTCGTAGAATATCAAACAAATGCTTTCTCTCCAATAAAAAAATTCAATAAAAACAGGGACTGTATCGTGTCAGAAAAAGCCAATCTGTTGAATGACAACACTTTCTATTTTGACACATCATGGATAGATTTACCCCATTTCTACTTTCACTTTACTATCTCTCAAACAAACACTAATAAATGTTCCCAATACATCATTTGGACGAATTTAAGTTAATAATAACAACAAGCAATCAAAAATGTGCATTTTGTGTCAAAAGCAAATTGGTTTTATTCCAGGCAATATTTGGCTCTACATCACGAAGGCATAATCTCAATGGTGTAATTATGCCTTGATGAAAATACTTTAAAAAAAACAACACAATCCTCCACTATATACCTTTGACTAGAGAAAATATATATACTAATCATTAGAACATAATCCTAAAGGCATACACACTTCCTGTGTAACAAAAAAACAAAAACACTATTTAATATTGCTACATTTCACTCCAGCGTTTATCTCTCTTAAACTAAACTACAATGAGCAGTTCAATACACTGCTAATCTAATGGTTGTTCAAACTTTGCAGCAATTCTCGACTTTCTTTTGTTAATAGAGCTGTTATTCGACTCGTCACTTAGCGAACTTGAACTCAGTCTTTGGTGATGCGTCAATATTGTCTTTTTTGGAGAACTTTCCGGGCTCTCCATATAGCTCGAGTCTGAGGATCTGATAGAGCTCGTCTCCAAAGGCTGATCCTGCCGAAATACCGCCTCGTAACACATGCAGTCCTCGGTGACGCAGTTGTCAATTGTATGAACCATATCTTTATTGGTGGTCATTTCATGAATAGCTGTTACAGTATCGGATTTGGTTTTATTTGTTTCAATGTCCGAATCGGGTTTGATGTTCTTTGTTTCAATAGCAGACTTGGGTTTAGCCTTCTTTATTTCATTGTTAGCTTCGGTTATACTGCTGACGTCACATCGATTCTCGAATGTTTCTTTGACAGCCGCACCACATAGATTGTCATTGCTTATCTCTGTAATGGTTTCGATGGAGAATGACTCGCCTGAGTCAATGCTCTCTGTTGGCGTCACAGAATTCTCGCGAAAAAGATATGCGCCAGTCTCATTCTTAGCAATTTCTTTTTTAGACGCATGCTGAACGTTGTTTTTCGAAATCACAGTTTTTTTACTCGAAAGTGAGGCAAGAACGTTCCTGACATCCTGTGAACTAGTACTCGGTAATTCATCACTTTTGTTCTTATCCTGGAACTGTTTTGAGTACCAGTAAGACCCTGGTTGTAAAGGTCGTGGGCATAGAGCTATTGGAGACTTCTGACCAGATTGCCTGGCATTATTATTGTCATCTTGAGTTGCATCCTTTGTCAATACAGCTTTTTCATTGACCTTTTCTGCTTCTTTACCTATTCCCTTTGATTTGATTTCAGATTTTTTTGAGTGTTCCTGATTCTGCTCTCGTAGATACGAAAGAGTGGCAGAGAGGCTTTGTACGGCAACTTTATAATCTGAGTCAGCTGCTTGTTTCTTACTTTGTTTCCAGGTATTCGATGCATTACTCTCATCATTGGACTTGAAATTTTCAGAAGCTTTAGGTTTTGTTGGTGCAGTCTTGCTATCTCTAATATCAAACTTGCCAATTATATCTGTGCTAGCAGAGTTCTTCATTTCTTCATTATTATCACAATTTTCTCCTTTATTAACCTCCTGACTGAGATCACCAACTTTTTCAGAATCACAATTCTGCACGTATTTCTCATTCCTACCGTCTGCTTCTGTTGTATTTCCATCAGAGCTATTAGGGTCAGCTCTCCACCATCCATTCCTCAGCAGATCCAGAATATCCTGAGAGGGGTTGCCTGTTGGTAATGAGTTTCTAACAACCCCCTTCCTGTCTTCAGTTTTCGCTGGTGGCTGTACAGATGATGGCAGAAACTGAGCTGCAAGTTGGAGGAGCGCCGAGGTCGGGGTCTGACAAAGTGGGGTCTTCTGGTTCATCCTCTCATCCTCGCTGAGGGAGAACAGTCGGTCTCTGTAGTCTGAAGTAGAAATGAACCAAATTAATTTAAAGTTTTAAAGGTAATGAAAACCTTTTACCAGAACCAACTAGACAGTCGTCCGGAAGGGCAGACTGATATACATACCCCTGCTGTGACCATGAAAGTGTACCCGAGTCATGAGTGTGGTTAGTAATATCTTGGAGAGTACAAGAGTGGACAGGGTTATCATGATTGGGTCATGGTGTCCCTGATCTTGAACTTATTGACCCTAAATGTAAAAGGTTCATGCTCTCACCATGGACAGTCTACCTGTAAAGTTTCAAGAGTATGCTTACACATTTTGAAGAGTTATAGAGCAGACAATGCTTTTCATTATCAAGTCATGGTGACCTTGACCTTGAACCTACTGACTCCAAAATGTATAGGCAGGGCTTTCCCCAGCCATTTAAGGCGTGGCGGTGCCGCGATGCCTTCAACTCAGAAAGTGACTTACCGCCACGCCTTAATGTAGCCGCGATGCTTTAAATTTGTTGCCGCGATCCCTTAATCCTATCAATATACAATTTTCCCTTAGGCCATATTGAACAGCTGACCGAATACCTGACTGTGTGTAAACTGCCTGAAGCTATGACGCGTGTTGATGAAGTAAAGGCGGTCACGTGGTACTCAATACACAGGGCTTGTGTTACTGTGTCTCGCAGGTTATATGCTAAGTGTTATGTAAACAACAAATGATTGGGGGAGTGAGTGCCGCTAATTAAATTTGGTTTATTGCCCAATTTGGTCATGATTAAAGGTGAGCAGTATCGTTGATTGGTATTTGTAACGCATGGGGATAAATGACGGGTTTTAATGGATAATTTAATTGAACGTTTATCGTGTATTAGATGAATTTGTAAACACTAATCAACGTTTAAATCGTCAGCTTTGTCGGTAAGTATCATGAATGAGGTAGATATTTTGTAATTATTTAATAATAACTCAATCAAATAATTAAGGTAGCATATTTAACTGATTTTTTATCTTGATAATTACGCTAATTAATTGATATTTTCGGGAACTTTAAAGAGAAATCGTCAGTTTGCTTATTGAAGTTCAGTGAAGATTTTGTTATTATATAAATATTTCTTTATTAAATATTTAAGGTTGCCACCAATTGCATTTGATATTAGAATATTAGCCTATATAGCAAACAGCAAACAGTGTTATGTAATACAGTATAAGAAAGTGTTTCCTTGTATGTGCTATATAAGTTAAAGAAACTGTTCAGTGATTATATGTGCTATGAGATGTCTTTTATTCTGTCAGAAAGTGATTTTCTAGCATTTTTTATTAAAAGATTTTGAAATAAATATATAATAAAATATGATTTTTTTTTATTATTTCATTCATTCCTTCTGATACCAGATATACGCCAAATCTCTTCTAATCAACTAGCATTTAAAAAAAAAATTGACGCGGGAAGGGGGTACCACCCCCTTTCCCGCACCCATCCCCCTTTGTACGCAAAAAATGCCACCACTCCTTAAAAAAATCCTGGGGAAAGCCCTGATAGGGATCATGCTCTCACCATGGACAATATACAGTTTCTTGAGTTTGACTGTGAGTGTGGCTGTGAGTGTGGCTGTAAAGTGCGTGTGGCTGTGAGTGAGACTGGCTATAAGTGAGTGTGGCTGTTAAGTGAGTGTGGCTGTGAGTGAGTGTGGCTGTAAGTGAGTATGGCTGTAAGTGAATGTGGCTGTAAGTGAGTGTGGCTGTGAGTGTGGCTGTGAGCGAGTGTGGCTGTGAGTGTGGCTGTGAGTGAGTGTGGCTGTAAAATTGGCTGTAAAGTGAGTGGCTGTAAGTGAGTGTGGGTGTCAGTGTGACTGTAAAGTGAGTGTGGCTGTAAGTGAGTGTGGCTGTAAGTAAGTGTGGCTGTAAGTGAGTGTGGCTGTGAGTGTGGCTGTAAAGTGAGAGTGGCTGTGAGTGAGTGTGAGTGTGGCTGTGAGTGTGGCTGTGAAGTGAGTGTGGCTCTGAGGGAGTATGGCTGTGAGTGTGGCTGTAAAGTGAGTGTGGCTTTAAAATTGGCTGTAAAGTGAGTGTGGCTGTAAAGTGAGTGTGGCTGTGAGTGTGGCTGTGAGTGTGGCTGTGAGTGTGGCTGTAAAGTGAGTGTGGCTGTAAAGTGAGTGTGGCTGTGAGTGTGGCTGTAAAGTGAGTGTGGCTGTAAAGTGAGTGTGGCTGTAAGTGAGTGTGGCTGTAAAGTGAGTGTGGCTGTGAGTGTGGCTGTAAAGTGAGTGTGGCTGTGAGTGTGGCTGTTAAGTGAGTGTGGCTGTGAGTGTGGCTGTGAGTGAGTGTGGCTGTGAGTGTGGCTGTGAGTGAGTGTGGCTGTAAGTGAGTGTGGCTGTAAAGTGAGTGTGGCTGTCAGTGAATGTGGCTGTAAAGTGAGTGTGGCTGCAAGGTGAGTGTGGCTGTGAGTGAGTGAGTGTGGCTGTGAGTGTGGCTGTAAGTGAGTGTGACTGTGATTGTGGCTGTAAGTGAGTGTGGCTGTAAAGTGAGTGTGGCTATAAGTGAGTATGGCTATCAGTGAGTGTGGCTATCAGTGAGTGTGGCTATAAGTGAGTGTGGCTGTTAATTAAGTGTGGCTGTGAGTGTGGCTGTGATGAGTGTGGCTGTGAGTGTGGCTGTAAGTGAGTGTGGCTGTAAAGTGAGTGTGGCTGTGAGTGAGTGTGGCTGTGAGTGAGTATGGCTGTAAAGTGAGTGTGGCTGTGAGTGTGGCTGTTAAGTGAGTGTGGCTGTGAGTGTGGCTGTGAGTGAGTGTGGCTGTGAGTGTGGCTGTGAGTGAGTGTGGCTGTAAGTGAGTGTGGCTGTAAAGTGAGTGTGGCTGTAAGTGAGTATGGCTATCATTGAGTGTGGCTGTAAGTGCTTGTGGCTACAAGTGAGTTTGGCTATGTCTTGAAGAGTTAAAGAGCAGACAAGGTTGTTTTTACAGACAGACAATCAAAAATACTGAATCCAGTATACACCCCATAAACTTTGTTTTGCAGAGGTAAAATGAAGTGTAAGAAGCAGATAATAGGTCGTCACTATGACCTACATCTGGTCTGAATGTATAGTATCTACATGTATCTGTGTATGAAGTGTTAATACTTTATGGCTATGCATGACTTAGAAAAGAAACTACAGTGCATTTCAGGGTGCCTAGATGTCGATTATGAATGGAGATTTTTTTTATTACTTTTTATTATGTTTTCATTCCTGATATGCTTGAATAGAATGAAAACAGATGCTCCTGAAGCAGCCATCCGCTAAGCCTCACAAAGCCAAAAATTCATTTTGACCTCCCATGTTTACATATAATTTTATTGACTGCCGAAGACAAAAATGGCGACGGCGGAACATTCCATTTTTCTAATAGGGTAGGGTGACTTAAAAAAAAACAGTTGACCAATAGTGGTCTTAATAACAAAATATAATCGCAGTATACTATTTACATACCTTTTATTTCCAAAATAAAAATAAAGTATGACAGATTGCTAGAGGTGCTGAACATACACCACCACCCTGCATAGCCTACGTTTTACTTGCAAGGTTCGTACAGCCTTAAAAAGTCCTTAAATTTCAGAAGTAGCCTTTTAAAGTCCTTAAATCCACTCCAGCCTTAAAAAGTCCTTAAATTCTGACAAAACATTATTAAAGGTCCTTGAATTTCATAATCAGTCGATTAATTATACAAGAGGAATAATATCTGACGTAGTTAAAAACAAATCGGCAAAAAAACAAAAACAATCGGCGATACCTTAATCATTGCCGGTAATAAAATAACATTTGTGCACCTGTTCCGTATCTCAGTCTATCATGGTTACCGCTATATCCGGTTATATGAATTGGCTGTTTTCATTGGATATCGTATTTCTACAAACCAATCACTGTTGCCGTTACACTTGTTTTTTTTCTCTTATCAAAATGCACATGGCCCCCACTCATTGAAAAATCAGCCTGGCAAATGTTTGTTTGGCAAATGTTTGTTTAACCAGAAGTGGTTAGCGAGTTATAAGTGGTTGAGTGAAATCAGGGGAGACAACCACAAAGCGTACTGCGGATGTTGTCGCAAGTCGATAGATTTAGGTAAAATCGGGGAAAGTGCGATTAAATCTCATGCTAAAAGCGAGACACGTATTTAACTCGAAAACTCTTGAGTCCCCAACTTTAGGTAATTTCTTCATGAAAAAAAGAGTTTACGGAAACAGATGCAAAAATGAAAAGTGGAGAGGGGATATTCGATGGAACTATGCCATCTAATAGGTCAAATGCAGAGAACTTCCTCTGCTCTGTGGGCGTGTCTTCATCTGTGAGGGCGGAGCCAGAGTCATTGGAGGGAGTGAGAAGTGTAAAAAATAGGTCGACCTACTTTGGATCTGAATGTATAGTACTCCTCTAGACCGACAATAGTAACAGTATATGCTTCTCTACTACCAAGGACTGGGCATAATAATTATCAGGGTTCCCACCCTTATTGGAAGGCCAAATTCAAGGACTTTCAAGGACCATTTTTCCAAAATTCAAGGACTAATATTCGCACAATGTAATGCCCAAAACAGCAACAAATATTCTAGGAACGCACAACCAATAGCCATTTTTGAGATGAACAGCAAAAATCCAGAATTTAAGAACTTTCAAGTACCTTATCAGATTTTCAAGCACTTTCCAGGCCTTGATTTTTTTTTTTCAAATTCAAGTACTTTCATGGATTTCAAGGACCCGTGGGAACCCTGAATTATTCTATGCATGAATACGTTTACAGTACACAACATTAGGTTAAACATGGCTACTTGGAACATCTTACCGTGATGTGTTTACTAATTTGAGCTGTCAATCAAGCTTATAACCACTAGAGATTTGAAACTAGTCAAACGTATACAAGGTATTTACAGCTGTAAGCATAGCATGTCGTGTAATCTGGTAAATGTAGGTAATGTACAATGAAGGCGCATGGCCGATCATTTTGTGCACTTGAAAATGGACAATAGATGGCAGAGCTAGATATTGAATGTTGGTTGTATCCATTAACAAGAATATAGTTTCAAACTGGGCATTTTCATAGTTAAAAGAATGTTTTTTTTGTTGTTTTTTAAATATAATGGTGAAAACACTTACCTGGATTGGACTCGAAGTTGATGAGATCACTGTGAGAGGCCAGGGAGTCTGGCTGGAGGTTTGGAGAGGGGATATTCGATGGAACTAAGCCACCTAACAGGTCAAATGGAGAGAACTTTCTCTGCACTGTGGGCGTGTCTTCATCTGTGAGGGCGGAGCCAGAGTCATTGGAGGGAGTGTCTGAATCTGGTCTAGTGTATGTCTCATCTATGATTGGCAGAGAACCTGAAGCAAATTTTCAATAATGAATAATAAAATCTTTTGTGAGTTTTGTACGGAGAAATATGACTTTGGACAAGTTGTCTTGGCAAAGAACCACTAGCCCTGTTGTTTTGTCAAAGGATGACTTGCCCTTGCAAACTCCTCATGAATGCGATGTCGAGCATTTCTGACCCTCAGTTAGCTCTAAAAGTGAGTCAAGCAGTCAAGGTCTCACACCTCAATCAATTTTCCCGTAGAGTTACTGTACAGCCTTTTCGAACATTTGAGTTTCAAAGCTGGGCAGCAGACATTGTTGTTGGTTTAATATCTTCAGTATAGCCAAGACCAGTAATTAAAAACAATAAAATACATAAGTTAGCCAGGTTGGTTTTTTTTCTCGCTCATGTTTATGTGAAGGTAATAGAGGTGAGACCTCAAACATTTCTACAATTTATAATGACCAGAGAGACATATTTGATAAAAATAATATTCTGGTTATTTTTATTTGCATTCTTCACTTATGCACTTCAAAACTGCTTATCGAAACTCTATCCAGGTGTTCAGTTTATATAATAATTTATTTATGACAAAAGTATAGGTTTATTTAAAGGTTGTTAAAATATGCATGACTGAATAGGCCAAAAATAAAATTATGTTTGTTTCCCCTTCCCGACCGACCCACCGAAATTGCCGCGACCCGAATTATTTTTTCGACACTGGCGAAAAAAAATAATTTTTTTTTATTTTTTTATTTTTTTTTTTTTTTTTTTTTTTTGTCTTAAATGTGTCTTATAGGTAGCATGTATTCCAGTTTTGATCTCAAATAAAAGAAATGAAATAAAAAAAAAAATTTACCTACCTACCTACCCAACCCTTTTTTGCATGGGTCGGGAAGGGGAAACAAACATAATTTTATTTTTGGCCATATGTGTAAAAAGAACGAAGAGTTAGTAACTCTTAATTCGATGCTCCAGTTTTGGGCTTTGATCTGGTTGGTTAAAGTTGTTTATGTTGTGTCTATGGAGTTTGGATTCTCAAAATATGTGTTATATATATACCTCGTCATCAGTAGCTTAGTAAAGTTGTAAAGTTGCCTGTTGATGGCTGGATAGGGACTTTAACAATGTGCAATAAGTGTTTGTGTCTAGTTGAAATAATGAAGAATATTGCAATGCAAATAAAAAGGACAATATGAAAGTATAAAGAAATGACCAAATAATGAAATACTGTTCAAGTTGGCAATGAAGTTAATTTAAACTGAATGTGGATGAAGCATTTGGGAAAACATTTTACAGATATTAACTATTACAATATTTCAATGGTTTAATGTGCAACAAAACAAGATTTAATATGATTATATTCAGTTAATACGCACTATTTAAAGTCGCAAATTTTTGAACGTTAACCAATCAGATTGCAGGATTTTTGTCACATGTGTTAGAACTGGTGTTTTACTTCATGAAAAGAAAAAGCATCAGTACTGACCTTGTAAATCACCAGACAAATGCACGACCCTCCGTTGACCTTTCCCCTTAATACTGACGACGTGTGGTATGGCGATCAACAGTGCCACCGTCGTCGGGAACCCGTAGAGAGCAGGCTTGATCTCCACACAGAACTGTTCATAGAACAGTCTCTCAAACTGCCCCAGTGACATTTTACCGTGCAGATGGAGGAGGATGCGTATATCACGTGCCAGGATCTGTAGAGGTGTAAGGCTGATGACGCCGGACTCGTCATCTCCAGATATCTGGAATGGGTTAAGTGTGCTATTAAACAACATGACTTACAAACATTGCTACATGTACAGTGTGCTGCACAAATGCTGGTGTGAATGGTTTGTTCCGCAGTATAGGTTTACACATTTGTCCCCATGAAATTGTCTTGTCTTTCAAAATACTTATTATAATGCACATGAACTGTTATTGATTCACAATACAGTCGTTGGCGAATGAAGAGGATTTTATTACAATTTAATGATAGACACATGTATGCCAAAGACATAATGAATTGAATTGAATTGGGTTTTAAGGCGCACCAACACATGAAAGGTTATATGGTGCCTAACAGGCATGAACATGCCAGGCTCATCCTCCATGTACATCGAGATAAAATATGGAAAATGGGCCTAGAACGTTCTCAGCCTGAACTGCAGAGTTGCTGCAAATTCTATCGTAGAAACTCCATTTACGCTGGAGCCACGTTTATTGCTTTTCTGCCACTGCTCTTTTGATGTGAACGAGATGGCACCTGAAACAATGCAGGGATTATGATGAAGACATTTAATGAACATGAACAAAAAATGATAAAATGAACATGAATTTGGGGGGATTCTACCCCTCTGCCTACCCCTCCAAAGGGATCTGCAGTGGCCCTATTCTTTGCCCCGTGACCAAATGGGGCCCCCGGGAACCACAGGGGGCTAAAGACATAATGAGGCCAATGATTAATAGCACTAATATCAGGCACAGACGTAATAACAAATACTGTTAAATGTATCTCAATTCTAGGTGGCACAGTGCAGAAATCTCACAAAATATTGCCCGACTTTAAACACACATATCATGAAGAGTTTTATGCATATACATTCTATTTATGTCAAAACCCATCACAAATGTGTTCTCTTTCTAATGACGGTATTTTCCTAAAATTAATATTTTAAGCAAAAAAGTAGTTTGAAGGAAAATATTACTATGACAATTGCTTGGTTTTTAAGAAAGAAAAAAAAATGATGAGATAGAGAGGATCTTACACAAGTACTCATTCATTATTGAATTTATTAAACGAGTTGGCAAAGTGATATAATGCGAGGTATTAAACGAGTTGGCAAAGTGATATAATGCGAGGTATTAAACGAGTTGGCAAAGTGATATAATGCGAGGTATTGCCGAGCATTATATCATTTTTGCTACGAGTTTAAATTCAATAATGAATGAGAATGGAAGTTAGATTCTATTTATCACACAACTCACATATCGACCTTGATTGCATTTTGCGTGTCGCTTTAATACGCGAAACCGACAAACTATGGGATCATAGTCATTATCGATTTTTTTTGACTGCATACTAGGCTTATTTGCATACTTATATAACTAGTAGTATATCGAAAACATAGAATGGTGTTATTCCACTCCCACACCATAAGTTATGTGATAAATAGTAATATCGTAAAGAAAACAAAAACGGTCGAAAGGTTTAATGTTATATTTTTTTAGAGATTGAAGGGAGATCGTAATATAAAATTCTGTTATCGCAAGGTAAGTTTTTGATTGCAGATGAAATTGCAGTAGATTAATGATGGAACAAAACAGTAATTTGAGGCAAATACATCAGACAGTTGGTTCTTAATGTAAATAAAAACATTTGGGTTTCTGAAAGGGGTCGCTTTTAGAAGGTCGTCTATAGATGGAGGGGACTGCATGAGCAGGTTTTACTGCAATTATTTTTCAACTTCACTTACCTGTACATAGTCGAGCAACTCTTCCTGGATTTTCTGTATGTTCGGTTCTACGCCGAATGTCGTCTTGTATCTGCTGCATAATTCCATCAAAGGGAGGCTACCACCACTTTGGTCCATCAGAAGTTGTAGAACCTGTAGAGCTAGAGGGGGTGCACTTGTACGATCAGACAGAACCACATACGCCTTCCCTTCATACATCTCAACCTAGAATTGAACGTTTTTGATAAGACGTTTCTTTAAAATGGTTAAAGTAAACCAGTATCCTAAAATAATATCGGCTGTATATATAAGCTAAAGTCGTTTTTATTTTTTTCTCAAATAACTTCCATATAACGAGCAAATTTAGATAATTATGGTCCATCTTCCGATAGGAACCGCTAATTTAACAAGAGCACCGCCTAATGGGGCATTATATGCCCGCTTCCTAAAGTTTTTACATTAAAAGCATTTCCTAGATGTCGGATGGGCGTATAAAAATCAGTAGTAAAAACTTTGACAAAAATATTTTTTAAAAATCCAAGGGCCTTAACTCTGGCATTATATGTGCGATCAATCTGGTTATCAAATCTCACCTAGATATTATGGTCATAAATATTGTCCTAAAGTTTCATCAAGATCGGATCATAAATATTAAAGGAACAATGTCCGTAACTTTTAGCTTATAAAACACACAATAATTATGTTCGCAAACATTACACACTAAACAGAATTCAATATTTATAAATTAAAAGCAAGACTGTTTAACGGAATTCAATCGCGGTACAAAAAAGGAAAAACCACTTCATGTGTTTCAACTCGCAGCCCAAACTAAAATTACCTTTTCTTTACACTCGCAGTAATAATAGTGTGCGTGAGCGTAAAGTAGTCGGACATCGCTCCCGCCTGAGCTAAGCGGGCTATACATATTATGCAATACATACTATGGTGAAAACCTAATGCGCTAATGGAAGTCACGTGATTGCAGAAAAAGTAAATATTGTGGGTCTCACTTTATTTACATATAATAATTAAAACTTCTTTTTTTTTTCAAACTCACGAATGTATTCCTACATACTTCTTAAGGTCCATCCTCATGTTTTCATGTAAACATTTCACTGAATAAAAGTCAGACAGTAATTTGGTTATGCTCAATATCTGCTTTCTTATGGACAGTGTCCCTTTAAAGTTATTGGTCGGAAACGATGAACAGTGGCGACGAACATAGTCTTCCATCTTTGGCGTTGGACAGTAAATTAATAATGCCTTTAACTATGCCAAACAGGTGGATTTTTTGATGGGATGTTCAAGCTGAGAATTAAAGGATAAAGTTTACCTTGAGTACATGTTTCAGTTTGTTCATGAGTTCCTCCACCTTGTAGACGTTGAAATCATGGAGCGGAATGGAGAAGCCATAGTGCTGCGTGTACGCTGACATCAAATTGTCCAGGGGGAAGCACTGTACCTTCTGCTGTTTGAACAAGTTCACAATCTGCTCACCGACAACTTTACGAAGCTCAGGCTCTGTGAGGCGGATTATCTTCTCATCCCCCTCATCTTCAACCTGGTTGGAAAAAAATCAAGATACTTATGAATGAAAGCCTTGCAATGGAAGTGGACTCTTCATAAGCGTTATATTACTATTGTAAGAACTTTAGATAAGTCAGCAGTCTACATCCAATATGCCCACCTTGTTGACTCGAAGGAACTTATTTTTGTGGTGGAGGACTATAAACCCTTGAATCACACACACACACACACACACACGCGCACGCGCATGTTAATTATTATGACAACCTTCTGGGTTTCAAACAATTATTACGTGTATTATGGCTAGTGGTGCCTAATGACATGCAGTCGTACTGCCAAGTTCGAAAACATCACATTCGTCATACTTGCAACAATTGAATGTTGTTTAACGGCTCATCAACACAGTATAGGTTATTTAGAGCCGCCCCAGAGAGAGGGGAAGGATACATAGGAATCCGGGAACCTGCCCTACTCTTATTATCGAATAGATTCCTATGATTCTTTAACGTGCTCGGAGGATAAACCGATACACGGGACCGCCCGGTTTACGTCCCCATCCGACGGACGGGGCTAAGGTAAAGTGTCTTGCCCAAGAACACACCGACGAAACTCAGTGGCACCACGGAGGATTGAACCCGGGGCCTCCGGTTACAAATCCGCCGCGCTACCGACTGCGCCACGCCAGCCCCTATATACTTGCAACAAAGATATATAGAAATTATTTCACTATTGGAATCGATTATAGGTAAATCGTTCACGAGATGATAGGCTTGTAATTCTTTTCACGAACGAGCATATATAAACAAAACATGCATACCATTTATTACATTTTAAATTAATGTATGTATGGTTTAAACCAAAATTACTCGCTTTATTGAACGATATCGGCGGTGGAAATCAACGTCAGCAACATCTTATGACCTCATGACTCAACATCTCAGTTATTTTTGTGTTCGGAGTTAGTTATTAATATTTAATTAATATTAATAAATACTCTTTCACTGAGAAATCCCAATCTTTCACCTATAGAAATGTAATAAAATGTAATAAAAACCATTTAAAACAAAATCTGATACAACTATTGGTGCATGATAATAAATATACGGAAAAGGGTCCTTCATAAGCACCGAACACAAACATGAGAGAAAAGTAGCTCTGTTTTTTTAATCTGTTCATTCATTCTTAGCATGTGAAATGAGTTGTTGTTAAGCCATGGTAAACTTACAGTGGAACACCCTCCCCTCCACATCTAAATTCCTTTGGGGTTTCCTGCCAGAAAGACAGTGTAGAAAGACAGTGTTGGCTCTAGACTGGCTCTAGTGTTGTATGGGTATGCCCATAAACATCCGTATCCGACGGACAAAGCTGTAATAGTGTACAAGTGTGGTGTTCTGCAGCTAGATTTTCAAAGACTAAAATATATTAGCAGCCGACATAATGATAATACTCTAACCTCAACAATATGTGGAATCGACTCAAACAGATCCAGCAGTTTAATGAAGCCAAAGTCACTGACTCGACACTGACGGCCATAGTGGTGATGGTAGGCAGGTATGAACTTGTTGAACAGCATACGACACTGATGACTGTGCTTGAGTAGGTCAACCAACTCCAGGGAAAACTGCTTTGTTCTCTCCAGTTCTTCCGGCGTCTGGTCTGGAAGTTAAAGGTACTTATTAAACCTCCAAAGAAAACCGCTTTGTTTTTTCCAGCTTTTCCAGCATCTAGTCTGGAAGTTAAAGGTGTTTAGTAAACCTCCAAGGAAAACAGCTTTGTTTTCTCCAGATCTTTCGGCACCTGGTCTGGAAGTTAAAGGTATTTATTAAACCTGTTGTAGTAAAAGAATTGAATTGAATTGAATTCAAGAGCCGCCCCAGAGAAAGGGGAAGGATACATAGGAATCCGGAAACCATGCCCTACTCTTATTATCGAATAGATTCCTATGGTTCTTTAACGTGCTCGGAGGACAGACCAATACACGACGAAACTCAGTGGCACCACGGAGGATTGAACCCGGGGCCTCTGGTTACAAATCCGCCATGCTACCGACTGTGCCACGCCAGCCCTCTGTAGTAGAAGTGTATTGACAGGTTTTACTGGATTATTGATGAACATTTTCCAAATTTCGAACTATGCATACACTGGAGCAGCTATCAATGACCGACCACCCACTTTTCCTGGGTAGAACCAGTACTGTACACCTCCCACCATCCGTAAGAATCGACACTTTCTCACAGGTCGAGCTGCCAGTGGGATTCGAAACCGCAGCGGAAAACAAACATGAAATTTCTTACTTGTCTTGTGACCCCACCTTTCCTGGTAATTTTGCAAGTGGTTTTCTATATGAAAATTACACTGCTGCATTATCCATACTTGAGCTGAAGTTGCAGCAAATCATTAATATGTGACATTTTAACAATGGGGAAAACAATTGGTGGCTTCATACCTTTATGTATTAAGTGTTAGCTGATATTGGAACGTTGCCTAAAACTAGAATAAATATACATACAGGGAAATTAATGAAGTATTTTAACAAAATCGAACTCAAATGACCCAAAAACTAGTCAAAATATATTTTTTACCTTTTCTGGGAACAGATATGATAGCGGAATTTCCTTCTGTTGTCATCTACAAAAATAAAGTTTTAGAACGTTACAAAGATTGCTGTCACTATTCAGCATAGGTTAAAGTGGAGACTCACAAACAAGTCTTACGATAACAGCCCTTATAAAAATTGCAAAATAATTATATAATACAGATTATTTCAATTAAATAAGGGGTCAAGGTGGCCCAGTAGATAGAACATTTGGCTCTGAGATACAGGAGTTCATCACCCCATTGGGTTATTTCAGGGTTCCCTTAGGCAAGCATATCAAAGTCCCCTTCGAGCATAAAGAAACTAACCCACCATATGACGGCAAAATTACACTACAGAACCGTTTATCAAAACTCTCTCCAGGTGTTCAGGTGATATAATGCATAAGTGCCGACTGAAAGCATAGGTTTATTCATGAGTTGGTAACTCTTAATTCGACGCTCCAGTTTTGAAGTTTGGCCTGGCTGGTTAAAGCCGTTTATATTGTGCCTATAGAGTTTGGATTCTCAAAATAAGTAAGTTATATATATACCTCGTCGTCAGTAGGTTTAGAAACGGTGTACATCTGTTGTAAAATTAGCTGTTTTATGGCGGGATAGACTTTAAATAAGGGTGTAAGTACTTTTAGTACTTTAACTGATCATCACAATTTTGTTATACTCACTGTTACACTATTTAAATGTTTATTCCAAAAGTCTGAAATATTTGTAAAAAAAGTAAGGTGATGTGAAGACTAATTCTGGATTAGATGTCATTATTTAATGAACACATCAATGTACAATCAAATTAATCATATTAATAAACACTACAACATGAATGTGTTCATGGGAAATTTGAACTATTTGAGGGAAACAACAAGTTTTGTAAATAGTCTTAAATCTACGTCATAGGAATTAACAGTCCAGGCTTAAATATATTTGTTAATCTTATGACATATACGAGGAGCGTGTAATGCAACTGAATTTATACAAACATAACAACAATTCTGATCATTTTTTAAATGTCATTCCCTCAAAGTAATCCCCATGAACAGATACACACATTTTTAAACGACAAATCCAATCCTGGAACTCTTTCTCGTACTCTTCTCTGGGTATATTGGCAAGGCACTGGTAACTGCTTCCCCGAGGTGTTTCCGCGCTGAATATCTTTTCCCATATAAATGTTTTTTAAGTCGGGTAAACAAGAAAAAGTCGCAAAGGGCAAGGTCATGAGAGTAGGCTGGATGTGGTAGACCCGTAACCTTTTTATTGTCCAGGAAAGTCTTGACAATATGCGCCTTGTATGCTGGAGCATTGTCGCCCAGTAGTTTGATATGCTGCAAGCCTGTTGCTTGTCGGCATTTTAAGAAGTAATGTTTTAACTTTTTTACCACTTTTCTCTTGTAGAATTGGGCATGGACAGATTTTCCTATCGGAACAGGATTGGTAAGGCTGAACCTTGAGTAGTAAAGAATATAGCATACATTATCTTCTTCACACTAACGGTGCGTTTGGCGATACAAGGTCTTCGGCAATTTCTCGTAACCCATATTTTGTTAGAAAGTTTACGTTGCGGCTCAAAAAAATGAACCCATGCCTCATCACCTGTCGCTATGTCCGCAAATCGCCGTTTATCGTATTTTGGGAACATTTTTAAGTTTTTTAGCCATTGAAACACGTGTTTGCTTTTGCTCGTCAGTTAGCAAATGTGGAATCCGTCTGGCACAAATCTTTCGCATTTTCAAATGGTTTCTCAGAATGTTGTGCACAGCTCCTGATGAGATCCCAGCAAGCCTAGCTATTTGTCGCGTAGTGTATCTGGCGTCACCTTTCACGATATCTTTCACTTTTTGGATGATATTTGCCACTGTAGCTGTCCGAGGTTTTCCAGATTTAGGGACATCTTTAATTGACTTATTCCACTTTTAAATTCAGCAATCCACCTTGTAACAGTTGCATAGGAATCTTGATTCTCTTCATAAACAGTACACAGTTCACAATAAATGTCTTTTGCACTAACATTTAATTGATAGCGAGTCAATATATCCCGTATTTCTTCCGTATTTTTAGCTCTTTTTCCTACCATTTTTACACTAGTGTATATGACATGCAGCTATGAAACTGGTATTGTTGGGAAGGTAAAACTTGGAATTACCCTTGCATACATTTTCATGTGAAACCCGTGGACACTCGCACAGCTAAAGGACAAGTTGCATTACAATCGGAACGCTCCTCTTACATCGCAATATATACTCACATTGATGGTTCCAGCAGGCAGTTCCGCCAACATGTCTTCCAAGTGACACACGCCATACTCTATCACATCCCAATTCTTGTTGAATAGCTTACCTGCACATACAAAGTGGCAACAGTAAGTTTTCAATAACAATGGCATATATCCACAATCATTTGTTTTGTATTACAAAAATACCATTATCAGTGGCATTGCTGCAGACCTACAACATTTCCCTCACACGGCCAGATATGCCCCTGATGATGTCATGCTTGTGCCATATAATTTGTTGAACTGCCAGTAGATCTAAGGTAAGACATAAGACCAGAGACCATTTCTGTTAGAATAATACTTCTCTTCCTGGGCTGTTCATGTCAATACCGGCCCGCATTTCATATATTTTTGATGGATGCGAGTGACTCGTTGCGAGTGACTCTAGGTGACTGACTGAAGGTGACTGAGTGAGGATTATCGATAGACTGGGTGTAAATGACTGGAGGCGATAGACTAGATGTGATCAACCAGATTTGATCATCAGCTGCGATTAACCAGGAGGCGATTAAATGGGAGTTATCAACTAATGTGATCGACTTGAGCTAGAGGTGACTGACTGGCTGTGCTGGACTGAAGACAATAGATTGGCTGTTTGGCTAAAGCTGATTTACTGACCGTGGTTGGCTGAAAGTGATTCACCGGAGGAAATTGAACAACTGCGACTGACTACAGGTGACTGAATGGAGGTGACTGACTGGATATGATTGACTACAGGTGATTGACCGGATATGACTGACCATTTGATTGACTAGATGTGATTGACCGGATGTGCCTGATTTAAGGTGATCGACTGGATGATTGATCGGATGTGACTGACTCAATGCGACTGACTTTAAAGGGGATTGACTGGAGGTGATTGACTAAAGGTGACTGACCTGATGTGACTGACTCCAATACGACACTAGAGGCGACTGAAAGAAGGTGATTGACTGGTGTTATTGATTGGATGTTTCTTTGTTCTTTTTCTCATTATTTCATCTTACACAGAAGAGTAGAACTAATGTCACATGACAATAATGTCACTTACAGAATTCCTCTGTCAGAGTAGACAGGTACAACAGTTTGCCTGGTATGTTCTTCAGTAGTCTCAGCAGGTCAGCTGTGAACCGTTTCACCTGAGCCCTGTGGGTCAAGGTCAACACCTTTCTGTCTCCTGTACCAATTACCTGGTTATAAAATAGGAAATATGAGTAAAGCAATCTTGCTTGTACCTTCACCTATATCAGTGCCGACTGAAGTAATTTAGTTCATTTATATAGAGTTTAAATATCACGAGTTTTTCAATACGGGATTTCTATCCCGAGTGAAAATACATCCGCATCAACAAACGACTGCGCTATGTTAGTCACTGGTGAATTTACGTCATTTTCATATGCTGCCTATAGTCAAAGAAAACAAAGTAAAAAGAAGTTCCAAAACATTCGGTTAGCGGGAAATATTTCCCTAGGGAATTAATTTCCCATAGTTATCACTTTTCCGTCCCTCAGAAATCACGATAAATCCTTGCAAGAAATGTAATATAAAGGCTTATGACTAGCTAGTATACCAGACGCTATGAACAATTTTGATTTGAACGAAGGTTGAATATGTCCATCAAAATAGAGCCACACTCGGAGATGGTTGCGAGGGGATACAAATGATTTATTCTTGCTTTTTAAGGGCAAAATAATAATCAGTACTCTTTTGCCTACACCCTTATTTGTCCAAATAAATCTTCCCAGGTAAATGACAGTGATTAACGTTAGTGGGTTAATAAACAAACAAAATCAGTTGATTGATGACAATTTCATCATTCCTCCTGCACATTATCATCAAATCTTGTTAAATACAATCTCTTTCAAAATAAGTAAAATTTCACCTGTAGCACGTGCGGTATTGCCTCAAACAATTCCAGGAGTTTACTGTAGCCGTAGTCTGCCACCCGACACTGTCTACCAAAGTGGTGATGATAGCTGGGAATGAACTTGCTGAACGCCATTCTACAGTTGGGAGAACTCTTCAGTAGGTCGATCATCTCGCGATTAAACTGGTTCAACTGCTGGGTCAACAGTGGACTACCGATTTGTCGACTTAAATCTGGATGGAAATGTTGAATTAGAAGATGAAGGAGGGAAAGTAAGATAAGAGCACTGCCTAGCGGGGCATATATGCTGTTGTTGGCAAGGTTAAGTTCTAGGTTAAACCTTTTTCAAAGGGGAATAATGAAAAAGATATGAACCAGAGAGTAATGGGCCTTTATCAAATGTATTCATTGGATCATGCTGAAGATGCTTACAAAGTTTCATTGTTGTAGACCTTATACTTTGAAAGTTATTAGCCGCAATCAGTTGTCAGGTAAAAGTTAATGGACAGACGGACGGACGGAGAATGCCACGACATAATACATCCCCACGGACATATAAAAATGACAAAGGGATGAAGGTTATGATGTTGATTAAAATGGTGTCACTGATCATGACCATGAAGACAAAAATTGATTTTGATTTTGAAGATAAGTCATTAGGCACTAACATTTGAGAACAAACATAGGAAAATATGTGAATGAACCGAAAGTATACACAATTTATATAAATGAATATATTTCAAACAAATGAATTTAGGTAGCCTTAAAATTGTAAATGGAAAAGAATATTCAACACATGGATCTGTACCTGGTGAATCTGGAGCTTTGTTTTCTGCCCAGCTGACCTTCTTGACCCCAGTGCTGGACACGACAATCTGAACCCCTGGAACACAGCTGATCAAATGTTCCAATGGCACACCTCCCTCATACACGTAGGCTAGTGGTGCAACCTCTGCACTGAAGCATGCTGGGAAACTGAAATGCAATTGAAACTTGAAAATTTTAAGAACAGATTTTGTATTTAAAAATATAAATATTGCACAAGCTTCCAAGTTCCTAATAATGCAATTTAACAACAGCTGTCAGAGGACAGCATGCTCGACTATAGAGGTCTTGTTTATTGAAACAAGAGGTCAATGACCTTGAAGCTCTACTGATAGGTTTTTGATAGCTAGATCAGCATTCCTGTGAAGTTTCATGAAAATCCGTCAAGTAGTTTCAGAGGAGTAGTCACTACAAGTTTTCATTATATAACTCTATGTAAACAAAGATGGCCACTGGCAGCCATGTTTAACGTCAAATCAAAATAATTTTTGACAAGGATCAACATCATGTCATACTGATCATTTTAGAAAAAGTCCCATATCAGTATCACTTATAGTTTCAAGAAGTAGTCGCTACAAACTTGTATATTGAAAATCTATTTTTAGCCATGGTGGCCATCTTGAATTTCCGGCCGACCTGAAATTTTGCTAGGATCAATTAGACATCAAGAGCAACATTCCTGTGAAGTTTCATGAAAATCCGTCGAGTAGTTACAGAGGAGTAGTCGCTACAAGTTTTTACTATATAACTCTATGTAAACAAAGATGGCCGCTGGCAGCCATGTTTAACATCGAATCAAAACGATTTTCGACAAGGACCTACATCATGTCATGCTGATCATTTTAGAAAAAGTCCCATATCAATATCACTTATAGTTTTCACTAAGTAGTCGCTACAAACTTGTATTTTAAAACTCTATTTTTAGCTTTAGCGGCCATCTTGGATTTCACATCCAACATGAATTTTTGCTAGGATCAACTAGACTTTATGGGCAACATTTCTGTAAAGTTTCACGAATATCCATCCAGTAGTTTCAGAGGAGTTGCCGCACCACGGCATAAGCTCTGCTGATCTCTGATCAGTAGAGCTAAAAATCTATTTTTAGATTTGGTGGCCATCTTGGATTTCACATCAACATGAATTTTTGCTAGGATCAACTAGACTTCATGGGCAACATTTCTGTAAAGTTTCATGAAAATTCATTCAGTAGTTTCAGAGGAGTAGTCGCTACAAAAAAAAATTACGGACAGACGGACGGACGACGGATGCCGCACCACGGCATTAGCTCTGCTGATCTCTGATCAGTAGAGCTAAAAACTTAGTTGAAAAAGAGGCATAAAACAACTCGTTAATTTATTAAACGAGTTGGCAAAATGATATAATGCTAGGCTCTTGCCGAGCGTTATATCATTTTTGCGAACGAGTTTAATAAATTCAATAATGAATGAGAACGAATGTTAGATTCTATTTATCACATAACTCACACATCAACTTTTTTATTGCATTTTGCCTGTCGCTTTAACACGCGAAACCGACATGAACCGTGGGAATTCTTTTTTTTGACAGCGCATACTAAGCTTATTTGCATACTTATACAACTAGTGGTATATCGAAAATATAGAATGGTGTTATTCCACTCCCACACCGTAAGTTATGTGATAAAAAGTTTTATTGAATTCCTTTAAGCAGTTCCTGAGATGTGAGCTTAACGTAAAAGGTTAACTGACGCCGGGCAAGTAGAATAGCACCTTTTCTACAAAAAGGCGTGTGCCTTTTCTTCAAAAAGGCACGCTAAACAGGTTATAAGTCATTCACCAATTTTTAAAACTCGCTTGGATAATTATAAAGCAATGAGTTGTGCGTATGTATGCCCCATTAGCCAGTGAAGTGTAACAAATGTTGGGTTGACAAAATAAGACATTTATTGTATGATTTTTTTTATGTGACTGGAAATTATAGTTTAAATACCGTTACTATAGATAAATTCAAGAATTCATCTGAATGGGTTTTCCATGTAGGTACAAACAGGTAGATCAACTTTCCTATTGAAAAAATAAACATTGCGGAACAATATTATAGTAATATTCATTGTTAGAGTTGTCCGTGCCGAACATTGTAATAGTTCTAGTTGTCTGTGACCTACTCCAGAGTAAGACTACTGTGAGATATAAGACTGAATATATAATATACCTACCTCATCAGCGGAATATCCCCGTCATGCGTCATCAAGAGGGAGTGGAGTTGGGCAGCAAATGTCTTTATCTGCAGCTTCACGTTGGGTAGGATTGAGGTGTTCACAGCCTCGGCATACATGGAACTCCCCTCTGGACAGTGGTACGAACACACTACATGCTCCAGTATCTCTTTTACCTGGATGTAGAAGGTTTAGAATAAATAAATAGGCTTACAGACACACGGACAGCCCTGCGATCGTATAACGGTCGATTTTTTGTACTGTACACCTCCCGCCTTCTGTAAGAATCGACACTTTCTCACTTACAAGTTGAGCTCCCAGTGGGATTCAAACTCGCAGCAGTGAGAGGCGAGAAGGTTTACAACGTAACGTCGTTAACTCTTCGACCATGTAGGTGCTTTAAGACAAGTGGATGTTTTCTATATAAATGCAGCAAAGCCGTCACATCTCATTCAACACTGATTCATGGTTAAAGAGATTATCTCTCTTCACCAGAAATGTGAAATATGATACTGATAACGGCCGTCATCACAAAACTCACGCAGGTCAAAGGGTTGTGGTTGCCATCACAAAACCCACGCTGATTAAGCAGTTGTCGTCACAAAAACCAGGCTTATCAAAGAATTGTGGTTGTTGTCACAAAAACAAGGCTTATCAAAGAGATGTTGTTGTCGTCACAAAAATCATGCTGATCAAGGGGTGGTGGTTGTCACAAATCCCATGCAGATCAAAGGGTCGTGGTTGTTGTCACAAAACCCATGCAGATCATATGGTTGTGGTTGTCGTCACAAAACCCACGTAGATCAAAGGGTTGTGGCTGTCATTACAGAACCCATGCAGATCAAAGGGCTGTGGTTGTCATCACAAAATCAACACTGATCAAAGGGCTGTGGTTGTCATCACAAAACCAACACTGATCAAAGGGCTGTGGTTGTCATCACAAAACCAGCGCTGATCAAAGTGTTTTGGTTGTCATCGTAAAAACCCACGCAGATCAAAGCATTGTAGTCACAGTCACAAAACAGAATCCATGACATTAAAGAGAGGTGAAATACTTACCTCTCCATCAGCCCCATCCTCAGTGGTAGGTGACCTCTGTAAGCTGGGTACCAGGTGGATCATTCTCCCTGCCCCTCCTGGTTCCCGTATCTCAATGGTATCCCGCATCTTGTACAGCTCTGACACACTCACAGAACGGTTGTACCTAGTTTACAGAATAACTGATGATCATACTGATTTATTGCATTGCTAAAGATGAATTACTATGAAGTCCTTGTGAAGGAGAGTAAACCTTTTACTTTAAATTGCCTAATTCAAATGCAAGCAGCAGCAGTAGCCAAAATAGCAAATGGCTACTAAATGTTCAGAAATTATATTAAAAAGTAGGGTGTTTTTGCATCTTGTTGAACAATTTTATTAAATTTGAGTATTTTTAACAATTTTGGTAATTTTGACTACTATAATTTTTATAACCTCTGTGCCAGTCTATTTAATGTTGTAATTGTTTACCTGGATCTTTCAGTAGGTTTTATGGTAATAAGTAACTTAGCTACTCTTGCAACTTATAAGCTTGTTAAAGGAACTGCAGCATCTGACCTTGTGTGACCTATAGGACACCTAGTGTACCACAGGGCCAAATATGGGCCACATTCCCAATGCACATTTCTTTAACACCATGCAGAATGGGGCCCCTTAAACAGTTCACCTACTATTGCTCAAAAAAAAAAGAAGATATTTTTTTTCAACACATCAACACAGCATAGTTTATTTTAGGCTGCCCCAGAGAGAGAGAAGGATGCTAATAATAATATCTGATACACAGGACCTTAAGAGAAAAGAAACCATGGAGATTGTCAAATGTAGCATGAAAGTTGTCTAAAAAGTACTTACCTCTTGTTGAACAGCTCTATAAACTTGAAAAGTGGCAAGACATTGTCCTTGGCCTCCAGTAACAAAGCTATAGCTTCAGACCTGCAAAATATCACACAAAATAGTCTGTACTGGGAGAGGCAACCTCATAGTGTGAACTAATAAAACAGGCATTTCAAACATGCAACAAGCCAGCTGTTAATGTCAAAGTTTGACGTTTTATCATGATGAAGGGCCACAGAGCCATCTTGTTTTATTTTCATCCAAAATGAATTTGGAAACAAGAATCAAATTTGCATACTGTTTAGTGAAATATGAATCCTATATAGGTTCTAAAAGAACTTAATAATGAATTTCCGTAAAGGGAAATAACTAGTTTTATATATATATATTATTTTTTTTAACACATATTTTTTTTTAACACAATGTATGGCATATAGCCACTTATCAACATTGATGATCGAGGTACTATTACTTTTAGGAAAAAATATTTTGTGCAATTTAAATTATTTATTTCATTATTTCTTTAATAGCCACTAGTTTCAGAAAAAAATACTTCAGGAAAATACAATATCAGATTTTTAAAGAGTGGGGTAAGGAAGAACAAATAAAGACATATTCGAGGATATTTGATTTGTTTTTCAATACAATAAGTGTTATTATTAATGGCATGTTACAGTTTATAATTATCTATTTTCTTAAAAGAAAACTGGGACGGTGGCCACAACATAAAACACTCAACCTCTCTTATAAGAATATCTGCCATTACAGCCCATATTTGTCTGACATAATCTGGCCTCTAAAGCCATGGTCACCCTGTACTAGACTCGCTCACCTGATGGTCGACACAGCTTTTGTCGCATCGTCACTCTTCAAGGTCACATGGATTCGTTTGTATCCAATCTTTTTACGATGGAACTGAGAGATGGCAAATCTTGCCTCCTCGATACTGTTGACTTTGATGAAGCCTAAAGATGTGTTATCAGGCTGCAGGGAGACTTCTATGTGTAAAATCTGTGTGAAGGTAAGGAATAGCTACTATTAAATGTTATACTCCTCTCAACACTACTCGTTTTACTTTAACTTTCCAAACACAAAACAAGAGGTCAATGACCTTGAAGCTCTACTGATAGATTTTGATAGCTAGATCAGCATTCCTGTGAAGTTTCATAAAAACTGTCAAGTAGTTTCAGAGGAGTAGTCGCTACAAGTTGAAGTTTTTACTATATAACTCAAGGTAAACAAAGATGGCCACTGACAGCCATGTTTAATGTTGAATTAAAATAATTTTCGACAAGGATCAACATCTTGTCATGCTGATCATTTTAGAAAAAGTCCCATATCAATATCACTTATAGTTTTCAAGAAGTAGTCGCTACAAACTTGTTTTTAAAAATCTATGTTTAGACCTGGTGGCCATCTTGACTTTCCGGCCGACCTGAAATTGTGCTAGGATCAACTAGACATCAAGAGCAACATTCCTGTGAAGTTTCATGACAATCCGTCTAGTAGTTTCAGAGGAGTAGTCACTACAAATTTTACTATACAAACTCTATGTAAACAAAGATGGCCACTGGTGCTCAGGTTTAATTTTGATTCAAAATAATTTTCGACAAGGATCAACATCATGTCATGCTGATCATTTTAGAAAAAGTCCCATATCAATATCACTCACAGTTTTCAAGAAGTAGTTGCTACAAACTTTTTTTAAAAAATCTGTTTTTAGCCATGGCGGCCATCTTGAATTTCCGGCCGCCCTAAAAAAAATCTGGGATCAATTAGACATCAAGAGCAACATTCCTGTGAAGTTTCATAAAGTAGTTTCAGAGGAGTAGTCGCTACAAGTTTTTAGTATATAAATCTATGTTTAAAGTCGCATCGAAATACATTTCGACAAGGATCAACATCATGTCATGCTGATCATTTTAGAAAATGTCCCATATCAATATCACTTACAGGTTTCAAGAAGTAGTCGCTAAAAATTTATTTATTTTAAATCTATTTTTAGCCGTGGTGGCCATTTTGAATTTCCGGCCAGCCTGAAATTTTTCTAGGATCAACTAGACATCAAGAGCAACATTCACGTGAAGTTTCATCAACATCCGTCAAGTAGTTTCAGAGGAGTAGTCGCTACAAGTTTTAACTCTATGTAAACAAAGATGGCCACTGGCAGCCATGTTTAACATCGAATCAAAATAATGTTCGACTCAGATCAACATCATGTCATGCTTATCATTTTAGAAAAAGTCCCATATCAATATCACTTAGTTTTCAAGAAGTAGTCGCTACAAACTTATTTTTTAAGAATCTATTTTTAGCTGTGGCAGCCATCGTGAATTTTTGGTCGATCTGAAATTTTACTAGGATCAATTACACATCAAGAGCAACCTTCTTGTAAAGTTTCATGAAAATCCGCCAAGTAGTTTCAGAGGAGTAGTCGCTACAAGTTTTTACTATATAACTCTATGTAAACAAAGATGGCCGCTGGCAGCCATGTTTAACATCGAATCAAAACGATTTTTGACAAGGACCAACATCATGCTGATCATTTTAGAAAAAGTCCCATATCAATATCACTTACAGTTTTCAAGAAGTAGTCGCTACAAACTTGTATTTTGAAAAAATCTATTTTTAGCTTTGGTGGCCATCTTGGATTTCGCATCAACATGAATATTTGCTAGGATCAACTAGACTTCATGGGCAACATTTCTGTAAAGTTTCATGAATATCCATCCAGTAGTTTCAGAGGAATAGTCGCTACAAATAAAAGTTTACGGACAGACAGACGGACGCCGGACGCCGCACCACGGCATAAGCTCTGCTGATCTCTGATCAGTCAAGCTAAAAACATCTCTTTGTATTCAATGGGTCAAAAATTGCTTCAACATTTTATAATCAGCCTATATATGTTTTATTAGAGTGTTTTTTTTTGCTGTCAGAATGCAAAAGTAGTCATATTTGCTAAGAAACTATTGTAAATTGACAAGTTTTAAGACAAGAGAATTAACATATTGTAAAAGATGTACTTGTTGAATTATACTAAGCGAACTACAGTTTTTCATTAATTTCTATGCCAAGTAATGATAACCACTTAATTATATTTGCATTCTTTCAAAGAATTGTAAAGATTGTTTAGTTTACAATACCAACAGTAATACATGCTTCCAGGCTGTTCCTACTTTAATATGAAGATAAAGCGTGGTCATATACCTTGACATGGTCACGTAGCTTAATGCTAGGATGAAATGTGGTGATGTAGCTTAATGCTAGGATGAAATGTGGTGATGTAGCTTAATGCTAGGATGAAATGTGGTGATGTAGCTTAATGCTAGGATGAAATGTGGTGATGTAGCTTAATGCTAGGATGAAATGTGGTGATGTAACTTAATGCTAGGATGAAATGTGGTGATGTAACTTAATGCTAGGATGAAATGTGGTGATGTAACTTAATGCTAGGATGAAATGTGGTGATGTAGCTTAATGCTAGGATGAACTGTGGTGATGTAGCTTAATGCTAGGATGAAATGTGGTCATGTAGCTTAATGCTAGGATGAACTGTGGTGATGTAACTTAATGCTAGGATGAAATGTGGTGATGTAACTTAATGCTAGGATGAAATGTGGTCATGTAGCTTAATGCTAGGATGAAATGTGGTCATGTAGCTTAATGCTAGGATGAAATGTGGTGATGTAACTTAATGCTAGGATGAAATGTGGTCACGTAGCTTAAAGCTAGGATGAAATGTGGTGATGTAGCTTAATGCTAGGATGAAATGTGGTCATGTAGCTTAATGCTAGGATGAAATGTGGTCATGTAGCTTAATGCTAGGATGAAATGTGGTCACGTAGCTTAATGCTAGGATGAAATGTGGTGATGTAGCTTAATGCTAGGATGAAATGTGGTCACGTAGCTTAATGCTAGGATGAAATGTGGTGATGTAGCTTATTGCTAGGATGAAATGTGGTCACGTAGCTTAATGCTAGGATGAAATGTGGTGATGTAGCTTAATGCTAGGATGAAATGTGGTCATGTAGCTTAATGCTAGGGTGACATGTGGTGATGTAGCTTAATGCTAGGATGAAATGTGGTCATGTAGCTTAATGCTAGGGTGACATGTGGTGATGTAGCTTAATGCTAGGGTGACATGTGGTCATGTAGCTTAATGCTAGGATGAAATGTGGTCATGTAGCTTAATGCTAGGATGAAATGTGGTTATGTAGCTTAATGCTAGGATGAAATGTGGTCATATAGCTTAATGCTAGGATGAAATGTGGTCATGTAGCTTAATGCTAGGATGAAATGTGGTCATGTACATTAACGCGAGGATGAAATGTGGTTCTGTATCTTAACATGAGGATGAAATGTGGTCAAGTACCTTAATGCAAGATTAAAATTTGGTAATGTACCTTAACATGAGGATGAAATGTGGTCATAAGGATATGCTTCCATTCCCGCGGGCTGATGTTGTAGTCCAGGTTACTGATGATCAGCTCCACTGCCCCTGGAAACTCGTCAAATTCGCACGGCGACGGAGAAGCACTCGCTGAACTATCACTGGGAGAAGCTGATCTGATTGGATAGAATCCTTTGTAGGGGGCGCTGTACGTGTTGTTGCCATAGTGACAGGGAATTCCTGAATTTTGGGACTGGTTTTGATACTGGTTATTGTTGTTGTTGGCTGTAACAGTTTCAACACATTATGAAGTGTATGTTTTGGACACAGTTATGTATGTTAGTATATACAATGTTAAGTTAATATACTAACAGAGACTAGGCAGTAAGAACTGCATTCCTGTTTTACGTTGAACCAAACTACAAATATAAACTTTCAATAAAATAAAGAACATAAAATAATGATTTCATAAATAAAGTTTTTCGATAAAACAAAAGAACATAAAATAATGATTTAATAAATAAAGTTTTTCAATAAAAAAAAAGAACATAAAATAATGATTTCATAAAGTTTTTCGATAAAAAAAAGAACATAAAATAATGAAAGTTTACAAAGTTTTATAAAAAAAAAAAATTCACATTAAAATACATAAATACATTTGACATTTTCAGTAAAAAGGGACACAATGTTTAGACTTACAGTACGAGTTTTGAGAGTAATCGTTCCTGTATGGATATCTGCCACTGTTACAGTACTGGCCATCATTGATATCTTGGCAGCCATTATTCTGCCATTGTGGATTGTAACCATAGTAACTGGTCTCCTGATATTTCGTGAATTGTTTGTAGAACTGCGTGGAGGCGCCACCACCGCCGACGTTGCCAATTGGTGTCTGCTCTTCTTGGTATATCTGCTGCTGAAGCATCAGTAACTGGGATAGACAAATGATGACGGTTCTAAACGTACATCAGCAGAGATGATTGAAAATCATTACTTTGCATAATATGTGCCCTAAAGATAATGGTTGAAAATTCCAGAGACATAATAAACGAGAGACTTGCAATATATGCTTTCAGATAGAAAATACTTGAAATTTCATACATGCATTTTCATTTGTAACTATACAGAAATTGTCATACCTTAAACCAAAGTCTGCAAATGATCTCAAATTAAAGACATTTACGGCAAATACATTACGTAATGGCAAAAATATGCCTACTACGTCACAGACGGCAAGTATTTGCCGCCAGCGGCAAACATAGTTATAAATAATGCTAACTCAAACTGCGAGTCATTACGTTACTGACAAGTACAAACCTGTACGAAACAATTTTAACAAAGTCAAGCCTTTATAAACAACCGAAAGCCGTTATAAACAACCGATCAACCTTCAAATTTGTCTAAAGACATTTATGTTTGGAATGCAATGATATTTTCTAAAAATGCCAACAAATATTATTTAAAAAGTCCGACTATGGCCTATTTTATGCTAGTTCCAGTTGTTGTTGAGTTTTGATGAAGTTTGGAGCTGTATATAATTCGTCCCTTTTCACAGCAGGAGTCTGCAACTGGTCTCAAATTAAAGAGAACAAGAAGCACCGTCGGTTGGTGCAGACGCTCGACTTTCAAGGCCTCGTTTATTTATTGGGAAATATGAGGAAGAGCATAATTTTGCTTAATTGCATAACGGAATTATGGCATTTGTTAACCAAATCTTGTAATTATAAAAGGTGCCATAACTTTGTGAACTATTTTTGGAGATACAAGCTTACATACAAACTTTAACCAAATATTGATATGATGTTGCCTAATGATGCCGAATACATGTGCAAAGTTTCTATCCATTATGTAAAGTAGTTTCGGAGATACAAACTTACATACAAACTGTAATCAAATATTGTAGGTATCAAAGGGCCATAATTTGATTAAAATAAAAGCATGAGTTATAGAACCTGGCTGTATTATGTTGTCTAATGATGCTGAATACATGTGTGAAGTTTCAATCCATTATGTAAAGTAGTTTCGGAGATACAAACTTACATACAAACTTTAATAAAATATTGTACGTATCAAAGGGCCATAATTTTGTTAAAATAAAAGTATGAGTTATAGAACTTGGCTGTATTATGTTGCCTAATGATGCTGAATACATGTGTGAAGTTTCAATCCATTATGTAAAGTAGTTTCAGAGATACAAGCTTACATACAATCTTTAATAAAATATTGTACGTATCAAAGGGCCATAATTTTGTTAAAATAAAAGTATGAGTTATAGAACTTGGCTGTATTATGTTGCCTAATGATGCTGAATACATGTGTGAAGTTTCAATCCATTATGTAAAGTAGTTTCAGAGATACAAGCTTACATACAGACTTTAACCCGGACGCAGATGCAGATGATGCAGACAATCAAGTGATGACAATAGCTCTATTTTTTCGAGCTTATAAAACCCTGTGTGTAGTGATATTACCAGATCATATTTAATGTTGTGATGTGTTTATGCATGTATGACTAGTAAATAGAGAACACAGAAAATATTTACTCTACTGGAGTGAATAACAGATTTTATTTCATAGAGAAGTGCAAAAACTGAAAATATTGAAAAAAATATTTCAGTTTGATCACTTTGATATGAAAAAAAAAATACATTTATCAATATAAGATAACAAATATAATAGATGATACTTATAAGTACCGCAGTTACATTGTATTTCATATCTTTTAAATGGCAAAAATCATACGAAAACTCATCGATATATTTGTTAACAGATTCATCAAATAAAATTGATAAGTTTGCCGTCAATTTGACAATTGGATTACATTCTGTCACCGCTTTAAAGAACATGTTCAAAATATGAGCAAACGATAATGAGAAATAAAGTTTTATAAGCATTTAAAATCGGGGTACTTATAAATATAATGATTCAGTCCAAAATGGTGGTAAGGAAGACCATTACAAATGCAGAAATTTTACCAAGCTGGTTTTGAGTGTGCAATCGCAACAAATATATTTTACGTGTAAGTGTTACTTGGGTTACACATTTATCACGTACATGTGTTACTTGGGTTACACATTTATCACACAACACGCGGTGTGGGAGTGTAATAAAGCCATGACATAAATACCATAATACACTAGTGTAATAAATATGCATATGAAGGCCGAATCATCACTCAGTCTTTTCCATTCGGCTCTCAGTGCAACTGGAGTTGACTCGTTGATTTTCGTAACCGTTAAAAATACACATTATGGAAATAGACGAGTCAGTTCCGATTGCTGGATGTGGTACTGAGAACACTGAACTATGAGGTCGATCGACAATGATATATAGTATAGGCAGTTTTGTTATTAAATGTACCTTATGTGACTTTTTTAGAGTTACGTAATGAATAGAATCTCACATTCATGCCTATTTTTATATTGAATTTATGAAACTCGTTGGATTAAATTGACACAAAGCTCAGCACAGCCTCCCATAATATAATTGTATCCATCTTGTTTAATAAATTCATTGTTAACAGGCATGCATGTAAGATCCTCTATCTAAAGTATGCAATTCATGATTGACGGAAAGCTATATATTTAGGTAGGGACTACTTAACAACCACTGGGGGAAGATGAGTAAGGGTCAATACATATCCCTGATACGTCCTAACCTTCGACACTAGAATGCATGTAGGAACTAATTAAGCCAATATACTGGTAACCCTAACTTTGCCAGTATGTACCAAACTTGGTCAACATGAGCAGTGTACTTCCGGTTTAGGAAAAAACAAGAGTGCCAAATTGACACAATATATGCCTGTCATACATATGAAATTCATATTTATATGACCACCATCGGCATTTACAAATTTACCTGTAATATAAGTTTCATCAAGATCGGATTATGTCAAAATTACTGAGCGGAAACCACAAAAATGAAAGAGCCATAATTCCTGCATAATATGTGCTATGTGACTGGTTATCGACCATGACTGAGATATTATGCACATAAACACTGTCCCCAAGTTTCACACCAAGACTGTATTATAAATGTTCAAGTTATGGAAACCGCAAAAATCTTCAATTTTCAAAAATCAAAGGGCCATAACTCCTGTGTTTCTTGGGCAATAGTGTGGTTATCAAACTTGACCAAGCTACTGTGGCCATAAACATTGTTCCAAGTTTCATCAAGTCTGGATTAAAATTACTCCAGTAATGGAGCAGACGCCATCAATTTTGTCAATTTTCAACAATCCAAGGGCCATAACTCCAATGTTTCTTGAGCAAGTGTCGGTTATCGAACTTGACCAAGCTATTGTGGCCATAGCTGGATGCCCGCTGAGCGTGATCATGGGCGTATAATGACTGATTACCGAAAGCTGGACTATTAACATATTTACCTGTCTGCTCGACTTCTTATCATGTGCAAACTTTTTAACCATTCCCTGTACGCCGTGTTCAGGCGATTCCTCTGTTGTTTCTAAGGTGCCTCTAACAAGAGCCTCAAATGGAGAAATTTCGTTACTGGATGTGGTACTTTGTACCGAGATGTCATTCCTGTTTTCATCAACTGTGACTGGAGATTGGCTAGGTTGAGATTTATTAGGTGGGGAATTCTTCCTTTGAGAGTAGGGCTTGTTTCTCTTTGGACTAACATTGTTATCTGAAAATGAAGTGATTTTACTTAAGTTTTGACAAATTTACCCTTTTGTTCCCATGGAAAACACAAAAAGATTGATAAATACTGAATACTCTATCGGTACTTCTTGCATACTGGATAAGGTTATCCGTGTTTTACATGTGGGATGAAAGCCTGACCTTACACATGGGGAAGATAAAAGTCGCGCGCTGATATCAACAATTGAAGTGATTTTACTTATGTTTTGACAAATTTTACCCTTTTGTTTTCATGGAAAAACACAAAATAAAATATTGATATATACTGAACACTCTATCGGTACTTCTTGCATACTGGATAAGGTTATCCGTGTTTTACATGTGGGATGAAAGCCTGACCTTACACATGGGGTGCGCTGATATCAACAATGACAGTTGGATGACGACATTATGTAAATAAACATGCAAAACGTTATTAGTTGGTGACGTCAATGTGCAGAATGTTAATGATATGCAAGAAAAATAATCAATCTTGCGTATAAGGTTCAGATAGGGAAATTCCAACCCTTGGTATATCTGTTTTAATCGGAACCTCGGCAGAGCCTCGGTTCCAATAAAAACAATTATACCCCGTGTTGGAATTCCCAATCTTCACCGGATACCCATGAAAGATTCTTATAATATTATTATCTTGTTTCCATGGAAACAAACAAAACACACCTGGTATACCGTATATAGAGCATAACCTGGAGAACATGCTAGACACATTTAAAGTTTTTAAAAAATGGGCCGGGGGTGTGTGGGGGGAGTAAGTAGAAAATAAATGACAACATTATCGGGCAGGGTGTGGGGGGGGGGTAAGTAGAAAATAAATGACAACATTATCAGTGGTTTGGTAGAATATCTGTCTGTATTCCTTTTTTTGTAGACTTTGAAGTTATTGCTGCCAATGAATGGCTTTATATTTCTACTAAATATTTGGAAGAATTAGTTCCATTATGTCAATTATTTATCCATTTAACCAATCAAACCAATATGATACCTCAGACAAACAATAGCACGTGCAACTGTATTATAATAAACAATATATTCCAACATCAACAATATAATAGGGTGGAGATATCTAAGAAATGGCGTATGATAATTAATTAAGAGTGGACGAAGTGGCGAGTTTTTCATACAGGAATGTTGCTATCGGCGCAAGCTGTTCGTGACTATTTACTTCACGAAGTATATCTACAAGAAACAAATGATAATAATAAAAAATTCTGCTGAAATCTTACCTTTCCAACCTCCCTGCTTATCCGAATTTTGAGTCTCGACATAGGGGTACTGTCCCGGCACAGAGAAATCAGCGTGTATCTTGGACCCGTAAAAATCCTCTCCATCCATTCTTCGTCTTGCTCTGTAATATTTCGAAGATGTATAAGTACGCTGGCCCCTACCAGCCCCAAACTGCTTGTGACCCTTCCTGTCCCATCGTGTGTACTGACATGGCTGGGCAATAACAGGAGAATGATGAAGGCGTTCATACACCATTTGTGAACAGTTTTCAGGGACAAAAGTCACAAATAATCTGTGTAATTTATCTTTTCAATATAATTTACACCTTCTGATATAAGCACATGGTCTGAAAATTAAAAAAGTGAGTGAATAACAGTAGAAGGTGGGTACAGGTATATGTGTGACTATACAGTCATGAGAGGACATTTTTTGTCCCCTCTCCAGTATGTTATACACCACAGGAAAAAAATGCATTAACTTTACTATGAATTGAACTGAATGTTGTTTAATGGCTCATCAACACATTATAGGTTATTTAGAGCCGCCCCAGAGAGGGGGGGAAGAATACATAGGAATCTGTCTAAAACCTTTCAGACTCTTACCCCTGTGGGTTCGAATCCCACCGAGAGCTTGACTTATCAAGTGAGAAATTGTTGATTCTTAAGGATGGCTGGAGGTATACAGTACTGGTTCTACTCATGACAAATAAGGGTGGTCTGCCTCTACCACATAAAAATCGACTGCATATATGGCCTAACATGTGCTTAAAATGGCATATAACACCATTCAAACAAACAAAACAAACATCATCTAACAATGAATAGGACATGCATAGAACAATAAATGCTACTTCTTGTGCCTGTTAATAATGATGAAACATAAAAGTAAACAGAATTATTTCCACCAGAGTAAGGATTAAATTAAACTGTTGTTTACCAGGTCATCCGCACATACTTATGGTTATTTCTTTAGAGCCAGTCCCAATCTGACAGTGGAGAGGAATCTAGACTCTCTCTACTCTAATTACCAAATAATCTTATTGCTCCGTTTCTTTTACAAGCTATAGCACTAGCACCTCCTTGGTCGAGGGGTTAACCACGATGCATTCTCGCCTCTCAATGCTGTGGGTTCGAATTCCACTGGGAGCACAACTTTTAAGTGTGAAAGTGTTGATTCTTATGGATGGCGGGAGGTATACAGTACTGGTTCTACCCAGGTATAAGTGGGTGGTCTGCCACCACCAAAAATAAAAATTGACTGTCATGCATAGCCCTAAATGTGCTAAAAAAAAAAGACATTAAACACCAAACAAAAAACACTATTTTACAAGCTGGAAACAGATTCCAGTATGTGGGTATTATTTCTGGTTGAAGCGCATTTTAGTTTCTTGAGAATTTAAACAAATAAAATAATACTGAAATAAATTTAATATTCTGCAAATTCCACTATTGACTTTGATATAAAAAACAAAAATGTATTCTCTTGTCATATTTTGAAAATACACCAAACAGAACAAAATTTAAAATAAATCAAGCTCTATTAGCTATCATTGTTTTAACTCTGCTGGTCAGTACATCAGGATTTATTTTTTACCATTATTAGGTGTATATACTTTGTAATACTGACCATGTGTGCATGGAAATTGAGTGGACAGAACAATTAGGGATTCATGCTTTCAGTCAGACAATCAAGTTTTGACCAGAGTGATATTTCAAAGAAAAATGGGGAGACATAATATGTGTTACTTTCAAGTGGCAACAGGGAAGGCAAAAATGAAGGGGTTACGTTTTTGCATTTTACTGTTTCTCAGGTACAGCATGCACTAGATTAACCAAACTTGGAGCCTACTTATATATTGGGTAATACAGATGGATTTAGGGGCTCAATCCCAATTATAGTATGTTCTAAAAATAGAATGAAATGGTCAATGATTTAGGACAAACAGTTTATTACTTAGACAGTATATATACGAAAGTAAAGGTATATTATGTCGGATATTATCTTCAGTGGTTTACATGACTTCATTGAGATTTAGCCCAGATTTATCCCTATTTCACAGAGTGGTTTCACAAATGACTCATTAACATTATCCTCTGTTTCTAGCGAACTGCATGCACTAGCTCAGTCACACTTAAATCCTACTTATATATTGGGTAGTACAGATGAATTACACAGAGTGGTTTCACAATGACTTAGACCTTGACTTTTATAGGTCATTAACATTATCAATATAAGGTTAAGCTTTTTGCATTAAGCTCTGTTTCTTGGGAACTGCGTGTAATAGATTAACCAAACTTGAATCATACTTACATACTACATATTACAACTGAATTACGCAGAGTGGTTTCACAAATGACTTTGACCTTGACTTTTATAGGTCATTAACATTATCAATATAAGGTTAAGCTTTTTGCATTAAGCTCTGTTTCTTGGGAACTGCGTGTAATAGATTAACCAAACTTGAATCATACTTACATACTACATATTACAACTGAATTACGCAGAGTGGTTTCACAAATGACTTTGACCTTGACTTTTATAGGTCATTAACATTATCAATATAAGGTTAAGCTTTTTGCATTAAGCTCTGTTTCTTGGGAACTGCGTGTAATAGATTAACCAAACTTGAATCATACTTACATACTACATATTACAACTGAATTACGCAGAGTGGTTTCACAAATGACTTTGACCTTGACTTTTATAGGTCATTAACATTATCAATATAAGGTTAAGCTTTTTGCATTAAGCTCTGTTTCTTGGGAACTGCGTGTAATAGATAACCAAACTTGAATCATACTTACATACTACATATTACAACTGAATTACGCAGAGTGGTTTCACAAATGACTTTGACCTTGACTTTTATAGGTCATTAACATTATCAATATAAGGTTAAGCTTTTTGCATTAAGCTCTGTTTCTTGGGAACTGCGTGTAATAGATTAACCAAACTTGAATCATACTTACATACTACATATTACAACTGAATTACGCAGAGTGGTTTCACAAATGACGTTGACCTTGACTTTTATAGGTCATTAACATTATCAATATAAGGTTAAGCTTTTTGCATTAAGCTCTGTTTCTTGGGAACTGTGTGTAATAGATTAACCAAACTTGAATCATACTTACATACTACATATTACAACTGAATTACGCAGAGTGGTTTCACAAATGACTTTGACCTTGACTTTTATAGGTCATTAACATTATCAATATAAGGTTAAGCTTTTTGCGTTAAGCTCTGTTTCTTGGGAACTGCGTGTAATAGATTAACCAAACTTGAATCATACTTACATACTACATATTACAACTGAATTACGCAGAGTGGTTTCACAAATGACTTTGACCTTGACTTTTATGGTTCATTGACATTTAACTTTAAGGGTTTTTTGTTTGCGTTAAACTCTGTTTCTTAAGAACTGCATACAATAGATTTACCAAACTTTATTCATGTTTATATATTGGGTAGTACATCTCAGTTATGCAGAGTGGTTTCCATATCCTTAGCAAGTCATTAACTTGGTCAATTTTACGGTAAGTTTTTGCATTTAATTCTGTTTCTTAAAAAAGATCAAACTTGATTTATTTATTTTTCTTGATAGTGCAACTTATGACCTTGACAGGTCACCTTGACCTTTACAGGTCATTAACTTTGTTAGTTTTACTTTAAGTTCTTGCGTTTCAGTCTGTTTTATCAGTAACAAAAAATATACTAGATCAATTGAATTGAATTGAATGTTGTTTAACGGCTCATCAACACAGCATAGGTTATTTAGAGCCGCCCCAGAGAGAAAGGGGAAGGATACATAGGAATCCGGGAACCTGCCCTACTCTTATTATCGAATAGATTCCTATGGTTCTTTAACGTGCTCGGAGTATAGACCGATACACGGGACCGCCCGGTTTACGTCCCCATCCGACGGACGAGGCTAAGGGAAAGTGATACTAGATCAAACTCGAACCTTTTTTTTATTTGTTAGTACAGCTTATGACCTTGATTTTTACATTCATTAACTTTGAAAATTTAACATTAAGTTTTCTGTTTAAGACTGTTTCACAGGAGATCAACCAAATTTGAATAATACTTGCATATTCGCCAGGCTATTATTGGGTTCAATATTAAGCAATATGACCTTGACCTTTACGGGTCATTAATTTCAATTTATAGTTAGGTTTTGCATCTAAGTCTGTTTCTCAGGAACTTTTGTTGTTTGTTTGTTTGTATGGTGTTTTACGTCATTTTCAACACATGTAGGGTTATATATGACGGTCGATTTTTTGTGGTGGAGGCAGACCACCCACTTTTCCTGGGTAGAACCAGTACTGTACACCACCCGCCATCTGTAAGAATCGACACTTCCTCACAAGTCAAGCTCCCAGTGGGATGCAAACCCACAGCGGTGAGAGGCGAAGGCGTCGTTAACCATTCGGCCACGGAGACGCTTTCTCAGGAACTAACTACATGTAGTTATATCTACCAAACTTGCTTGTATATTGTGTACCATACTACAGCTCACTATGTACAGTTGTTCCACAAATGAACTTGATACTTACGGGTTGTTAACTTGATCAAGTTTTTGCATTTAAAATGGTTGTTGCACTATTTTCAAACAAGTTTTAATTAAAACAGCTCTTAAAATGTAGCGTTAGGTCAAAATAATTATCAAAATCGCATACCAAATAATGGAGATATGACCTATTAACAAACCGCCTAGAAACATAAATGGAGGCGACCATCTTGGAATGATGACATCACCAGGCCTTTTACCATATATGGCACATTTATAAATATCATTAAAATAAATACCTGTCAAGTCCTGCGTGTGACACCTGCATTTTTGTGTCAAATCACGCTCACACACATACATGCATACATTTAACACTCTCACGCATTCTATCAATTTGACCAAAATAATTTATTTTATTTAATTTACTAAAATTTAGAATATTTTCATATTTTGTAGCAAAACTCGATAAACGATAAAATTTAGCATAGGTTAACCAGGATTTGTGTATCGCTTCCATATTGTGTGACTTAAATGAATTCAATTAAAATATATACACATATATATGAACAGTATTACGAGAATAACTGTATGCTAAAATTTAACCACTTCACCCCACTGACCCTCTAACCAAGAGTCAACCGCCCATTGGATCCCATCTTACTCAATTTCCATTGGGCCTTGATAGCTATATTTAAAGCAAAGAAAGTCATGGCAAATGAATAGGAACTCATAAAACAAGCATACCTATTGTTTTACTTGGTATATTCAGACTTTAATACAATTGCTCTTTTATTTGTTTTAAACAGTATTAATCACTTTGCCATATATGGTTAAAGGCCAGATGATGTCATCATTCAAAGATGGCTGTCTCCATTTATGTTTTTTTTTGTAAATTTTCAATAGATCATATCTCCTGTATTTTGTATGATATACTGAAGCGGAAAAGAAATGCAACTTGGGAATGTCTGCTATATATTGTATAGCACACTTAATTCCACATAATATTCCAAAACAAAAGATATTTTGTAAAAAAAAAAGTTGCAGTTAGTTAAAGGAACCAACTGTGATGTTGTAGATGTTTTAATCACAGTACACTTTGTAACAAGCAATTCATAAATGTTGAAGTTCCTCTTTGAAAATTGAGCTAGTTCAGTACTGTAATTAACGTAAAGAGTTTGCAAACTTTTGCATCCTAAGTTTGCTCACATGCAAAGCCAAATGCTTACTCTGTCAATAATGAAACTTTGAAGGAATGCTATTTGCTGTTTTATGTGTTGTTTTAGTCCTTTTTTTTCGAAAGGAAAGGTCTTAAATAACCATGTACCATTCGATTAACAGCAGCATATTGTACATACAATATATAGCGGAAATTCCCGAGTGGCATTTCTTTTTTGTTTCAGTATTACTGACAATTATTTAACCTTTTCCCAAGTTTTCTAGAGCTCTTTTCAAAAAGAAAGTTCAACAGACACATGGCAATCTTGATTATTTAAAAATTCACGTCGACCTTTAGTTTTCTACATAACTTGCATTTGTTCAATCATTAGTTATAAGAATAGTATAAAGCAAATTGTTATTAACTGTTGATAAATTGCACCAATAATATGTTTAAACCTATAGTAGAATAAGAAGAAAACAAGAAATTGAAAATTTTATTTAATTATATGCAGCAGATTTAAAGTCAAAACTATATTGCATAAATAAATCCCGATGCTAATCCCAATGATTGAAAAACAATTCAAGATTGCCGTGTGTCCCTTTAAGTTCAATTCTCAGGAACTGAATGCACTAGAGGTTCCAAACTAGTATACTGGGTATTACAGTTCCTTCTGACAGGTGTTAAACCTGTGACCATGAACTTCCTTTCATTTCAATGGGCAAGCCCCGTGTGGGCAAGATTTGGGTCACTGTTTATCTAGGCAGTGGGCTAGAATCCCAATGAATGTATGTTCATTTTGTCATTTTTGTCATGTTCATTTAAATACCTATCTGCAAACAACAGTCAAAATTTACGATATATATATATACTGAAAGGAAAAAGAAACGCGACACGGGAATTTCCACTATATATTGTATATACTGCACACTTAATTCCATATATATCCCAAGATGTTTGGTAAAAAAAAAAGTTGCAGTTACAGTCGAACTTCGATAGCTCGAACACCGGTGATTCGAATACCATCGGTAACTCGAACACATCTTCCGGTCCCGACGTAACTCCTTTATAATTCAATGTAATTTAACCTCGATTATTCGAATATAATTTCTTGAATACCCCGGCTCGCTCGAATACTTTTTATGGTCCGAAGATCCATTTTGAATTGAAGTGTGAATTTAAACCTCGCTTAATCGAAGGTGATGATCCGTTGCCATGCGACATCGGCCATATTTATTGTAATCGATGTGGATGTATTTGTTTGTAGCAAGTTCGATCATAGTGTGAAAACAGATAAAATTGGCTGTTAAAGGTGCGAACATTTATGATTGAAAAGCGATAATAGACAGATAAAATTTATGTTTAGTGAACTTCGTTTACTGTTAATTACGATAAATTAAACACGGTTGATTTTCAAATTAAATAATGTTTGTTGATTGTTTTCTAATTAAATTACGTTTGTTGATTGGTTTTAATAAAACTAAAACAATAATTAAGATAAAGTGTGTTCATTTTTTAATTAGATAAGAGCATTTCGCGAGTGATTACTGATTACGCTATTGTCTATTCTATTCAATGTTATGTACCAAAACCAATCTTATCTTGTTCTCATTATTTGGACTTCCGGAATGTATGTTAAAATCTAATAGTGTGATATTTCTTTAAATAAATGATGATATTTCTTTAAATAAATGATAAAACAAAAACATTATTGCAGTTTTTCTTGTATTTTCTTGTATTTTCAGTGTAACAATTACATGTTATATATCCGTTATGAGGTTTAAACAAACATGCATGAACATAAAAAACATACCGAGAACGATACATCACGTACACAAGTAACACTATTTTGGGTGGTACACACATTCGGATAGATATTTTGTTTTTTACCGTTACTTTGATGCCTCGAAGCCACCGATAGCTCGAACATATCCCTATGGTCCCGCTGACTTCGAGCTATCGAGGTTCGACTGTAGTTAGAAAAAGGACACAACTGTGATGTTGAAAAATTGAGCCAGTTCAGTACTGTATTTAACGTAAAGAGTTTGCAAAATGTTCCATCCTAAGTTTGCTCACATGTTTGAGCCAAACGCGTACTCTGTCAATAATGACACTTTGCAGGAATACTATTTTCTGTGTTACGTGTTATTTTAGTCTTTTTTCCAAAAGGAAAGATCTTACGTAGCCATGTACCATTCGATTAACAGCAGCATAATGTACATACAATATATAGTGGAAATTCCCGTGTCGTGTTTCTTTTTCCTTTCAGTATATATATCTTAGATATTTTCAAAATCCAAACTCTATAGACACAACATAAACGGCTTTAACCAGCCAGACCAAACCCCAAAACTGGAGCTTTGGAATTTGAGTTACCAATTCATATTTCAATTTACGCATATTCAATCATGGATATTTTAAGAACGGTTAATAAACCTATACTTTTAATGGGCACTAATACATTATTATGACCTGAAACACTTGGACAGAGTTTTGATAAAAGGTTTTGTACGAGAGGTGTTCAACTTATAACGTAACACTTTCATTTTGTACCTGATTCAAACATCTTGACATTCTCGCCGAATATGTCCATTTTAATGTCAAGTATAATGTTTCTTATGACATGAACTATTATGTGATTCCTAATTTTGCTGCATTCGTATTTTTTTTAAATGGTAAAGAATGACATTTTGAAGCAAAAATCTTCAATTATAAAAAGTAATGGCAAAACAAATTTAAAAACAAGAGGCCCGAGAGGGCCTGTGGACGCTCTACTGGCTAACATGGCTCTTATAACATCAATGAAGCGAGAAACTGCAATTTACGTTTTTTGAGAGTTTTGGGCAAAATACAGCTTTTCAACTAAATCAAGGGCCATAACTAAAGAATCTGGTAAAGTTTGGTAAAGATCAGATGAAAAATGAAGGCCCTACCGTATTAATGAGGCAAAATATAGCATTTTTAACTAAATCAAGAGCCATAACTCCCCTGTTACTGGTCCGACTGGTCCAACATTGAGCTAAAAAAAATGTAAAAAAATTCAAATAATAATATAAAAAGAAGAGTCATAAAATCTGGTAAAGTTTGGCAAAGATCAGATGCAAAATGAAGGCCCTATCGTAAGTTGAGGCAAATTATAGCATTTTTAACAAAATCAAGGGCCATAACTCCGCTGTTACTGGTCCGATCTGTCTCGTTTTCGAACTTGACCGAGCTTTTATTGACATTAACAATCTGATAAAGTTTGGTAAAGATCGGATAAAAAATAGTCTTAACGAAGCAAAATATAGCATTTTGAACTAAATCAAGGGCAATAACTCCGCTGTTAATGGTCCGATCTAGCTGGTTTTCGAACTTGTCTGAGCTTTCATTGATATTAACAATCTTTGCAAGTTTGGTAAAGATCAAATAATAAATGAAGGTGCTAGAGTGTTCACAAGGCTTAATATGGCATTTTTCAGCAAAACAAGAGCCATAACTCCTGTGAAATTATTTCAATCTTGCCGATTTTCGAACTTGTTTGAGCTTTCATAGACATAAAGACACTGGCAAAGTTAAGTAAAGATCCGATTAATATAGGAAGGCCCTAGAGTGTTCACAAGGCAGAAAATAGCATTTTCCAGAAAAAACAAGGGCCATAACTCCAGTGTTACTGATCCGATTTAGCTGGTTTTCGAACTTGTTTGAGCTTTCATTGATATTAACAATCTGTGAAAGTTTGGTAAAGATCAAACAATAAATGAAGGTGCTAGAGTGTTCACAAGGCAGAAAAAGGAATTTTTCAGAAAAAACAAGGGCCAGAACTCTGGTGTTACTGACCCAATTCAGCTGATTTTCGAACTTGCCCAAGCTATAGTTGGTATTAACAATCTATGCAAGTTTGGTAACAATCAAATAATAAATGAAGGTGCTAGAACGTTCACAAGGCAGAAAATAGCAATTTTCAGAAAAACAAGGGCCATAACTCCGGTGTTACTGATCCGATTTGGCTGGTTTTCGAACTTATCCAAGCTTTTATTGATATTAACAATCTGTGCAAGTTTGGTAAAGATCAAATAATAAATGAAGGTGCTAGAGTGTTCACAAGGCTTAATATGGCATTTTTCAGCAAAACAAGGGCCATAACTCCGGTGAAATTATTCCGATCTGGCTGGTTTTCGAAATTGTCCGAGCTTTCATTGATATAAAGACACTGGCAAAGTTTCGAAAAGATTTGATTAATAATGAAGGCCCTAGAGTGTTCACAAGGCAAAAGTTAACGGACGACGGACAACGGACGGACGACGGACAACACACCATCCCATAAGCTCTGCTGGCCAGTCGAGCTAACAATGCTTGTAATTTGTCGTTTAAGGTAATAGTAGTCTGATATGTCCATGTGTGAACGTAAACAAAAATGGAATATGCTTTTTTTTGCTATTTGTCGGTTTTCACGATTTCAGCGAAAATTAACCTGAACTAAAACTTTGAAAATTATTAAATCTATAAAAACTTCTAGTTAGAAACATCAACTGCAGGCATTGTTATGATGTCCTCCTCTATAAATATATTCGTTACTTTCTTATAAGAAAGGAAATGAAAATAATATATAACTTAAGATTTAAGCAAAACACACACATTGGCAAATAATGATGAAAAAAATATAAACTTTGACCAAAATATATCTTTATATGGTATGTGATAGATAATACAGCAACAATAACTATTCATTTTTTGTCTCATGAAATATGAATAAAATGTCTATTTTGGTAAATTTATAAAAACATCGGTAACATACTAGCAAACTGTCCTATAATTTGTCAATTTCTTAAAATTTCAATAAAATTCGAACTTTTAATTCAACATTTATGTTTTTAACTTAAAATAAAACATACGATCATATTTAAATTTCAAACACAGTTTTAAACAATTACGATATGCATTTAGTGACACTATTTGGTTTGAGGTAAAACTCTACGGCAATAGAAACATATAGGTTTAAAATTGGAAACTAGTGGGTACCTAATTCAAAATGTAATTTAAAGCGAACCGCGTGAACCTGTAGACTATTTTTAAATGTATATGTTCTAAATAACAGTTTCACAACATTAAATCACGCATGTACCTGTATGAAGTTTCACTCCCCCCATCGCCACCCGCCCCACCTAACCCAAGGTCAAACTCTTTGGGTATAAGTCTGAAAGTCTTAAGACAGAATGAGTCATCTGTGCAAAATAAAAGGAAATATGGCCTCAAGGCGGCTACATTGCCCTTCATTGCCCTTAGTACACTTGCCTCGCCCGCCCCACTCACCCTGCACATTGCTGGACAGCTGTGATAACAACTGTCGGTGAAAGTATGTAATGTGAATCTAAGGAGAGCATATTTGTGAGTTATGGACACCATCTGGCGCTCCCCGAGCTTGACAGCTGTAATAACTTGCATGTCATCGACGAAATGAAATAAGAATCTAAGTAAAGCGTATAATTGCAATTTATTGACACCACATTGTCCACAACCTGCTCCCACCCTGTGTTGCTCAACAGCTCTGTCACCGAAAGTACGCTATGAGAAACTAAGGCGAGCATATTTGTCAGTTACCGACACCACCTTGTGCCCCACCCAAATTCCCCACACCCCGTGTTGCTTGACAGCTATAATAACTTACATGTTGGTGACGGTATGAGATGAGAATCTAAGAAGAGCATATTTGTGAGTTATGGACATGAACTTGCCCCTCCTCCCCTTCCCCCCACCCTGTGTTGCTCAACAGCTGTGCAGGTACCTGTCGCTGACGGAATGAAATAAGAATCAAGAGGAGAGCATATTTGCTAGCTGTGGACACAACCTTGCACCCCACCCCGCACCCCCGACCCTGAGTTGCTCCACAGCTCTGATAAGTTACCTGTAGGCAATAGTATGCCGAGAATCTAAGGAGGGCATATTTGCGAGTTACGGACACAACCTTGCGCCACTTCCCTTATCCCTCCCCTTCCCCACACCCCATGTTGCTCGACAACTGTAACTAGAACAAATTTGACGACGCGCCATCACAAAATATCCACATTTTCTTCACACAGACCACCACCACCCACCACCACCACACACACATACAGGAGATCAACATATTATTATACACTGTAATCCCTTCATCAAAATGTTTGTTTGAGACATAATTAAAAAAAAAAATTGACCCCTGATATCCTCCCTCCACCACCCACCTCCCACAACCCCCAGAGAAGACGACCTTAGTTTTAAATAATAAATCATTTGACAGGCTGTGTATCTCTTTCATAGATGACTATTATACCAACTAATGTGCAAAGGTATGGGAAAATAACGCTGTAATTAAATTAAAAGTGTATTTGATGCCCCTCCCCCCAGGCCCCCACCGATGAAGTAGGAGAAAACAAATGTATACAGTGTAATGTCATCCTCATAATGTTTCATTTGAGACATTATTTTAAAAAAAAACAGACGTCCAAGTTCGAAATAATAAAATCGTTTGAAACGTTGTTTATCTTCCATAGATGATTACATACACCAAGTTATGTGCAAAAATATGGAAAAATGACAGTGTAATTGAATTTCTAGTGTAATTGACCTTTTGACCTTCCCTCTCTCTCCCCCCCCCCCCCCCCTCCCCCACACCCTTCCCTCCTCACCCCACCATCCCCGCAGGGCCCCTGGATGCGGAGCCAAAAATAAGCACGTCATCATATGCTAAAGTCATACCTTAAGTTTCGTTGAATTTCATTCAGCGGTTTAGGAGAAGATACGGCAACGGATGGACAAACCATTACCCTTCCCCCACCATCATCATCATCATGTTTCATTTGAGACATAATTACAACCCCCACCCCACCCTTCCCCAGCTAGACGTTTGAGTTTGAAATAATAAAATTGTTTGATATATTGTTTAATCTTTTCTCATGTTCATAGGCACCATGTTATGTGCAAAAATATGGAAAATGACAAATTGAATTTTTAGTGTATTTGACCTTTTGACCCCACTGAGGGCCCCTGGGTTTGGAGCCATCATCCTTTTACCAAAAAAATAATTCTCCCCCACACACCCACCCCGACATTCGAGTTCGAAATAACAAAACCGTTTGATATGTTGTTTACCTTTTTTTTTAGCGATTACATACACCAAGTGATGTGCACAAATATGGAAAAATGACAGTGTAATTGAATTTTTAGTGCATTTGACGTTTTGACCCCCCATGAGGGCCCCTGGACTCGGAGCCAAAAATAATGATGCTTTTGCACGCCGTCATCATATGGTGAAGTCAAATCCTAAGTTTGGTTGAATTCCGTTCAGCGGTTTAGGAGGAGATGCGGTAACGGATGGACGGACAAACGGAGGCGATTTTAATTTAATGTTTTTTTTTCAAAAACGTAGGTATAATAACTTACCTTTCAGCGACGGTATGAGATGAGAACCTAAGGAGAGTAAATTTGCGAGTTATGGACACGATCTTGCCCCCAGTATTGCTGGACAGCTGTGATAACTTGTTCTTGATACATTTACGATCCAGAGTCTCCCGATAACCAGTCACAGTCAGTTCTACCTGACCGTCCAGTGGCTGAAATTCATTCATTGGGAATAAATTAGTAGAAAAAGCTGCACACTGTAAATCAATTACAATAACACTTAAAGGGACATACAACAATATTTTACTTATTTTTAAACTTGCAGCATCCCGTTCATTTTTTTTTTATGATAGTTGCATATTTGAAAATCATCACAAAATAATTATTTGAACAGTTCAAAGCACTGTTTTTGTACACGTATTATACTAATTGTAGATTATATTGCACCAATAGTTTAATCATTGGATGAATAACTAATTGTTATTATCTTGAGATGCTTAAATACTTCAAGATTGCCGTGTGTCCCTTTAACTAACAATTGTTAAACTAATTACGAAGTTCAATTATTATATTAAGTAGTAATAACATTAATTTTTGTTTTCACTTTAACACAGTTTTTAAAGGTACTATCTTTAAAACTAATTTCAAAGATTGTTGACTTTAGCATGTTTTATAAAAGAGAGTGAAAGTTATCCCCACGGAAAATCTTCAGATATTAATACAGTTTAAGAATATACCAAAGAAAAAACGATTACAAGTCAGCTAAACATCTACAAGTATGCAGCAATGGTATATTTTAAGTTTAAGTTTCCCGCATGATTTAGGAATAGACAATTATTGATTTTGGGTAGGGAATAAATTGTTCATCAGAAATCAAGGTGGTCTCTACCTTAGATGGGGATCTACACGGGACATCTTTCACAACCTCGTCATACAGAATATGATCTGTAGCACAGAGTATAAGTGCATCGTGGGTATGTTGTCCATGGATAATGACGATGTTGAATTTCTTACGATAACGAAGGTCGTACAGGTCACTCGAAAAATTTACATCACCTGAAAAATAAAAATAATGAATAAACTTCTGCATAATTTTGTGTTGTAAGCCGTAGGGATTTGGCTCTGACTTATATGTTATTTACGGTAGTTGAGTTATTGCCAGTGACTTTTATTAATACCTTAATATAATCCGCATTTATTAATGCATAGGTATCTAATAGAACATATAAACATTTTAGAGAGTTTTTATAGATACACAGGCACCCTGCACATATTAGTAATTTCTGCAAGAAAAGATAATGATCATTTCAAAAAAGGTTTTTAAACTTCCAAATTTAACTTCTAAATTTAAACATAATTATTTTAAAAACTCTACTCAGAACAAATAAAGCAACAAATACTTAATCAAATAAATGACTATTTTGTCCTTAAGGATTATTACCCATACTTACTGTTACTAAATGTAACACATGATATATGGTGATGGAACTTACTAGATATAAGTACAATAGTGGCAGGTGGGGTATGTGTGTCTGAGAAGCGACGGATGTTTTGACGAAGTTTGTCGTCTGCTGCATTCTTACTAATAGCATCGATGTGCACTACATTAACCTGTAAAACAGATTATTTTTTTCAATCAATGAATGTTGTTTACCGGCTCATCAACACAGTATAGGTTATTTAGAGCTGCCCCAGAGAGAGGGGAAGGATACATAGGAATCCGGGAACCGTGCCCTACTCTTATTATCGAATAGATTCCTATGGTTCTTTAACGTGCTCGGAGGATAGACCGATACACGGGACCGCCCGGTTTACGTCCCCATCCGACGGACGAGCATAGTCTACAATTAATTTACCAGTATCAAATATTAATAGATACTTTAAAAGGACACACTTCAATCTTATTTTTTTTAAAACTCACAGTGTCCTGTTAGTTTTTGCATAACTTTGTTCAAACATTAATATTAATTACTGACTGTTGATTATATTGTACAAGTAATAGATTAAAACCTATGGTAGATGAAAACTCAAAATTTTATTTAATTATATGCAAGCAGGTTTAAAGTCAAAATTGAAACTGGATAAACTAGAAAAACTAGAACTATCAATAACCCACAAACAATTTTTTAATAAGATCAATGGCAATAACTCTGCATGGCATTGACAGAGCTACACCACAATTGTGCCACATACATGTACACTTCATGTTTTTCATGTACACAAAGTTTTAATTCAATATCTTTCAAACTGTAAAAGTAGTTCACTCCACAAGATTGCATATGCTAAATAAAGCAATGTTTACTATGTGCAAAGGCAATAACTCTGCATGGAATTAACTGAACCACACCAAAATTGTGTCTCGCACATCTACACTTCAAAGTTTCAATTCAATATCTTGAAAACTGTAAAAATAGTTCACTTCACAAGACTGAATATGCTGAATATAGCAATTTTGACTAAGTGCAAGGGCAATAACTCTGCATGTAATTAAGTGGGCCAACCCAAAATTGTGTCACACACATCTACAAAGTTTCAATTTGATAACTTGAAAATGGTAGAAGTAGTTTGCTCCACAAGATTCAACCGACCGACCGACACACCACCCGCTGCAGTGACTCCTATATGCCCCCTCTCAAACATTGCTTGCGGGTGTATAAACACTTCATGATTTCCATGTGTCCCTTTAAGACATGCTGTTGATTCAACATTTAGATGAAAGTCTGAACAAGTACTATTGTTTGGTCAGCCAATTTAAAAGGTGTTTTGTCAATTAAACAAGCATAGTTTTATAGGTGACTATATACTTATCATGAATGTATATTTAACTGTTTCATTTAACTCAGATACAAGTAATTATTTGCATACGCATTTACAAACTCTGTTTACTTCAATGTAACTAAAAACCTCAATAATCGCCTATATCTGCCGTTTTGCAAAGTCCTATCGGGTGTGCTTGGAACTACTTTCGCATACTCATTCAGGATTGGTGCAATTTACAATTTCATGTACATTTCATATATTAAGGCACAGGAAGTAGGCCATGTCATAAAAACAAATTGTGTAGTAATCTTGTAGTATGTTAATGTCATTGTGGAAAATTCTCACGATGTTACGAGCATAAAGTATGTTTGTTTCAAAAAATGTTTTTGATGAAAATAAAATGTTAAAACCTATGTTTTTTTTTCTAATTATTCTATTTCTTTTTTTAAATGCATAGCAATGAAAAGGTTATTAGATTTGTATTGGGATATACGCACTCGTTCTTCCGGAGATAAATTTTGCGCTACTAAATTTGCGCAATATTAACACAAGGAAGAATTCGTGCATAATCTAATAACCCATAATTATTGTGAACTGAAAACACTCAGGCTTCTTCTTCTCCAAAATGTCTAGTTATTTTATACAAACAATGCATGCAGTTTTTTTTATCTTTAATACGTTAATTTTCTGACAAATGGGATGAAATTCACCAGAATGTATGCTGTTTTCTAATGCTGATATTTCAATGCAAAATTCACTATGGGGAAATTCCTGCGCACAATTACCTGAGCCTGGTTTAATTCCTGTATGACATATTTGCTTTCCTTGGACGTGTCACATACACACATGAACTCCACCTCTCTGTGACCTTGACCTTCAAAAAACTTGTCCCTGATTGCCTGGACAACATGCAGGGCAGACTTCCATTTAGGGACGGAGCAGTTTTCTATATCCCAGAATACTCCAAGCGGTACACAAGGGCCACTACAAGGAGTGCTACAGGTAGCCATTAACTGAAATATAATAAAAGGACAATTATGAATATTTATACCCACGTTTTTGAAAAAAGCAGGGTATATTACTCCGTTTGTACATCCATCTGTCCATCACCACTTCAATTATGGTGGGGGTCTGGGGGAAGGGGCATCAAATACACAAATAATTCAATTACAGTGTCATTTTTCCATATTTTTGCACATTAATTGATGGGGGTACTCCTCTGAAAATACAAAGCATATCAAACAATTTCAGTGTTTCCACCTTAGAGGTGTGCAGAGGTGGGGGGAGTGGGGGGGGGGGGGGGGGGGGGGGGGGGGGGTCAAATATCTACTTTTCTTTCTCAATAAAATGTAATGATTTTGGGAATATGAATTTGCTCCAGGGTCACCATGGGTTTGTTTGTTTGTATGGTGTTTTACTTCATTTTCAACACATGTAAGGTTATATATGACGGTCGATTTTTTGTGGTGGAGGCAGACCACCCATTTTTCTGGGTAGAACCAGTACTGTACACCTCCCCACCATCTGTAAGAATCAACACTTCCTCACAAGTCGAGCTCCCAGCGGGATTCAAACCCGCAGCGGTGAGAGGTGAAGGTTTACAATGCGATGTTGTTAACCATTTGGCCATGGAGACGCTGGGTCACCATGGGACTCCGGGATAGGGGTCAAAAGTTCAAATAAACAAATACCCTAAACATTTTTTATTCATTTACAGTGTCATATATGTATACAGAAAAGCATAAATAAGACTATTTTTTATCAGAGTATCAAAGAACTATCAAAACAATTACATGTAAAATGGATACAGGGTTAAAAGGGAATTGACCTGTGTGAAGAAAACGTGGGTATTTGTAATGGGCGCGCCGTCGAATTCGTTCTAGTTAATTTTATAATAAATTATTAGCATTTTATGATAAATTTGCCATTCTAGTTCGGATTTTAAAACCGCATAAACGCTCAAAAAAACAAAAACGATTCTTATAATCAAATTATTTTCCTATCGCCAAATAAAATATCAACAATAACGTGCCTTGGGAGATGATAATGCAAACGTGCAAGAGAGACAACTACCGTCCGTGTATTTTCAGACACTGGAATAGCCACTTTCTATTGAGACACATTGACTGTGTGCGCAGTAGCTCCAACTCCTTGAAAAATGAAGTTTATTCAAAATTAAACGCTTTTTTTTTCTACGGAAAGAATCAAGTGAACGTAAATATTATCAAGTATACCTTTACTGTATATTACTTACACAATATATTGTTAAGTTGTATTTTCCAAAGTAATTTGTTGTCTGATATGTTATATGCCTTTTCAGCCATCTTCTTTCTCTGTTTTACATAGTCACGCACATTTCCTTGTTGTTACACCTAATCCCCACCCCATCCACATGGTGAGCCTGAAATATAATCAACTAATGATAGAAACAAATCACAATGTTCTATATTATGATTTGAAGAACTTTAATACTGGTATTTCAATAATAGATAATAAATGATTAAATGTTTAACAAGAGCATCAAGAATTGCAGGGCAATCCATAGTCCCCCAACGTCCCAGACAAACATTTTCCAGACATTTTCTATGATGGAGGTCCAAGGTCAAGGTCACAATGACCTTATTTTGGTATGCGACACACCGCTATCCCAAGATGTATCCACATACCAAGTTTGGTGTCTCTATGTGTTATAGTATTGAAAATACGGTCCGGACAAGCATTTTCTATGACAGAGGTCACAGGTCAAGGTCACAATGACCTTATTTTGGTACGCGACACATCGCTATCCCAAGAAGTATTCACATACCAAGTTTGGTATCTCTAACTGTTATAGTACTGAAAATACGGTCTGGACAAGCATTTTCTAGACAGAGGTCACAGGTCAAGGTCATAATGACCTTATTTTGGTATGCGACACATCTATCCCAGGATGTATTCACATACCAAGTTTGGTATCTATAAGTTTATAGTATTGAAAATACGGTCTGGACAAGCATTTTCTATGACAGAGCAAGGTCACAGTGACCTTATTTTGGTGTGCAACACACCGCTATCCCAAGATGTATCCACATCCCAAGTTTGGTATCTCTAAGTGTTATAGTATTGAATATACGGTCCGGACAAGCATTTTCTATGACAGAGGCCACAGGTCAAGGTCACAATGACCCTATTTTGGTACGCAACACACCGCTATCCCAAGATGTATTCACATACAAAGTTTGATATTTCTTAAGTGTTATAGTATTGAAAATACGGTCCGGACAAGCATTTTCTATGACAGCGGTCACAGGTCAAGGTCACAATGACCTTATTTTGGTACGTGACACATCGCTATTCCAAGATGTATTCACATACCAAGTTTGGTATCTCTAAGTGTTATAGTATTGAAAATACGGTCTGGACAAGCATTTTCTATGCTTTTTCTATGACAGAGGTCACAGGTCAAGGTAGAGGACACAGTGACCTTTTTTTGGTATGCGACACACCGCTATCCCAAGATGTATCCACATACCAAGTTTGGTATCTCAGAGTCTTATAGTATTGAAAATATGGCCCGGACAAGCATTTTGGACGGACGGACAGGTTGCAAACCTATAGTCCCCACCGGGACCGTCCCGGTGGGGGGAGTCCCGGTGGGGGGGACTAAAAAATGGCCTATAAATCTTGTCAAATGCGAACTACATGTAGAATATATGCCTTCTTTTATAAATGTTTTGTTATAAACGCGTGGGGTTTTAAATGTAGGTTAATCTGTGTGCAGGGAAAGCCACACCCTGCGCATGTAAAAGATCATGTAACTTTCATATTTTTTCGAACTTTACATGATCTTTTACATGCACAGGGTATAGCTTTCCCTGCACACAGAATGATCTTCATTTAAACAGCCACATTTATAACAAAACATCTACATAATAAAAATCTCTGAGGGTGACAGTGGATGGACTTTTAACAACACAATATCTGTACGTGCAATAAATGTGTCCAACGTGTAAGACTTGACATAATTATCTGAGTGAATTATTGGTAGATAGAAAGAGTGAGCGAAAAATAAATGTGTTTATCACATAAATTGGGGTGTGGGAAAGTAATAAAGCTATGATGTTTTTATCATATTACACTAGTGAAATAATCATTCAAACATCTTCCAGTCCTTTCTGTACAGCTTGATGTGCACCGGAAATGCCTCGTTGATTTCCGTAATTGATTTCCGTAACCATTAAAAATACCGGGTTACGGAAATCAACATATACATAGTTCCGTTGTTCGGTGGAAACGGAGAAGACAGAGGGAAATACGACGTCATCATACAAACATACGACGTCATAAACTGACAACGTTATATATAGGAAGCTACAAGGGAGCTACAATAAAAATAGTTCCTTATGAGACTTTTTTGGTGTTATTTAGTAAATAGAATCTTACATTCTTGCCTATTTAATATTAAATGTATTAAACTTTTTGGATAAAATTGATATGATCCTGCTATGCGACCCGGAGTCATCTGAATGGCGCCAGTCTGGGAATATTACTTTTTGTCCATTCTCTTGAAGTTTATTATCAAATGAATCACAGGCGTTATTTGAATTGTCCGACATGAGTCCTGAAAATTTTATCCAACATGTTTAATAAATTCAATATTAAACAGGTGCTCATGTAGGCTCCTATAGGGAATGACTAATCTCAGTAATCACACATACACTGATGACCTGATATATGCAACGGCCAAGACGACTTGTATTTGATTGCTTGATGAGTTAAGTAATCATAAGATATATTTATTAAGGCGTAGAAACCAGCAACAGGAAACACACTATCTCCTGTGCACTTTCCTACTTGTATTAAAATTTTACATGATCTTTTACATGCTCTGGGTAGGTCTTCCCCTGCACAGTTTTTGGATGATGTCCAAATGGCTTGAGTCCTAAGCCCCCAAATATCCAAAACCTGTGTTACTAAGTATACATATATACTTAGCTGACCCCCTTTAAGGTGTAATTACACCACTGAGATTGCGCCTCCATGGTGTAGAGTCAAATAGAGCCTAGGAAAAACGTTTTCCCTGCCTTGGGACATAGACAGTAAAGCGAAAGTTAAAACAGAAAGTGACATCATCAGGAGATTGGCTTTTTCTTATCGAGGAAGTCCCCATTTCGGTGACGTTAAGGATAACGAGCGGCTTCCATATTAAATAAATCAGATAACTATTAATATAGTTTCATTTCTTGCTTTAACATCAGTTCAATCCCTTGTAATGTATGTTGTAAAAAACACATTCGAAACAATGCTGTATTTACCGAGATATCTGCCATGTTTTAACGCAGAAGTTGTGTACACACAAACTGATGATGTGTACCTGTTTTGGTGAATTTCTAAAGTACAGGGTTAGCCAAATGTTTTACAATATAAACTTCCGTAACATTTGATAACAATAAAACTAACATATCTGTATTATATTTGCACAAATTAAAGCTCATTATTCTTCATGACAATAAAAAAATTATTTTCTACCTCCTCTAAATATCATCCTTTCTTGCTAAAGTAAACTAAATGAGGTCAGTGTGCACATGCTTCCACATCAAATTGTGCCCATTTAGTGAAAACCAGAAACTTGCTGCAGCAAACACAACATGTTTAATCATCAGATGTATCACTTTCAATGTCACTGTCGGATACAGCTACAAGTTGGAGCCAAGATGGTTCTTGTCTGTTATAGTTACAATTTGCTTAAATATATCGTGGGTGTATACTTTCGAGCACACCCTGTTGTAAAGTAATTGGTCATGACCCTGTCTACATCACGTGACATGTTTGAGCAAACAGGGAAGCACTTGGGCATTTCGACATTTAATTATCAAAAATGTATAAAATATATGATTTTTAGACTAAATTTATAATGAAAGGTATGAAAAATTAATAAGAAATAATGGTCATATTCGTTATTGCATATCAATTCATAAAATAATAATTTAATGCATAACTTTCACATCCTGTCAACTTCCGGTAGGTTGAGATATTCAGGAGGTGAAAATAAAGGGGTTTACTCCGACTTTATCCTGAATCTCTGAGAAAAATGAAAATATTAGACCATGATTTAAATTACATATTGCCATTATTGGTGTTTTAAAATCAGACAACACCAAAAGAAGATACATAGATGTACACAAAAGATAAATCTTTTAATTATCACTAAAAACTATTTTTTATAAAGGGCTAAAGTCAGTTGAGCACCAACGATAAACACCAAGTCTACCCACTACCAGAATGTGGAGGTCTTTTGTTTTATTGATCATTGATTGGTCAAATTATTTTGATGAAGTCATGTGAAATGTATGAATAACCTGTTTGATTCTTTGAAGCGCTATTTTAGGTTCAAGATGACAGACATGACGTTGCAATGTTTACACAACATACCGCAAAACCGATGATGTCATACAACTTCCGAAAAAGAAATATGTATGCGATAAACAAACTTGTGAAATGCAGCTAGTAGTCACAGCCCATGACATGCTGTCATATGCGGACAAGTGGACACAGTGATATTAGACTTCAGCAAGGCGTTAGACACAGTACCTCACAAGAAACTATTCCAAAAAATGGAATCATATGGCATCAGAGGACCTCTACTCAATTCATAATTTTTCGTTTCAGAGAAGTTGAGATTTTATCTTATTTTCAGTAGGTGATAAAATTTGTGTTACTCGGTTTTTATCCTTAGGTTCTATAGTAAAATAAAAATCTTTGCCCAAGTAAAACGATGATAATTTTCAAGATTTTGATTTTGAAAGATATGTATGTTGAATCAGTTTGCATGAATGTGCATGAAATATGCAGGGTTTTAAAAGAACCACATTGTAGATACCTTAATTTTAACAGTAAACTTGGTTGAACATCAAGGATAAAGACCGAGTTTATCACCTACCAGAATGAATTAGGTAGGTCTTATTTCTGGTCACTGATTGGTCAGTTTTATTGATGATGCTCTATCAAAATTATGAATTGGATTGAGCACTTTCTAACACAACGTAAGATGAGTGTTGTAGTAGAAGTTGTTAAATCATGCCAGGTGGATGTTGACTCAGGTGTACCTCAGGGTACTGTGCTTGGACATTTGCTGTTCCTCTGCCACGTCAACGACATGCCAGAATGCGTCAAGTTGCATATTAGGCTGTTTGCGGATGACTATTTGCTATATAGACACATCAAGTCACAGCCAGATCATCTCATCTTACAACAAGACTTAGACAACCTACATATATGGGCAGTCGAGTGGGGTATGCGGTTCAACACCAAGAAATGTTACCTGCTCAGCATCAAAAACAAATCTTCACATTTCTACAACATCGATTGGAGATCGCTCGATCTTTTGATTGATATGTGGGGCCTTTTTTTGTTGCTTGACATACATCATTCCTATATAAAACGAAGAAGAAATCAATGGTGCAAGGACACCTTGAGCTGAAATGTTTTGGAAATATGTGTCAATTCACATGGAAATTTGGAACCTCCGACGAATAAATATATGTTTATCTTATGATTACAACTTAAGCAAATAATAGATTCTGATTAATCAGTTGTCAAATGACAAATCTAAACTACCTGAGTTTGTTGTTACATTACGGAAGTTTCAGTTTCTTTCTCATCTCATCAAGAGTTGTTTTGGTTGTTTTTATGATTGGTTTCCTGCACTACCATTAGGCGCTTTTAAAGCTGAAAACCAGCGATTCCTTGTAAATAAACGTTTGCAACCGGAAAAAGCGTCTGACTCATCGTGACGTCATTGTATTTTCTGAGATGGCAAATTTTACAGACACGAAAATCATCCAATATTTATGTGACTGCAAAAAATGGCACCCTCTTTACAGATTATATCTTTGCAGACACTGTCTCAAAATCAGATGCGGAGACTGCGTCCTGCATGAGGTAATTTTGATAAGAAATTTTCTTTATCAAACTGTTGACATAAATTAACACAAAGTGGATGTAAATCCGGATAATGATGTATTTCGGATTTTCTTCAGATACGGTTGTGTTCAATACTCTGTGGAATTCCTTGCACATTTTATAATCTTTGTGAACATTAGGTTATGTCAGTTTTACAGTTAAAACATGAATAAGTCAATGATCCCCTGCTCTTCCAAAATTTTGATAAAAGATAACATGCACATGGTACAAAATTATAAAACTGAACCAACAGTTGAACATCCCAGTCAAAGTATCCATGTCCCAGAGATCTAAGAAGTGATTTATTACATTTCTGTCTGTCCACATAAGCAGATGTGTAACTGGACTATTTTAAATGTAAACTTATTTTTCTTCAAGAAAAACAAGTTGTAATGCAAAACATGTTGTAATACAGAAAGAAAGTTCATCCTTCTTAGAGTACTTCGAGTGTATTAAAAATGTTCGCATTTTCTCGCAAAACAATCCAGGGCCGCGCATTGTTATGATTTACGGTTGTCGTAAAAAATGGGTAGCAGTCGTGAGCAAGCGCTGGGACTCGGATTTGTAGATTTACATTCATACCGGAAACCAGTTATGTCTGTGAAAAGCGTTTTGCCACAAAAGCTTTGCGTTTTCAAAGTGAAAACAACTTTGGATAGGAGATTTAACAAACTTCGTGAAAAATTATAATAAAGTTGTTTTATTTGTTATGTTTTATTACTAAGTTGACAATTATGTCTATTTGTTTTTGTCAAAAGTAGGTAGTCCACGGGACTACTCAACTTGGAGGTCTAGGTAGTCCGAGGCAAATTCTGGTGGTCTTGGACTACCGTTAGTGTCGAACTCTGAAAATGTTGTTTGTCGTAAAATCATCTGAATGGTGATCTAGCTATCAAAAAACCTATCAGAAGAGCTTCAAGGTCATTGACCTCTTGTATTTAACATTTATCTGGGCGGACGTTCTGAAATGTTTACAATCAACAGTAAACGGGTTGTTTCGTGCATGGATCGCATTTCATTTCAGCGTTTTCAAACAGTAACTAAGTAAAATGAGTTAGCTATATGAACTGAACCCTATATCTCTTTGTCGCTTCAGCAACTGATTCATTGCTTGAATCAGTATAAGGAGGACTCGACGTTTGAAACTTGTCAATGATTAATCATTCAGTAGCGGATGTTTACAAGTCTTAATATTTCTTAATTTTGAGCGAGTTAAAAAATGTGACGCAGTCTGTTACTGTCGTACTCAATGTTAGGAAACCTTAGTACGAAACAAGCATGGGTGATTCTGATTCGTTGCCAGGGTGAAAAAGATTGAGAAAATATAGCTGCAATGGTATTTAATGAATTTGCGTCCACATGGACGAACTGGGACAATTTTTAAGGGTCATTTGATGAAAAATCGCGGCGAAAAAGCAAGATTCCTGCTTCAAGGAAAATACTGTGTTGTCTTAAAACTGCAGTGGATATGGACTTTTAAATAATTGTTCTAGGAGAAAGCAGTTAACATGTGTTACAAAATATTAATAACAAACTTCACTAATGAAACATACTGTATATAACTGGGAATTTGACATACCGGTAATTCAATTTTAAAACATGACATTAATCAATTTTCATTTCTTCCTAGGTTGATTCACCTTACTGTCCCAACTGCTTGGAAAACATGCCGTCATCTGAAGCGAAGTTAAAGAAAAACAGGTGCAACTTTTTTTTTTATTTGAGATTTTAAATAGCTACCAGTACTGGAAATCAGATATAATGTAATGATGTAATAATGTAATGAACTGTATTATATAAGATATAAAAAATCTTAACACATAGTTTATACTTATTATATCTTTTTTGTTAGCAGTAAGGTTATAAATACTCCTCTGTAAAGGGAGTTACAAGAGAGTGATGATTTCTCATTATGCATTATTTGATTAATTTAACTTTCATTTAACATTTTCAAGGATTCAACAAGCATTTACATATGCCACTCACTGGGTTTACATAACGTTTATTTCAAAATCTTTTTTTTTATCAAGTTAATAAATTTATGGAAAGTAGTCTATTAGGCTGACCTTCTGCAACATGTATCGGCGTTAAGCCTCTTTTTCTAATATACCCATTTGTTTGACATTGTGCGTAGAATGCAATTATAGACCAGGTGCGGATCCAGGATTTCAGCTTAGGGGGGGCGTAAGATTTTGGTAAATTTTCGGGTCCGTTTCTAGCCTCATAAAACGGTTGCGGTAGTGCATTGATAGGGTAAAAAAGTGTGTTTTCAAATAAAAGGAGTTAACAATGTGTTAATTAAACCACTCATTAGCCATTATGTGTCGAACGAGCGAAGCGAGCGAGAAAAAAAATTATACTGAGGGCGTGCATCGAAATTGTTTGATATTTTATCTACAGTAACATGGACATACATGTTCTTCTTCTTCTTCTTCTTCTTCTTCTTCATGTATGAATAAAAAAGTCCGTTTTCAAATAAAATGATTTAACAATGTGTTAATTAAACCACTCATTAGCGAAGCGAGCAAAAAAAAAATCTACTGAGGGCGTGCATCGAAATTGTTTGGTATTTTATCTACAGTAACGTGGACATACATGTATGAATATAAAAAGTCCGTTTTCAAATAAAAGGATTTAACAATGTGTTAACTTAATCAGGGTCTATTTACGCCGTATTCGGGACTCAATTGCGTGGTATGCGGGACTAAAAACGTCTTTTGGTACTCGGTACGCAAACTTTAAAATAAAAGTAAGCCTAAAATGCACCAAAATTCATCGTAAACAAATACTGCGTGGGCACCGAAAATGCATCCTAGAAACTATCTTACAAAGCAAAAGTAAAACAAACCTTTTCTTTTCTTTCGCACTTGTCGAAAAAAAACATCTTAAATCTGTCTGAGACAGCGTACTACAGGATGGACCAAGTTTTTTTCGCTTCGATGGTCCTGACATTTTCAATGTATCGGCTCCTACTGTCTTTTTAAATATCGGAAAGGTTCAAAACCAGCGAAAATGAAACTAATGAGCGAACTGCAGTTGATATTTGATCAAATCAAAGACCTAATAACATGTCTGTGATCAAATTAACCGACTCTAATTGTCACATATTTAGTCAATATGTGGATTAAGTGTTTCGACTGTTTTTAAAAAAACTTACCTTGGTCGATTTTAGGGGGGGCGTACGCCGCTTCCGCCCCCCTCTAAATCCGCCCATGTAGACTATGTTTGAAAATAGGCAAAGTTTACACACGTCAAAATATATTATATCTTGTTCTGTTATATTATTGTCTTCATTTGTGTGTATCTTTTGGGATGAGTCAGTTCAGTTTGAACTCCATCAAACACTCAAAGTTTAGAAGTAAGATTTTGAAGTTAAGTTTGAACTCTAGTTGTAGGGTATTGATGAAGTAGAGAAAAGTTAAAAGTTATTACAGAATTGACTTTTCCCAAAATTACAAACAAATAAAGCCACAGAGGCCTATTCCTTTAAAGCACATAGTGATAGGACCCCAGGTAAACTATTTCGAAATTGAACACCCACCCATAATTTAAATTTAGTTGAACCAAATTTTTCGAAAAATATGTTTCACCCATAGTTGTTTATTAAATAGCCTTCCTGGGGTCCTATATAGGTTTTAATGGAACAGCCCAGAGCTTATGATGTGCCAAATGCTACATGTTAAAAAACAAAATATTGATAATTACAATATTTCAGATGTAGCAATTGTTTCGACTGTCCAAGCTGTGGCCACACACTGACCACGCGTGCTACAAGCCAGATGATATCCAATCCTGAGGACCCTGGCAAGTCCACGCCCAAGAAGATGTACTATCTGGCATGTGGCTTCTGCAGGTGGACCACCAGAGATGTCAGCGTCCTTGATAAGGCTGTTGGTAAGTCCAGGTTTCTCCCAGGACACTCCAACACTTCAGTTTAAGTATGTCAGTGAGTAGGTTACAGATAGAGTCCACAAGTGTCTCCAAGGGGACACACCAGCACTTGAATTTAAGTAGGTCAGTAAGTCAAGATTTTTCCCCAGGACACCCCAACACTTGAATTTAAGAAGGTCAGTAAGTCCAGATGTCTCCGGAGGACACCCCAACACTTGAATTTAAGTAGGTCAGTAAGTCCAGATTTCTCCCCGGGACACCCCAATACTTGAATTTAAGTAGGTCAGTAAGTCAATATTTCTCCCAAGGACACCCCAATACTTGAATTTAAGTAGGTCAGTAAGTCCAGATTTCTCCCCAGGACACCCCACTACTTGAATTTAGGTAGGTCAGTCAGTAAGTCAAGATTTCTCCCCAGGACACCCCAGTACTTGAATTTAAGTAGGTCAGTAAGTCCAGATTTCTCCCCAGGACACCCCAATACTTGAATTTAAGTAGGTTAGTAAGTCCAGATTTCTCTCCGGGACACCCCAACTCTTGAGTTTAAGTAGGTCATTATGTTAGATGGTTGTCGATATAAATGCCTCTATTAGGAAATGCCCTGAGTTCATGCAACAATAAAGAATCCTGAAATGTGCCAATGTACGTTTTAAACTCTTAAAGAAACACACGGAAACCTTGAAGTATTTATCTAGCATTACAATTAGGACCTCCGTTTATTGATCCAGCATTATTTTGACTTTAAACCTCTTTGCATATAATTAAATAATATATTAAACAATTTGATGAAGGTCTTTGTAGACCGCAACTAGTAGATATTAAGTTGAACTGTTTTACAGTGACATTCAGATTCTGCTAAATGCCCACTGTGCGTACCCACACCTATTTATCTCCTGGTTGTCGAACCCGCTTGCAGAAAGCTCATCTAACGGATCACTTTTGCATTTGGTGTAAGTGTGGCCATCTGTACGTCCGAATAATATCCCAAGTTAATGTCAAACTATGTTTATCTTGACTTCTAAGGTGTCGATAAACGTTTATCTTGACTTCTAAGGTTTCGATAAACTGCATCGGTATGTCGTAGCTGTAACCTACTTTCTTTGAAATATATGTCGTATCCTGTTTAGAGTACAGGTTCTAAATCCAAGCTTCTATTGGTAGGACATTGACACTGCATCAGTATGTTCCTCTTATTGACCTGACTTGGTGGACGGCACTTTTTAGAGCCAAAATAAAACAGTACTTTTCAGGGCTACCAATATTCTCGAAAAGGAATATTTCAAATATTGTCAACACAAATAAATAAACACACCCACACCCCTCCCACTAGTTTATTTTACCACTATTACTACAATAAATCACAGTCTGAATATGCGTTATACAAATGAAAATGAAAAGCTTCTTCTGTTCATGTTTCTTAACCAATGACTTTATCTGAAAAAGAAAGCATAATATTTTGATGCGAACTATACACGGAAACAACTTTTTTACCCCAGTTTTGACCTCCGAGAAGGGGGTGCGTACTATACACGGGTGCGTATTATACAAGGTAAAATACGGTATGTTCTGCTTATTGCAGTATTCGGTAGTTAGTTTGTGACTACATAAAGAAAATATTATTTAATAGATCTCATCATCACCATAACTCCATGTAATAACAATGTGATTGTGTTTTTTAGCAAGTGGAGCCTGGGAAGATTTAGAAAATCAAGATGCAGCCAGGGTGAGCATGAACTTCCTCCATCACACAAGTTGACCTAGTAATAACATAATGTATTGTGGACCTGAGTAATTTACCTTGTTAATGTACCATATTTGCCCTAATAAGAGTACCTCCCCTAATAATAATAATAATAAAAGATCTTCAAAATTCAGTACATTTTCAGTCTTGTATCCACCCCACCCCCCACCACCACCCCACAGGGGGTTCTTGATATAGTTGTTTATCAGTTATAAGAAACATGTTTAACCAATTAGTGTTTCAAGAAGATAAAATAAAAAAGTAAGGTTCCAGAAAGCAAAAGTTCAGATAAATTGCAAGTTTTATAATTAAGTTTAATATCATAATTAAATTGATCATTTCACATCTGATCCTTTGTTTTTGAAAGATTTTTTATGTGAAAATGACTCTGCATGAATACTTGAGGTTGTGTTTACATTTACAGATTAGTTCCCTGTTGGAATACTACCATCAGCTAGCACAGAAAGAAAAGGCAGAGAAGGAGCGTAAGAAGTATGTCCGTAGGCGCAGCCATCTCATGTATGCTGTAAGTCATGAATGTAAATTTGCTGACAAGGTTTGTCCCAGGAGTGATGTTACATATAACACTAGAACTTTGTAATAGATCAAGACAAAAAATAAAATTGACAACAAATGTCACCATGCCACCGAAATTTGGACTCATTTGACCTTTGAGGTACGGACCCGATTCTTTCAGACGACCTTCTCATTGTGGTTGTATTTGTGTGACGTTTCATGGAAATCCCCTCATTACTTTCAAAGTTATGGCTCGGACGGAATTGTTTCAGTTGGAAGTACGAACAGATGGACTGTGCGATAACTATATGCCTTCCTTCAGGGGCATAAAACAACACCAAATACAGACACATTGTCAAGCTTCTTAACATTTATAGAATTGTCTTATCGGAGAACTGGCCTAAGCCAAATCTATACAGCTGTAGTAATACCATTTTAATATTAAATCATGAATTGAGACTAAAATCACATCTTCCAAGAATTATGTATGTATGATTAAAAGTATAGGTTTATTCACAGGTTTTAAAAATACCCGTGATTGAATTTGACGCTCAAGTTTTGAGTTTTGGCCTGGCCAGTTTAAAACGTTTATATTGTGTCTTATAGAGTTTGGATTCTCAAAATATATAAGTGATATATATATACAGTGCTCACGATACCATATGACATGGTCGACATTTGCGATTATTTTATAATACTGTCGATTATTTCAAAGAAATGTATAATTGACTGTTTGACACCACAAGTAATAAATGACCGCAATAAACATTATATAATTGTGATGTCGCCACACGCTTATCAGTTATCACTTGTAAAAGTTGTTAATTCACTTAATTGGCACTTCGTTGTCGGGTAATCGGCATTGTTGATAAACGCAACCATCGTGTGATTAATGGACCGAATAGTCAATCAGATATGCCGTTATTTGTTATATTTCGGGCGATTGACCAATCAGACATTCCGTTGCGCATCCAACAGTCAGTATAGCTTCTTGTTTGTTTTTATGTACACAAACTACGAAGAGATGATATTAATTTGTGTTAGCTGACAAAGGTGGCTAATTGCACGCATTATTTTGAATATAGGCGCTACTTTCACCTGCATTAATAGCTATCCCATCATGATCCCGATGGGTAGCAGGTATCCAAGGTATAAAAAGTAAGCGAAACGAAAGTTTGTATTATAAAAGGCATGAATATTGAAGACAATTTAAAATACAAACCCTTTCTTCCATACATTTTTAGTCTTCAAAATGCAGTAAAATTAATTATTATTTATAGGTAACGAATTCTACACCCTGTAACACGATAAAGCCCCAACGCTCAGATGGCACACATTTTCCAAAATGCTCTACACATAATGGGCTTCAGAAAAATAGGGTGGTCAAAATTCCCCCTGGGGGAGGGTGGGTAGTGGGGTAGGGTTTCTCCTACTAGTTTACAGCCTATGGTTATACTTATCATACATAAGATGGTAAATATAGTTTTACCTTTACTGTTAGTACTATATTACAATTATAAATTACAATAGCGTCCATTCGTTTGATAGCCAGTCATTTATTTAAAGAATTGTATATGTTTAAAAGTCTATGATGTTAAACATAATCATAACATATTCATGATCTAAAGAATTGTATCATATTTACGAGACTCGGTGTATAACAAACAATTTTGTTAATCTACGGATCTACGGTGTAATTTATTCTTCATAGCTAGTGCAAGACATTCAACCGCCTTTGTTAGTTTTGTTTTGTTAAGGTGCAAGATTTCAATGCATGCGGTATCTAAATGACACTCGTGACATTCAAGTACATTGATAAAAATGTTGGCTTACTGTAGGGTTGTATTTCCTTTCAAATAATTTCAAATAAAGAAATTTAATACGATTATGTGAATATCAACTTTTAAGAATTATGCTCCCTTTTGTGGAATTCCATTCCGACTCAAACAATCCTAAATAAGTTTACACGTAACTTGCATTTTAATATGTTTACACATTTACCTAGACACGTGCTATACTTAAATAATGAAAAAGTGTGTATTGATCCATACTAAGCTTATATCATACTCAAGGTAATGTGTGTATTTGACTAATTCACATAGTTATCGAGTATGCATATATAATTCAAGGGTAGCACTGCCTAGATACATATTTAAACATACTAAACTGGAAGATTCATGTAACAAATATTCAAGATTATTTGAGTTCTAATATTTTTTCTTTTTCAAATGCAATCTCAATGGGTTAACACAAAAGGGGACATAATTCTTAAACAATTGCTGTCAGTTTTGATAATAGAATATTGACTTTATTAAAGTCGCTAACTCGCCAACAACAGGTACACTTTACAACAGATGTAAACCGTTTCTAAACCTACAGTATCGACAGTAATAATATATATATGTATGTATATAACTTACACATTTACACTTATAACTTACATTTCCTTTCGATGGGATGTTCTTTTATTTACACTGTCTTGTCAATTTGAATGTTGCAGACACGATAATATCGAGGTTGTGTACACTTAAAATCGATTTAAGCTAACCAGTGGGCCATATTGCCTACTGACCGTTCCAAGTCGGTAACCCTGTCTTCCTTCGGTGTCCGTCGTCCGTCCGTCCGTAAACTACTGAATGGCTTTTCATGAAATTTTACAGAAATGTTGCCCATGAAGTCTAGTTGATCCTAGCCAAAAGTCATGTTAATGTGAAATCCAAGATGGCCACCAAATCTAAAAATAGATTTTTAAAAAACAAGTTTGTAGCGACAACTTGAAAACTCTTAAGTGATATTGATATGAGACTTTTTCTAAAATGATCAACAAGACATGATGTTGGTCCTTGTCGAAAATCGTTTTCTTGTCGAAAATCGTTTGATTCGATATTAAACATGGCTGCCAGCGGCCATCTTTGTTTACATAGAGTTATTTAGTAAAAACTTGTAGCGACTACTCCTCTGAAACTACTCGAAGGATTTCCATGAAACATCACAGGAATGTTGCTCTTGATGTATTAATGATCCTAGCAACATTTCAGGTTGGTCGGAAATTCAAGATGGTCCCCACAGCTAAAAATAGATTTTCAAAAAACAAGTTTGTAGCGAGTACTTCTTGAAAACTATAAGTGATATTGATATGGGACTTTTTCTAAAACCGTCAGTATGGAATGATGTAGATCCTTGTCGAAAATTATTTTGATGCGACGTTAAACATGGCCGCCATCTTTGTTTACATAGAGTTATATAATGAAAACTTGTAATGACTACTCCTCTGAAACTACTTGACGGATTTTCATGTAACTTCACAGGAATGTTGCTCTTGATGTCTAATTGATCCTAGCAAAATTTCAGGTCAACTGGAAATTCAAGATAGCCGCCACGGCTAAAAATAAATTTTCAAAAAACAAGTTTGTAGCAACTACTTTTTGAAAACTGTAAGTTATATTGATATGCGTCTTTCCTTAAATGATCAGTATGACATGATGTTGATCCTTGTCGAAAATTATTTGGATTTGACGTTAAACATGGCTGCCAGCGGCCGTCTTTGTTTAATAGAGTTATGTAATGAAGACTTGTAGTGACTACTCCTCTGAAACTACTTGACGGATGTTCATGAAACTTCACACACATGTTGCTCTTGATGTCTAATTGATCCTAGCAAAACTTCAGGTCGGCCGGAAATTTAAGATGGCCATCACTGCGAAAAATAGATTTTCAAAAAACAAGTTTGTAGCGACTACTTCTTGAAAACTATAAGTGGTATTGATATTGGACTTTTTCTAAAATGATCAGCATGACATGATGTTGATCCTTGTTGAAAATCGTTTTGATTCAATGTTAAACATGGCTGTCAGCAGCCATCTTTGTTTACCTAGAGTTATCTAGTAAGAACTTGTAGCGAGTACTCCTCTGTAACTACTCGACGGATTTCAATGAAACTTCACAGGAATGTTGCTCTTGATGTCTAATTGAACCTAGCAAAATTTCAGGTCGGCCGGAAATTCAAGATGGCCGCCATGGCTAAAAATAGATTTTCAAAATACAAGTTTGTAGCGACTACTTCTTGAAAACTATAAGTGATATTGATATGGGACTTTTTCTAAAATGATCAGTATGATATATATTAAAAACTTGTAGCGACTACTCCTCTGAAACTACTTGGCGGATTTTCATGAAACTTCACAGGAATGTTGCTCTTAATGTCTAATTGATCCTAGCAAAATTTCAGATCGGCCAGAAATTCAAGATGGCCACCACAGCTAAAAATAGATTTTTAAAAAATAACTTTGTAGCGACTACTTCTTGAAAACTATAAGTGATTTTGATATGGGACTTTTTCTAAAATGATCAGCATGACATGATGTTGGTCCTTGTCAAAAATCGTTTTGATTCGATGTTAAACATGGCTTTCAGCGGCCATCTTTGTTTACATAGAGTTATATAATGAAAACTTGTAGCGACTACTCCTCTGAAACTACTTGACGGATTTTCATGAAACTTCACAGGAATGTTGCTCTTGGTGTCTAGGTAATTGATCCTAGCAAAATTTCAGGTCGGCCGAAAATTCAAGATGGCCGAAACAGCTATAAATAATTTTTCGAAAAACAAGTCTGTAGTAACTACTTCCTGAAATCAAAATCAATCAGTATAGCTTCAAGGTCATTGAGCTCTTGTTCTCATTCGTTTTAGACATTTTGGGAATCCGAACTCAATTTACTACATATAAACGCCTTAACCGGTCAGGCAAAACATCACCTTATTGGTATCATTTCCAAAGCGTCGAATTACGAGTTACCAACTCTTAATTCAGTTTACGCATATTCAATTACAAGGTATTATAAGTATACGTGAATAAAAATCTAGACTTTTAGTCGGCACTTATGTTTTATATAAAGAAATTAACCCGCAAATAACGACAAAACTTCACTACAAAACCGTTTTATCAAAACTCTATCCAGGTGTTCAGGTCATGTAATAATGTATATGTGCCGATTAAAAGTATTGTTTTTTTCACGTGTTCTTAAAATTCCCGTATTTGAATATGCGTAAAATGAATTCTTAATTCGACACTCCAGTGTTGGGTTTTGTCCAATCTGATTAAATTTGTTTACATTGTAAATCTATAGAATTTGGATTCTTAAAGCATGTAGGTTATATGTATATACCTCGTCAGTATGTTTAGAAGCAGTATACATATGTTGTAAAATGTGTTTGTTGTTGGCGGGATTGCTACGTTAATCGGCACATATTTATATCAAATCTTGAGAATAATAAGGTTGTATCTACCAGTTGTATCTTTTTATAATATCAAACAATAATGACAAAATTATAAGGTCGTTATAATCTACCACTTATAACCTTATAAGGTCGCTATAATCTACCACTTACAACCTTATATGGTTATAGCCCCGTGTGGTTTCCGGGGGCCCCCGTTTGGTCACGGGGCAAAGAATAGGGCCACTGCAGATCCCTTTGGAGGGGTAGGCAGAGGGGTAGAATCCCCCCAAATTCATGTTCATTTTATCATTTTTTGTTCATGTTCATTAAAGGTCTTCATCATGATCCCTGCATTGTTTCAGGTGCTATCTCGCTCGCATCAAAAGAGCAGTGGCAAAAAAACAATAACGTGGCTCCAGCGTAAATGGAGTTTCTACGATAGAATTTGCAGCAACTCTGCAGTTCAGGGCGAGAAGGTTCTAGGCCCATTTTCCATATTTTATCTTGATGTACATGGAAGATGAGCCTGGCATGTTCATGCCTGTTAGGCGCCATATAACCTTTTCATGTGTTGGTGCGCCTTAAAACCCCAATTCAATCAATTACATGGTTATAGCTCTGTAGTTACGACCTTTTTGCAAAAAAAATGCATCCATGCTTTCACTTACGACAAAAGATTAGATGAATAAAACCCTGCTAAAGCAAACTGATATGAGGACGGGTACCAGACTGAAAGTTGAGCAATTGTGTATTGTGTATTTTTTTTTTGCTGCGGTCATATAAGGTCGTAAGTGTTACTTACGACCTTATAAGTCTAGACCATCGATATAATATTTATTGCGGTCATTTATTAGTGTCAAACAGTCAATTAAACAAAAAATTAAATTAAATAATCGCCATTTTTTGTCAACATTTCTTTGAAATAATCGACAGTATTATAAAATAATCGCAAATGGCGACCAAGGCATATGGTAGCGTGAGCCCTGGATCCATAATTGAACTGTTAAATTCCATGACAAATGACAAAACCAAACAAACCAAAACAGACCGAAAGCTGTTGTAAAAAGAAATTTTAGACCTGAATAGCAACTTACTAGGCAATGGCTAGTGTTTGACACATCAAAGCAATTAAGGTTTTGCAAGATTTGTATTAAAGCTCAGTTGTCCAACTCATTTATGATAGGGTGTAAAAGTCACATATATTTATAAACATCAAAATGTCCTGTTAGAAAGAGTGTAGTACTGTACTTAGTATTATTATTATTGAATAAGAGTGGGAAAAAAATAATAATAATGTATCTTCCTTTCTATTTGCCCTCAGTGTTGTGTAGTAATATATTTCACATATTATCTCAGCATCCAAGTATACTATAGCATACTTCATAGTCATTTAAAAAAACAAAACATCACATATAATGTAGACATCGTTAACAAAAAAACAAAACCACTCCCTATGCCGCATTGACTTTGGCTATTTATTTTTTTTTTGTTAAAAATTATGTGTCTATTAATTGAAATTGGCCAGTGTGAGCTCTGTATATACCTTGTCAGTAGGTTTAGAAACAGTGGACGTAAGATGTAAAATTGTGCTGTTGTTGGCGTGATAGCTACTTAAATATAAAAAAAGACTTACAGTTTGACACGGCAGCACTACATGCAGAACCGTTGATGTGAGTGTTAATGGTACTTGCAATTTTATTTTAGGAGCTTCGGTCTCTTCTTGGTGGACATGGCCTTTATTAGCAGACCTAATACAAATGATGATCAAAACTAACGTTTAAAGAACAAAAATTTCGGAAAATAGTTCTCATAGATGTTTATTAAATTGCCTTTCTGGGGTTCCAGGTGTGTTTTGTTGGCTGGTTTATTTCTGAATAAGATAACCATCGTTATTACGGAACTTGTGTTTAAAATCTTCATAAAAGTATTGTAAAGTGGCGAAAACATGGCTAAGAAGGTGAACGGGTGTTATTTTCTGATTTTAATGCTATATGAATCCAAATAAGGATAATCCCTTTGCTTCAAGCTTGACCTTTAAGGATACATAACCCTGAAATTTGTATTGAAAATGACCATCCCTTTGGCAGGATTGTAACTTCTTAAAGCCCCTATCCCACTATCAACAACAGCAGAAATTTACAACAGATATATACCGGTTCTAAACCTACTGACGAGTTATATATATATAACTTACATATTTTGAAAATCCGAACTCTATAAACATAATATAAAAGGCTTTAACCAACCAGGCCAAAATTCAAAACTGGAACGTCGAATTAAGAGTTAACAACTCGTATATAATCCATTTTACTCATATTCAATCTCGGGTATTTTAAGTACCCTTGAATAAACCTATACTTTTAATCAGCACATACACATTATTTTATGACCGGATAGGGTTTGGATAAATGATTTTGTAGTGTAATTTTGCTGTTATTTGGCGGGTTTTACAGATTTCCGAAAGGTTTTTGTTTCAAATTTAATCACTCTAAAGATATCTTTTGTAACCCGACTAATTTTCATAACTTGTGAAAAAATTTTATATAGCCTCAAAATGGAGAGGAGAAGGAAATAAAACAATATTTGCCAAAAACGTGGAGGAGACAAACATTTAGTAATTATAAGTACCGTATTTGTCGGGGTATAGCGCGCACTTTTTTACCCCAGATTCTGTGGCTGAAGTTGGGGTGCGCGGTTTAAGCAACAAGTAATGATTTACTTCTTTTTTTTCAGCCAAGACGAGAAGTTTTGTGGTTTTCAAAAAGTCCATGACCGGCCGTTTACTACAGAGATTGAATCGAACAAAAGTTGGCTTGTTTCTATTGTTTCAATAAAATGCGTTGTATGCTATATGCTTATTATCAATAAAAATAATAAAATCAAACTTTACCATGTTTTATGTTGATTATTGTTGAGAAAATACCATTGAAATGTTGAAAAATACAATTGTTTACATAAATCGGCATTTTGAAATGAAAACGAGGCTGGGATTTTCCGAACGCGCAGACTGAGTTAGTGCATATTTTATTAATAGAATACAATAGAATTGTATGTATAATAATTATTTCTAATAAACAACGACCCCACTTACTTATTTGTTAAAGTTGATTTCTGAATTTAGACAACGTAGAATCATGATTATTCCTAAATGGGTTCAAGGGTTCATTTGATTGGTAAAACGTGTTAAGTGTGAAGTGTTTGGTTTTTGTTAAATGACCGCAAACAATGATATCTAATTATTAAACAAACATGTGACACTCGACAGCGATAGACGTCTTTTGTCTACCAGTCTACTGGTGTGAATTTAATTTTTACTTCTATTTTTAACTAGGGAACTTTAAATATCTAAGAGTAGGGTTTAGTGTTTGGGGTTTAGGTTTACAGCAGTCTTATACTCTATACGTTTGCTCTCCGATTATTATCAGGGTGCAAACAGCTTAGACTGCTTGAAGTTGTTTTTTTGTCCAAATCACAAAAGTCTATTTTTAGAATCTATTTTTATCCAGAGGCGAGTGTACAGTTTCAGGAATATCCCTACTACACAGTTATTTTCGTTTTTGATAAGATTTGTCTAATAAAAGATTCTTACATCTAATAAAAGAAAAGTTACGCATTAGTTTAGTTATCTAATACACATATAAAACTCTGAGAGCAACATTTACATTGAAACTTCTTGAATTTTACTTAGAACATTGTTAGTGATAGAGGATTTTCGAAATTATTCACTGAGTTTATATAGAAACGTACTACATACGTTTCATTTCGTTTCCGGTTTAGGCTTTAAGGGTTAGCAGAACAAAACGGTCCTTTTCAGGGCCAGCACATATTTATTCGAAAGAATAATCTGTTTTAATTGTCAATCCAAAATATTAAATATAATATGATCGTAATAAAAGTTGAACACGGGCGTGTTTTTTTTTTATTTTATTGAAACTTGAGTAAACAACAAAAGTACAATCAACAGTACAAGTTTATTTACACTTGAGTAAAAAAACACAGTCTAACATGCAGCTTCGTTTTAGCAAATCAAAATTCGTTTTACATTTCCTCTTTGGTCAATGCTTCAAAATGGCGCTCTGCTGTCCTGAAATTGAAAACACCTGTTTTTAATGCGCGGTTTACACTACAATACATAAAAAAAAGTTTTTTTCCAAGGATTTCAGGCCCAAAGTCGGGGTGCGCGTTATATGCGCATGCGCGCTATACGCCGACAAATACGGTAGTGTTGTTCCGATTAATCGATTTGATCAATCTTCGATCAGTTATGATCTGGTTAATCGATTCCAATTTTTTATGATCGACTTGACTCTGTTGTTGAAAATTATTGCTCTATTTCATTCTCTTGTACTAAAATGTACAAGAAAATAAAATGAATTATAATTTTGCAACAAGTAATCACGTATTTATAGTGGGTATCACAACTATTTTTTGAAATATATGTTGGTCAGTCTCATTCAGTTCCTTTAGGCCAGAAAAAAAAATACCTGTGTTTCTGGTTACTCTGCTGAAAAAATTAGGGTAGGTAGGTCGGTAAATTTTTTCTTTTCTTTTTTCTTTTTTTTTTTTGCCCATGTGGTTTGGACGATGTTAAAGGTATCTTTAACTTTGTCAAGTAGTTAATTTGTAGTGATTTTGCAAGGAGAGAAGGTAAACAACCTCATGATATCTTCTTAACTTGTTTGTTTTGAATAAAATAAATTGAAAACACATATTTTCTGCCATAACGAGTTTACATACGATTGAATTTTATAATTTTCCTGAGGCTGGGTGGTATTGGAAGAACAAATCTGCTGGCAGCATGTCATGATTAATGTTTTTCATAACTTCTGCTCTGTCCCATGGCTGCATTTTCCAATACGAATAGCCAAAACGGGTTTTAGCGCATGTTTCGTACTCAATCTTTTCGTACATTACCGTTTCGTACCCAGCTTTTTCGTACTATTTTTTTTATTTTTGATAGAAAACTGTAGGGTCGGCGCCAAAAAATAGGGACGGTCGGGTAACCAGAAACACAGGTATTTTTTTTTCTGGCCTTTTGACCAGAACATACTTAAAATGTGATTCTTTTCTTCATTATAGTCTGAAAAAGGCTTACACTCGTCTTTTATAGCAGCCATGTTTAATCGATTAATGATTGGTAATTGGTCGGTTAAACATGATTGGTAATTGGTCGGTTAAACATTCTGATGATCATACATTTTCAGCCGATTCCCAACACTAATTATAAGTGCCAATAATGTTATTCTCTGTTGCAGGCCAGCATGGACAAATATGGACTTGTGTCGGTGGCTGCCAAACGCAAGTCTCTCATGACTCCAGGCCCCAATACTACGTAAGTTGGCATGTAGCCAAAACTTTTCAATCTGTCTTTATTTGAATAATGTTTATACGCTGTTATTTAGTCCCGTTTTAGTTTAGATCAGAAAAAAATTACCATTACCATTCTAGGAAACTCATTCAATTGTGTTTCTATTGCAATTATAGGAACTACTGAGTAATGTCCCCTAGTTTTGTAGCCAATAATAAATAACAAAAGCTTATAGAACAAGTTTTATGAAACCTAGTAGGACTTTGATTGTAGTGGCAGGGCGACAAAATTGTCCGAGAAACACATAATTGCCTGCATACTAAGAGTTCATCTATTTTCAGGATTAAGGAAAATGAGGAGACAACTGTGAGAACAATTCAAGAGTCTGTGATGATCGAGGAGTTCCCTCCCCTACCTGATGATATCTTTACAGAACCACTCCAACTGGCTAAAAGTAAGTGTTGCTGCTATACAGGCCAATAGAACTTCTTAAAAGTTTGTTCGAATTTAGATCTGTTAATCTTGATTTGGTAATAGGAAACATTTAATAAATACCTCTTCTTTCGAGAAAATGTTTGGGCCATGTGCGAAGCTTAAACTTAATCACAGGGAACTGCATTCCTGGATTTGTCATACGGGGCAAATAAAAACTTAACGTAGAAATAGCGAAGATTTACCTTTATTTTTGGCGTCGGAACTACCTCGGGAGGGGCAATGGAGCACTGATTACAAGCCGTGTAAATTTGGTGCAAATACAGTATAGGGTTAACGGTCATAGTCATTTTAGGGTTACACATTTGTTTAATGGTAATAGTTGGAGCTTTTAAACTAACATAAAATTGCCACAATAAATTAACTGATCTACTTCGCAAAAAAGACAAGTAAAACTTTCAATACTGGTTAACCCATTTCTAAAGCATATCATTGTTTTTGACAGTTTTTCTAATAAAACACATTGAAATAAAACTAAATGACCTTACAATCTTTTACAGTTTAGCATCATTTGTGATAGGTTATGCACTATTTAATTTTTTAACATGAACCAACCAGATTAAAGGATTTTTGTCAAGTGCTTTAGAATAAATGATTATCTTTAATATGTAATAGAGAGTAAATCTTCTTTAAATATTATTTATTGATTTAATTTTTCAGAGACAACCATCAGTCAGCGACTAGGTTGTCCGGAGTTCCAGCCGTCTGAAGCTTCGGACCTCTACCCCAGACATAAACACCTACTCATACGTAGGTCACTGAGGTGCAAGGTAAGCTAGTAAAAAAAAAAGTAGTATGCGCCCACCAGCTATAGACAGAAAATGCTGGTGCCATCGCTTCGTCTGTTTACCAGTGATTCAGATTATTAAAAAAAAAGAAAGAAAAGAAAGAGGTTTATATTTGTGATCCTTGAGATTGTTTTAACTAAAAAATAAGGTTCCTCCACCCCACAATTCACTATGACAGCTGTTAATATAAAGAGAAAATAGAAAAAAAAGTTTTTTGTTGGTGTCCACAACTTCAGTCTAGTGGAAAGCAAGATGATGTAGCCCGAGGCAAAATATTTAATATTTTATGTCTCCTAACTTCAGCATTTCTCATTGTAAGTACTGTTTCTCTAACTGCACCTCATTAAGACACAGTCACAAATGCCTTCATGCATAGTATTGATGAATGACTTTCTCTAACTGCACTTCATCAACCACATCTGTGAATGAGGTACTGTCCGAGACACAGTCAGCAAATGCCTTCATACCTAGTGTTGATGACTGGTTGTCAGACTGCACTTCATTAACCTCATCTGTGAATGAGTTACAATCAGAGACACAGCAAATGTTTTCATACCTAGTATTGATGACTGGTTCTCTGACTGCACTTCATCAACCTCATCTGTGAATGAGTTACAATCAGAGACACAGTCAGCAAATGCTTTCATACCTAGTATTGATGACTGGTTTTCTGACTGCACTTTATCAACCTTATCTATGAATGAGGTACAGTGAGAGACAGTCAGCAAATACCTACATACATAGTATTGATGACTGGTTCTCTGACTGCGCTTCATCATCCTCATTTGTGGTACTGTAACAGTGAGAAACGGCAAATACTTTCATACATAGTATTGATGACTGGTTCTCTGACTGCACTTCATCATCCTCATTTGTGAATGAGGTACTGTAACAGTGAGAAACGGCAAATGCTTTCATACATAGTATTGATGACTGGTTCTCTGACTGCACCTCATCATCCTCATTTGTGAATGAGGTACTGTAACAGTGAGAAACAGCAAGTACCTTCATACCTAGTATTGATGACTAGTTCTCTAACTGCACTTCATCAACCTCATTTGTGCATAAGGTACAGTCAGAGACACAGTCAACAAATACATTCATACATAGTATTGATGACTAGTTCTCTAACTGCACTTCATCAACCTTATCTGTGAATGAGATTCATTTCAAACTTTATTTATTGTCGGATAAGCATTTAACAAAGGTACAGTCAGACACACAGTCAACAGATATCTTCCCAATCATACATAGTATTGATGACTGGTTCTCTGACTGCACTTCATTAGCCTCGTCTGTGAATGAGGTACAGACAGACACAGTCAACACATGCCTTCACAGTCATACTTACATGTAGTATTAATGTGTTTTATTATACAACACAGGAGTGTGAACACAACCTGAGTAAGCCAGAGTTTAATCCACTCTCCATCAAGTTCAAGATACAGTTGATCGGGCTGTAAGTATAGAAGCTGTGTTACCAGCAGTATTATTTATCATGTAACTGCCCTTGTTAGCAATGTCAAACACCCATTTCATATTCTATTGTATGTACACGTGTAATACAAACCGAAACGATTTTGATGGATTGATCACGTAATGCATTCACTACACAAATTTTGTTAACTGAAACTATTTAATTTATCACAAATTCATTTGATGTCATTAACCTACTATTTATCAAAAGCTTGTAGTACATAGTAAAAGTTATACAAATTAGTTTGTAATTGTTTAAAAGACAGCGTAAAATGCCTCTTCTTTTTTTTAAAGACATAAAACACGAAAACCTTGACATTTAACTTTTCTTTACGGCATGACGTTTGGCGTTAACCCAAGTGGTGTTATGACATTTTGTCGCTAAAATTTGTCTGGCATTGTGGTGATTTTATGTTCATCTTATTATTTTTTCACACATCTGACTGTATTGTTATGTGATAAAAAGCATCTTAAACTCGTCCCCATTCCATATACGATTAATGAAACTCATAATGTCTCCCCCACTTTGTGGAGGAGAGACATATTGTTTTTTGTGCTGCCTGTCATCTGCTGTCTGTATGTCACAAACCTTGTCCGGACTAGTTCTGAACCCCTGACCGGGTTTCAGCAAAACTTTGCAGGGATGATCAATACAAAGCCCAGTTAAGCATATCATCACTGTGTTCCGGTTGAATAAGTTTTGGCAGAGCTATGGCCATTTAAAGGTTTTAATACACAAGACTTTGTCCGGACCAGTTCTCCTTAACCCGCCCGTGTGGTTGCCGGGGGCCCCGTTTGGTCACGGGGCAAAGAATACGGCCACTGCAGATCCCTTTGGAGGGGTAGAATCCCCCCAAATTCATGTTCATTTTATCATTTTTTGTTCATGTTCATTAAAGGTCTTCATCATGATCCCTGCATTGTTTCAGGTGCTATCTCGCTCGCATCAAAAGAGCAGTGGCAGAGAAACAATAACGTGGCTCCAGCGTAAATTGAGTTTCTACGATAGAATTTGCAGCAACTCTGCAGTTCAGGGTGAGAAGGTTCTAGGCCCATTTTCCATATTTTATCACGATGTACATGGAAGATGAGCCTGGCATGTTCATGCCTTTTAGGCGCCATATAACCTTTTCATGTGTTGGTGCGCCTTAAAACGTCAATTCAATTCAATTCTCCTTAACCCGTTGCCGGATTTTCAATTAAACTTTGCAGAGATGATCAGTACCAAGCCTAGTTATGCATATCATTGCCGTGTTCCAGTTAAATGATTTTTGGCAGAGCTGTGGCCCTTTAAAGGGTTTAGTACACAGACTTTGTCCGAACTAGTTCTCCTTAACCCCTTGCTGGATTTCAATGAAACTTTGCAGAGATGATCAGTACCAAGCCTAGTTGTGCATATCGTTGAATGTTCTGTTTGAATGATTTTTGGCAGAGTTGTGGCACTGTAAAGGTTTTAGTACACAAACCTTGTCAGGGCTTGTTCTCCTGAACCCCTGTCCAGATTTCAACGAAACAAGGCAATGATTATCAGTACCAAGTCTTATTGTACATGTCTTTGCCTTGTTCCGGTTGAGTGGTTTTTGGCAGAGTTACGGCCCTTTAAAGGTTTTAATACACAAACGTTTCTCCGACTAGTTCTCCTGAAACGCTGGCCGGATTTCAACGAGACTTGGCAAGGATGATCTGTACCAAGCCTAGTTGCGCATATTTTCGGCGTGTTCCGGTTAAAAAAAATTGACGGAGTTATGGTCCTTTAAAAATTGACTGATTTATGGCCCTTTAAAAATTTGTCCAGACTAGATCTCCTGAACCCCTAGTCTGATTTCAGCGAAACTTGCCAATGATATTCAGTACCAAGCCTAGTTGCGCATATTATCTTTGTGTTCCACGTGAATGATTTTTTGCGGATTTTTGGCCTTTTCCCCAGTGTGGGAGACATCTGTTTTTACTGAAAACAACCTTTAGTTATGATTTATTTTTAAATCGCCAAAAGTCTTGTTAAAATTAAAATTATTCATAACCTGTTTAATAAATTTTATACAGAATGGCAACTCCTTTACCTATATTTATGAAGTACAGCTTAGTCTAAGTTTAATTCAGCAGTATGATGGTCAAGATGTGATATTGAATCACTGTGATTGTTAGACGTGTAAAATTGATCTTTAAAGGGACTGGAGGCGATCTGGAAGAGAAATCAGGGCAAAATACAACTACAAGAGAAAACCATCATAAAGTGCTTCACTTTTATATGACATTCGCACATGCATTAAATAAGCTGCATATAAAGTTTGGTTGAATAAGTTGGTGGTCTGAGGCACCACAAAAAAAGTCGACCATCATACATAGCCTAAAATGTGCTGAAATTTTACTTTAAACATCAAACAAACAAGGAAATCAAACGAGAGCATAACAGAAACCTAATATGATTTTATTAATCTCTTTCCCGAACAGTTTGCACATACCTGAGATCCGGCTAGTCCAGCCACCGGAACTACGCTTCAAGAAGGACGCCAAGGTGACCTTGACCTTCAGTAACCCGGCCAACACCAACACCAAGATGCAGTTTGTCCAGGCGGAGGGAAACGCTGGTGAAATTGTCACTGCCAAGGTTAGTTTGTAACATTTACATTTATTAACTACTTGATGTCCACATGTCATCTCAGATGTATAGCATTATTTTAGTTTTCTGTTTATAATAGTCTCAAAATCATGTTTTTTGCTTTCATCAACACATTTATACTACGCATGTTGATATAATAGGATTACTATTAGAGTAACATGTTCTGGAATCTTGTATCACCCGCAGTGGACATGCAGAATCTCATGAGAATGATACTCGAGACTGATCCTCGAGATATTGCATATCCACAACAGGTGACACTAGCTTACAGAACAATTACCATAGTAATGACCTTATTTTAATACATTAAATGAGTTTGTGTATGATGTTAACCAAAATATTTTGCTTATTTGAAATTATGGCAAAACTTTAATGACATCATGACTCAGTGTCACCAGAGTTATTTTTGTGTTCTGAGTTTGTTTATATAAAAATAAGTGAGTCTGATCTTTCACCCATAGAAATGTAATAAAGAGAGGATATTTGTTTGTTTTGAGTAAATATAGGATTTATTTTCATCGAAAAGTGAAAAAACTTATATTTTCACGAGTGCTTTAGCATGAGTGAAAATATTTGAGTTTTCTCACCACGAGATGAATATAAATCCTATATTCCTGACAAACCTACAAATATTCTGTTAATTATTTACTCACAACCTGGAAATGTATGCAGAAAAAATATAATGCACCAAAACAATGACATCAGTAACGTCAACAACATTCAGGACTAACAGCACTATTATCTCCCTTGAATACACGTGCCCTACAGATGAAGGAGGTTTATAAAAAAAAAATAAGTTTGCTTTTCTACATGTTACAGGATACATCGATTTATCTTTACCAAGTTCTAAATCTACAGCATTTTACGAAGAGATCATAGAAAAATTCATGTTGATATAAGATTTCTAGCTAATTCTACACATCATGGGCCTAATCACCACGGGGTTGTATTTTTGTCAAAATTTTGATAGGTGTCACGCAAACATGAAATTTAAAAATTGTCAACCTGGTAAATAGTTGTTAGTGTTTTAAATTGCAGATATTGGATCAATGAAGAATTTAAGCATAAATACATGTTGTAAATTTTGTTTTATATCTCTATGTCACGAACAAAAACATTACAATGGGACCCTATGGAAAATTAACCGGTGTGAGACGTAAACAACGTCAGCACTTGCATGACATCATTTTGAGTGAAAATATGTAAATATGTTATATTTTCACATGTGAAATATAAACAATGAAAATATAAGGTTTTATTTTAATCATAAAATCCACTATTTCACTTGAAAGTATATAATAAATATTCTTATTAAAGTTTGTAAAAGGCAACGTCATCATTGATGGCATAACAAGCATAATGTGCTTAAATGACAAATATTAATCATTTCCCGTTGTTGTATTCACTAGCTTTACACTCTGCCTTTTCAGATTGAGCTCCCCAAGAAGGAGCTGGTACTCGCCCCTAAGGATGACGCTGCCATGTATGATGACATGCAGAACCAGCAGGAGTTCAAGGATGATTCTAGGTGAGTTGTGTCTGCATTGTCCCCACCCCCACATCCACCCACCCACCCATAAACACGCACTATAACTGGTCCTGACTTCAAGAGAATACGGCATAACTGTATATGCATTATAAAAACAGGGCTTGATTTAAAACTTATTGAAAATATAAAAAAAAAAAAATTTAACATCACAATCAACATGTCATGCAAATTCTAAACAATTGGGATAAAATCCTACTTCAATAGACCAGGCTTTAAAATATGAAAAGCAGTCATAGCCCTCAAATAGAGGTGGATGTAAATATTTTAGAATTTTGGGGCGTTTTTAGCCTTGGCTCATGCGAGTTTTTTCCATCACTATTTATCCAGCGTCTCTGTCTGTTCATTGCAAACTTGTGTTGCCTACTCTCTACTCCTCCAAAGCTATAAGATCCACGCTTGCCAAATTATGTGTGTAAGATCACTGCCATGTGAAGATGGGCAGATAAAGTTTGATTAAAATAACAAATTATTTCCCTTTATAGTTCTAACTCTTAATTTAAAATCTGTATTGTCTACTCGTCCAAAACTAGAAGTTGAACCACACCGGACCTGGTTTGCAATACCTCAACCAAGTAATGATGTATAGGAAGCAATGGTCGACGAATCGTAGTCGGATACTTTTTTACAGTTGTCAATTAAAGTAAATATTGTGAAATGTGTGTCGCTGACTCCTCAAAAAAATATAAGTGCTAACCTCACCAAACTTGGTGTGTGATCATTACCATGTAGTCATTGTAATCATGTGAAGAAGCAGAGGCAGACAAGACGGATAGAGCAGGGACAATAATTGATACTTTCTTAGCAAAATGTAATTTGAAACAGTTAGTAAACACATGCACACACACTTTGGAAAGTAAATTAGACTGTTCCTGTACCATACACAGACCACCATCTAGTAGTCCATTAGTAAACACAGGCACTCACACTTTGGAAAGTACATTAGACTGTTCCTGTACCATACACAGACCACCGTCTAGTAGTTGTCAGTGTGTCTTCAGATAAACGACTCTTTCTTCAGCTGCGGATAGCGTGGTGGACTTGAAATCCAGAGGACCTGGGTCCAAGTCCCACTGGTACCTCTGAGTTTTGTCAGTGTATTCTTTGGCAAGACACTTTCCCTCAGCCTCATCTGCCAATGGGGATGTAAACAGGGTAGTCCCAGTGTATTGGAGTCTAACCTGTGAGGAAGTCAAAAACTGATGAGAATCTATTCATTAGTACAAATAGGATACGGTTCCCTGATTTCTATTTATTCTTCCCCTCTCTCTCTGGCGTGGCTGTAAATAACCTATAATGTGTTAATGAGCCGTTAAATGGCATTCAATTCAAATTTAATCTACAGAGCTAGTTTCAATCATATTTAGGTGTTTCAGATATTTCTGATTAAAAGACCTCTTGCACTGTTCCATAAGCAGTTTCATATAAAACTCCAATTTCCAATTGAACATATGCGTAATTATGTTTATATTCGAAGATATTAGAAAGAACTTTTTTTAACCCGCCATCAACAGGCAAAGTTAACAACATGTTTACCATTTCCAAACCTACTGACAATGAGTTGTACATGTATATATAACTTATACACATATTTTGAAAATCCAAATGCTTCAGACACAATATAAACAGCTTTAACCAGACAGTCCGAAACTGGAACGTCGAATTTTACGCATATTCAATCTCATGTTTTTTGTGAATAACTCTTATACCTTTAAGCTGCATATATACATTATGATACAACCTGAACACCTGGATAGGGTTTGGATAAATGATTTTGTAGTGTAATTTTCCCATTATTTGCCAGGTTAGTGCCTTTAAAAAATTGGTTTGTGGAGACCTTATCAATGGAGTGTAAACTATTGTACTGTTTTATTGTTTTATTCTGTATCTTTTATGCTGGCTGTTATCTCCACTATGACACGTAGTTATGTGAACTCATTTTGCTATCTCTTACTGATCACTAAATTGTGTTGCTAGCCTTCAGCAATTATTAACAGTATTATCAGATAAAAACACAGATATAATGAAAGGTGACGGATAATAGTCACTGTTTTATAAAAAGTCATGATGGTTTTCCATCATGTTTACAGGTGAATATTTCCTAATAACTGTTGAGTGACCATTCTTTGCTTCATGTCAGTTATAAGCTACTAGTACATTACACAGTGATATAAAACGTTTGGTTACAAGCATTATAGATAGTTCCAATCTGTCAATCAAGCTCATATCCACCAGAGATTTAAGCCAATTAAATGTGCAATAGCTATTTACACCTGTACCAAAAGCACACGCTGTCCCACAAGCGAATGTAAAATGCAGTTAAGATGATAGGGCCTTCCTATTTGGTCAGATTGTTGTTCTGGCCCCGCCCTAGGGATCACAATTTTATTGTGCAAGAGTTATGTAGGAAAATCTTCAAAAAAGATCATCTCTGAATCTACAAGAGCTAGTGGCGTAATATTTTGCATGTAGCTTAAACCTATGGTACGCTAGCAAGTGTGATCTGTATGTGCCCTGGGGATTACAGTTTACATAGTTATATATGAAAATCTTTAAAAAAATCTTCTCTGAAGGTACAAGAGCTAGAGGTCTAATACTTTGCATGTAGCTTAAGCCTGTGGTCGTCTTCTCAAGATTGTTCAAATGTTGACTATGGGGTAAAATATGGTCTCGCCCCAGGGTCCATATAGGGAAAAACTTAAAAAATCTTTTTTATGCCCTCACCACCGAATGGTGAGGGGGCATAATTTGTAGCATTAGCAATGTCCGTCCGTCTTTCCGTCTGTCCCAAAAAGTTTGTGTGTCTATCTCTTCCCACACTTTTCACCCGATTGCTTCGAAACTTTACAGGATGCTTACCTATGATGTCAATATGTGCATATTGTTTTGTCGTCAAAATCGACCTAGTATTACTGGACTTGTCCTTTTTTCATCAATTTTAACAGTAAAATATCTTGTATGTCTATCTCCTCCCACAGTTTTTCCTCCGTTTCTTTTCAAACTTTACAGGATGCTTACCTATGATATCAAAATGTGCATTCGATTTGTCATCAAAAATCAACCCAGTAGTACCAGAGTTACTGTCCTTTTTTCCTCAAATTTTACGTTTTACAGCGATTGTTTTCCCATGGACACATTTCTAGTTTTACCAAGATTGTTCAAATAGTAACACTGTTGTCAGATTTAACCCTCCCCAGGGGTCGCAAATATAACATAGACTTACAAAGGAAAAAAATTGAAAAATCTTCTCTAAAACACAAGGCACAAAGCTTTGATATATTACATGCAGCATCAGCTTATGGCCAACTCTCTACCAATTTTGTTCAAATGATGACTCTGGGGGTCTCAGTTTTACTTACAGTTGTATTGGAAAAAATTTCTGAAACTACAAGAGCTAGAAGTTTGATATTATGCATATACCATGGTCCTCTACCAAGTTTATTCAAATAGCGACCCTGACATTAAATTTGTCCCCACCCCCAACAATAGCATATTTTACATGACTTATATAGAGAAACACCTTCTTCTTTGGGACCACAAGGTATAGAGCTGTCATATATTGCATGTAGGATAAGATTATTTGTCCTTTACCAATTTTGTTCAAATGGTGACACTGGTAAAATCCGGCTCCATCCTAGGTGTCATAGATTTCTATAGGAGTAGATTTATATAGGAGTTATATAGGAAAGTCTTTAAAAAATCTTCTTCTCTGAAACCACATGAGCTAGAGGTCTAATATTTTGCCTGTACCATAAGCTTATGGTCCTCTATCAAGTTTGTTCAAGTTGAGATTTGGCCACACCCCAGAAGTCACATTTTTTACATAGATTTATATAGGAAAAAAACTTAAAAGATTTTCTTCTGAAACCACAGTTACACACTTACTGAGCATGAACAGATGGATAAACCATCCAACACCATCGGCCTCCCGGGTCCGTCCCAACTCCTGAGGACATAGCTCTTGGGTCATAACATGGAATCCGTTGAGATCCACACCCTATAACTATATATACACTTACTGGGCATGAACAGAAGGAATCAAACCATCAAACTAGCATCGACCTAGGGGAAATAGCACTTGGATCATAACTTGGACATTTTGAGATCCCCACCCTAAAACCATATATATACACTTTCTTGGCATAAAGAGATGGACACCTCTCAGGGCCTTCCCTCTCAGGCCTTCCCAGGATTTTTTTAAGGGGTAGTGGCATTTAGCATGTGAGAGGGTGGGTGGGGTTGGGGGCTCCCCTGCTGCATGTCGATTTTTTTCTTCATGTTTTGAAGTAAAATACGGGTTTTGGCATACACCTGGCACATTTAAAACATTTTTTTAATATATCTACCAGTCTGCCATAGATAGTGCATGTATGACCATTTTTTATTTTTTATTTTTTTGGAAAAAGATGATCCACTCAACTTATACATCATTTCCTTTGCTGTTGCAGATTTTTAGCTCGACTATTCGAAGAAAAGAGAGCTTATGTAATCACCCCGGCGTCGGCGTTGGTGTCGCGTCGGCGTCCCACATCAAGGTTTACGTGTAAGCTGTGTTTACAAGTCTTTATCTCTTACATTTCTTATCTAGCACAACCAAATTTGTTCATGGGCTTCCTTATAGCATTATCTTAAGGGCTGCATAAGCAATTTTGGTTCCTGTAACCAATGGGCTCCATGGAACCCAAATTATGATAGCCCATAAAATGTGCCCCATTTCACATCAAATTTTGCGTGTAAGCTGTGTTTACAAGTCTATATCTCTTACAATTTCTTACCCTAGCACAACCAAATTTGGCCATTAGCTTCCTTATAGCATTATCGTAAGGGCTGCTTAAGTAATTTTGGTTCCTGTAACCCCTGGGCTCCCATGGAACCCAAATTCTGATAGCCCATAAAATATGTCTGTTTCACATCAAATTTTGCGTGTAAGCTGTGTTTACATCAAATTTTGCGTGTAAGCTGTGTTTACAGGTCTATAATCTCTTACAGTTCTTGTCCTAGCTGAACTAAATTTTGGAATTGGTTTCCTTATAGTATGTTGTAAATGGTGGATAAGTAATTTTATCTTCTGCAAATTCTGGGCTCCCATGGAACCCAAATTGTGATGGCCCATAAAATGTGCAATGAAGGCAGATCTAGGTTTGCATGTAAGCATGTATATATCTATAATTTTGGTTTGGGATTTGTTATAGCATTATGCATCTTATTACTTCACCCATATTGGGACATGGGCTCCCTCCTCTCCCACCCCCCACCCCACTCCCCTGCACAACTTTTTTTTTTTTTTTTTCATATTTCTGTGAACAACCCACTCCCGCCTCTCATCCCCGCTCCCGCCCCCCACCCCACCCCCACTTGAACTTTTTTTTTTTTTTTTTTACATATTTCTGTGTTTTTTTACATATAACACATATATGTTGCCCCCCCCCCCCCCCCCCCCCCCTAAACCCACTCCCCCTTCTCACATCCGCTCCCCCCCCCCCCCCCCCCCATCCCACCTCACTTGAAAATCTTTTTGTTTTTTACATATTTCTGTGTTGTTTTAGTCAATTCTTACACATAATTCACATTCTTACCCCCCCCCCCCCCCCCCCCCCCCCCACCCCCCCCCCCCCCCCCCCCCGACTTTTTTTATTTTTTTTTATTTTTACATATTTCTTTGTTGTTTTAAGCAATTCTTACACATATATGTTGCACCCACACACCCGCCGCCACCCACCACCCCACTTGAAACTTTTTTTTTTTACATATTTCTGTGTTGCTTTTGTCAATTATTTCACATATATGTCCGTCCCCCTGCCCCCCCTCCCCCCCCCCCCCCCCAAACAACCCATTCCCACCTCTCATCACGCTCCCGCCCCCCCACCCTAACCCCACTTGAAATTTTTTTCTTTTTTTTTACATATTTCTGTGTTGCTTTTGTCAATTCTTACACATATATGTTGCCTCCCCTCGAATTTTATTTTTATTTTTATTTATTATATATTTCTGTGTAGTTTTGGTCAGTTCTTACACATAGTTATGTTGTGCTCCCAACCCCACCCCACATTGTTGTAGCCTTGTTTGCTGATGGTATATACTAGCTATAAATTTATTATTCTCTGAGAAATTGAATAGTCGAGCTGCGCTGTTCTCCGACAGCTCTTGTTTTATCTTGTAAACACTTCATTATATATGTGGTGAAGTTTTTAAAGCAGGACTAATTATTTTATTTTTAAGTGAATAACATTTTTTTAAAATAACTTGTGTGAAAACGCGCAGTGTCGTGTGTTTTTTAAGCATCCGAAATAAGGACTATCCGGATTTACATAAACTTTTTACGCAGACATGTCTTACAATATCTTAACGTCTAAGTCACGTTTACTGCATCAAATCGTTAGCGCTTTCAAAAAAAAAGGCAGGAAACGGTTTATAAGTTTATTTAAATGTTATAAAATTGCTGTCTTTATTCATAATTAATCGTTTTAGTTTGAAACACGGAAGCAAATTCAAAACCGGAAGTAAACTAAATTTATAATCTGCAACCCCGAGATTCTTATAATTTTATGTTATTATCGAATAATTTGCATTTGTGAGGTTATTTTCTCATCATTATCTATTTAAAATGGCGATATTAATGGATGAAGTCACGTTAATTCAACGCTACAATAAAATATAACTTATAAGTAAATTATTTTCACATTTGATCGACGTAGCGAGTTCACAGGTCAAGTACGCATGTTTGAATTCTTGAATTAGACCTGTATCGCGGAGGTAATTAACACCTCTGCTCCTCTAATCCTTATGAGAACACTCCAATCAGGAGCTAAGGACGTATGCTTGTCAGGAGTTTATGCCTCAGGGTGTTATTTGGTCAGATATGTCATTAATTAAGACTGGGAAATGAATGTTTTGACCCACTTTTAAGGGATCGCGGCACGGTTTTAAAGGGTCGCGGTCAGATTAAGGGATTGCGGCATGTGTGTTTCAAAAGTTAAGGGATAACGGCGCCGCTACACCATAAATGGCTGGGGAAGGCCCTGCCTCTATCTAACCAGCATCAACCCTGGGGTTTATTCCTGCCACTGGGGACATAACCTCTAGGTTACTTGGAAACTGTTGAGATCCCCACCATATAACCATATATACACTTAATGGACATGAACAGAACGATACGTTACCATTCAACCAGCTTTGGCCCTGGGGTCCATCCCCACCCTTGGGGACATAGCACCTTGGTCATAACTTCGAAATGGTTGAGATACCCACCCTACAACCATATCATTTCCCTTTGAAAAAGTTTTAACCAGGAACTTAACCTTGCCTTTTACAAGTGAGTATGGCTAATAACTTTCAAAGTATTAGGTCTACAACAATGAAACTTTGAACACATCTTCAACATGATCCAATGAAAGGCCCATAACACTCCAATCATATGTTTTGAATAATTTCCCTTTGAAAAAGGTTTAACCTGGAACTTAACCTTGCCTTTTACAAGTGAGTATGGCTAATAACTTTCAAAGTATTAGCTCTACAACAATGAAACAATGGCGTATATGCCCCGCTAGGTGATGCTCTTGTATTTAGAAGTGATCGCTGGGTTCTAAACTATCAAATTTGAGATTTTATATCTCCCTGGAGTCAAAAATTGCCCTGCCCTGGGGGTCCAAAGTTTGCATTATAGGGATTTCACATATTTAGCATAGATATACATACATGGAAAAGGCATTAGCAGCACTTTCTCTGTAACCGCTGGATTAGTTTTGTATGAATGCTTCTGTATGTCTGCATACTGGAGTTCCTTACAGAAGAAAATAATAGGCCAAATAATTGGACTTTCAAAATGGCCCCCATTACTAAAGATAGCCAGAACCTTAAAAAATCTTCTCAAGAATCCCACCATAGATTTTGTCAATTCTTTTTTAGCTCTTCATTGGCTTATGTCATGGCAAAGTGTCTGCTGCCCATCGTCATTTGTCCGTCCGTTAACATTTTCTTCAAACAACTTCTTCTCTGAAACTGCTTGACAGATTTTAACCAAATTTGGTCTGAAGCTGCCTTATAAGGTCTTCTCTCAAGTTTGTTAAATGGTGGCATTGGGATCAAATTTTGCCCCGCCCATTTATCAGTTTTATTAAAAAAAAACACTTAGAAAATCTTCTTTTCCGAAACCGAAAGACCTAGAGGTCTGATATTTTGCTTGTAGCATTGTCTTATGGTCCTCTATCAAGTTTGTTCAAATGATGGGTGGTCATATATTTTACATAGAGTTATATATGGAAAACATAAAAAAAATCTTCTTCTCCGGAACTACAAGACCTAGAGGTCTGATATTTTGTATGTAGCATTGTCTTATGGTCCTCTGCCAAGTTTGTTCAAATGATGACCCTGGGATCATAAATGGCCCCGCCCGGGGCTCACATGCTTTACATAGAGGTATATAGAGAAAACCTTTAAAAAATCATCTTCTCCGAAACTACAAAACCCAGAGGTCTGATATTTTGTATGTAGCATTTTCTAATGATCCTCTGCCAAATTTGTTCAAATGATGACCTTGGGGTCATAGAAGGTCCCGCCTGGGGGTCACATACTTTACATAGAGGCATATACCTGGGGTCATAAATGGCCCTGCCCCCTGGGGGTCACAAGTTTTACATAGAGTTGTATAGGGACAATTTAAAAAATCTTCTCGAAAACTACAAGACCTGGAGGTTTGATATTTTGCATGTTAGATTGCCTTATGGTCCTCTACCAAGTTTGTTCAAATGATGACCCTGGGGTCATATATAAATGGCCCCGGGGGGTCTCATGTTTTACATAGAGTTAAGTAGGGAAAACATTAAAAATTCTTCATCTTTGAAACTACAAGAACTAGAGGTCTGATATTTTGTATGTAGCATTGTCTTATGGTCCTTTACCATGCTTGTTCATTGTGCATTTCATCGCCCTGTTCCAGTTGAAATATTTTTGGCAGTGTTATGGCCCTTTAAAGGTTTTAATACACAAACTTTGTCCAGACTAGTCTCTTCTGAATTCCTTACCGGATTTCAACGAATTTTGGCTGGGATGATGAGTACCAAGCTTAGTTGTGCGTGTCATCGCCGTATACTGGTTGAATGATTTTTGGCGGAGTTATGGCCCTTTTAAGGTTTTAATACACTATCTTTGTACAGACAAGTTCTCCAGAACAAATTTAAAATTCATCCCGCAGTCTTAATTGTGATGGGGGATAGTTTGTATCTTCAAACTAATGTTGTGTGAAAAATTATTAATGTTGATGTGTGTCCCTTTAAATCTAGCATGAGATTTGTAACACAAGTATAAGATACTGTTAATTCATTGCTGTAACCTTGTGCTTTACAAATCTGAAGGACATGTTATATACAAATCGTATACAATTAAGTGTTTATATCTGTATATTTGTATATGGTAAACCTTCAAGATATTGCAGCCTTGGTAGTTTAGTGGATAGGGCCTTGGCAGTTCAGTGGATAGGGCCTTGGTAGTTCAGTGGATGGGGCCTTGGTAGTTCAATGGATAAGGCCATGGTAGTCCAGTGGTTAGGGCCTGGTAGTCCAGTGGATAGGGCCTTGGTAGTTCAGTGGATAAGGCCTTGGTAGTTCAGTGGATAGGGCCTGGTAGTCCAGTGGATAGGGCCTTGGTAGTTCAGTGAATAAGGCCTTGGTAGTTCAGTGGAAGGGGCCTTGGTAGTTCAGTGGATAGGGCCTTGGTAGTTCAGTGGATAGGGCCTGGTAGTCCAGTGGATAGGGCCTTGGTAGTTAAGTGGATAGGGCCTTGGTATTTCAGTGGATAAGGCCTTGGTAGTTCAGTGGATAAGGGCCTTGGTAGTTCAGTGGATACGGCCTTGGTAGTTCAGTGGATAGGGCCTTGGTAGTTCAGTGGATAGGGCCTTGGCAGTTCAGTGGATAGGGCCTGGTAGTTCAGTGGATAGGGCCTGGTAGTCCAGTGGATAGGGCCTTGGTAGTTCAGTGGATAGGGCCTTGGTAGTCCAGTGGATAGGGCCTTGGTAGTTCAGTGGATAGGGCCTTGGTTGTTCAGTGGATAGGGCCTTGGTAGTTCAGTGGATAAGGTCTTGGTAGTTCAGTGGATAAGGCATTTGTAGTTCAGTGGATAGGGCCTTGGTAGTTCAGTGGATAGGGCCTTGGTAGTCCAGTGGATAGGGCCTTGGTAGTTCAGTGGATAGGGCCTTGGCAGTTCAGTGGATAAGGCCTTGGTAGTTCAGTGGATAGGGCCTTGGTAGTTCAGTGGATAGGGCATTCATTGGTAGTTCAGTGGATTGGGCCTTGGTAGTTCAGTGGATAGGGCCTTGGTAGTTCAGTGGATAGGGCCTTGGTAGTTCAGTGGATAGGGCCTTGGTAGTTCAGTGGATAAGGCCTTAATAGTTCAGTGGATAAGGCCTTGGCAGTTCAGTGGATAGGGCCTTGGCAGTTCAGTGGATAAGGGCCTTGGCAGTTCAGTGGATAAGGCATTGGTAGTTAAGTGGATAAGGCCTTGGCAGTTCAGTGGATAAGGCCTTGGTAGTTCAGTGGATAAGGCCTTGGTAGTTCAGTGGATAGGGCCTTGGTAGTTCAGTGGATAAGGCCTTAATAGTTCAGTGGATAGGGACTTGGCAGTCCATTGGATAGGGCCTTGGCAGCTCAGTGGATAAGGGCCTTGGTAGTTCAGTGGATAAGGCCTTGGTAGTTCAGTGGATAAGGCCTTGGTAGTTCAGTGGATAGGGCCTTCATAGTTCAGTGGATAGGGCCTTGGTAGTTCAGTGGATAAGGCCCTGGTAGTTCAGTGGATAGGGCCTTGGTAGTTCAGTGGATAGGGCCTTGGTAGTTCAGTGGATAAGGCCTTGGTAGTTCAGTGGATAGGGCCTGGTAGTCCAGTGGATAGGGCCTTGGTAGTTCAGTGGATAGGGCTTTGGTAGTTCAGTGGATAAGGCCTTGGTAGTTCAGTGGATAGGGCCTTGGTAGTTCAATGGATAGGGCCTTGGTAGTTCAGTGGATAGGGCCTTGGCAGTTCAGTGGATAGGGCCTTGGCAGTTCAGTGGATAAGGCCTTGGCAGTTCAGTGGATAGGGCCTTGGTTGTTCAGTGGATAGGGCCTTGGTAGTTCAGTGGATAAGGCCTTGGTAGTTCAGTGGATAGGGCCTTGGCAGTTCAGTGGATAGGGCCTTGGCAGTTCAGTGGATAAGGCCTTGGTAGTTCAGTGGATAGGGCCTTGGGAGTTCAGTGGATAAGGCCTTGGCAGTCCAGTGGATAGGGTCTTGGTAGTTCAGTTGATAGGGCCTGGTAGTCCAGTGGATAGGGCCTTGGTAGTTCAGTGGATAGGGCCTTTGTAGTTCAGTGGATAAGGCCTTGGTAGTTCAGTGGATAGGGCCTTGGCAGTTCAGTGGATAGGGCCTGTGTAGTTTATTGGATAATGCCTTGGTAGTCAATTGGATATGGCCTTGGCAGTTCAGTGGATAGGACCTTGGTAGTTCAGTGGATAGGGCCTTGGTAGTTCAGTGGATAAGGCCTTGGTAGTTCAGTGGATAGGACCTTGGCAGTTCAGTGGATAGGGCCTTGGTAGTTTAGTGGATAAGGGCCTTTGTAGTCAATTGGATATGGCCTTGGCAGTTCAGTGGATAGGACCTTGGTAGTTCAGTGGATAAGGCCTTCGTAGTTCAGTGGATAAGGCCTTGGCAGTTCAGTGGATAGGGCCTTGGTAGTTCAGTGGATAAGGGCTTGGTAGTCCAGTTGATAGGGTCTTGGTAGTTCAGTTGATAGGGCCTGGTAGTCCAGTGGATAGGGCCTTGGTAGTTCAGTGGATAGGGCCTTTGTAGTTCAGTGGATAAGGCCTTGGTAGTTCAGTGGATAGGGCCTTGGCAGTTCAGTGGATAGGGCCTTGGTAGTTTATTGGATAATGCCTTGGTAGTCAATTGGATATGGCCTTGGCAGTTCAGTGGAAAGGACCTTGGTAGTTCAGTGGATAGGGCCTTGGTAGTTCAGTGGATAAGGCCTTGGTAGTTCAGTGGATAGGACCTTGGCAGTTCAGTGGATAGGGCCTTGGTAGTTTAGTGGATAAGGGCCTTGGTAGTCAATTGGATATGACCTAGGCAGTTCAGTGGATAGGACCTTGGTAGTTCAGTGGATAAGGCCTTGGTAGTTCAGTGGATAAGGCCTTGGCAGTTCAGTGGATATGGCCTTGGTAGTTCAGTGGTTAAGGGCCTTGGTGGTCAATTGGATAGGGCCTTGGCAGTTCAGTGGATAGGGCCTTGGTAGTTCAGTGGATAAGGGCCTTGGTAGTCAATTGGATAGGGCCTTGGCAGTTCAGTGGATATGACCTTGGTAGTTCAGTGGATAGGGCATTGGTAGTTCAGTGGATAGGACCTTGGCAGTTCAGTGGATAGGGCCTTGGCAGTTAAGTGGATAGGGTGTCGGCAGTTCAGTGGATAGGGTGTTGGTAGTTCAGTGGATAGGGTTTTGGTAGTTTAGTGGATAAGGGCCTTGGTAGTCAATTGGATAGGGCCTTGGCAGTTCAGTGGATAGGACCTTGGTAGTTCAGTGGATAAGGCCTTGGTAGTTCAGTGGATAAGGCATTGGCAGTTCAGTGGATAGGGCCTTGGTAGTTCAGTGGATAAGGGCCTTGGTAGTCAATTGGATAGGCCCTTGTCAGTTCAGTGGATAGGGCCTTGGTAGTTCAGTGGATAAGGGCCTTGGTAGTCAATTGGATAGGGCCTTGGCAGTTCAGTGGATAGGACCTTGGTAGTTCAGTGGATAAAGCCTTGGTAGTTCAGTGGATAAGGCCTTGGCAGTTCAGTGGATAGGGCCTTGGTAGTTCAGTGGATAAGGCCTTGGTAGTTCAGTGGATAGGACCTTGGCAGTTCAGTGGATAGGGCCTTGGTAGTTCAGTGGATAAGGGCCTTGGTAGTCAATTGGATAGGGCCTTGGAAGTTCGGGGATAGGACCTTGGTAGTTCAGTGGATAAGGCCTTGGTAGTTCAGTGGATAAGGCCTTGGTAGTTCAGTGGATAGGGCCTTGGTAGTTCAGTGGATAAGGGCCTTGGTACTTCAGTGGATAGGGCCTTGGTAGTTCAGTGGATAGGGCATTGGTAGTTCAGTGGATAGGGCCTTGGTAGTTCAGGGGATAGGACCTTGGCAGTTCAGTGGATAAGGCCTTGGTAGTTCAGTGGATAAGGCCTTGGTAGTTCAGTGGATAGGACCTTGGCAGTTCAGTGGATAGGGCCTTGGCAGTTAAGTGGATAGGGTGTTGGTAGTTCAGTGGATAGGGTGTTGGTAGTTCAGTGGATAGGGTTTTGGTAGTTAGTGGATAAGGCCTTGGTAGTTCAGTGGATAGGGCCTTGGCAGTTCAGTGGATAGGGCCTTGGCAGTTCAGTGGATAGGGCCTTGGTAGTTCAGTGGATAGGGCCTTTGTAGTTCAGTGGTTAGGGCCTTGGCAGTTCAGTGGATAAGGCCTTGGCAGTTCAGTGGATAAGTCCTTGGTAGTTCAGTGGATAGGGCCTTGGTAGTTCAGTGGATAGGGCATTGGTAGTTCAGTGGATAAGGCCTTGGTAGTTCAGTGGATAAGGCCTTGGTAGTTCAGTGGATAAGGCCTTGGTAGTTCAGTGGATAGGGCCTTGGTAGTCCAGTGGATAGGGCCTTGGTAGTTCACTGGATAGGGCCTTGGTAGTTCAGTGGATAGGACCTTGGCAGTTCAGTGGATAGGGCCTTGGTAGTTCAGTGGATAGGGCCTTGGTAGTCCAGTGGATAGGGCCTTGGTAGTTCAGTGGATAGGGCCTTGGCAGTTCAGTGGATAAGGCCTTGGTAGTTCAGTGGATAGGGCCTTGGTAGTTCAGTGGATAGGGCATTCATTGGTAGTTCAGTGGATTGGGCCTTGGTAGTTCAGTGGATAGGGCCTTGGTAGTTCAGTGGATAGGGCCTTGGTAGTTCAGTGGATAGGGCCTTGGTAGTTCAGTGGATAAGGCCTTAATAGTTCAGTGGATAAGGCCTTGGCAGTTCAGTGGATAGGGCCTTGGCAGTTCAGTGGATAGGGCCTTGGTAGTTTATTGGATAATGCCTTGGTAGTCAATTGGATATGGCCTTGGCAGTTCAGTGGAAAGGACCTTGGTAGTTCAGTGGATAGGGCCTTGGTAGTTCAGTGGATAAGGCCTTGGTAGTTCAGTGGATAGGACCTTGGCAGTTCAGTGGATAGGGCCTTGGTAGTTTAGTGGATAAGGGCCTTGGTAGTCAATTGGATATGGCCTAGGCAGTTCAGTGGATAGGACCTTGGTAGTTCAGTGGATAAGGCCTTGGCAGTTCAGTAGATATGGCCTTGGTAGTTCAGTGGTTAAGGGCCTTGGTGGTCAATTGGATAGGGCCTTGGCAGTTCAGTGGATAGGGCCTTGGTAGTTCAGTGGATAAGGGCCTTGGTAGTCAATTGGATAGGGCCTTGGCAGTTCAGTGGATATGACCTTGGTAGTTCAGTGGATAGGCCATGGTAGTTCAGTGGATAGGACCTTGGCAGTTCAGTGGATAGGGCCTTGGCAGTTAAGTGGATAGGGTGTCGGCAGTTCAGTGGATAGGGTGTTGGTAGTTCAGTGGATAGGGTTTTGGTAGTTTAGTGGATAAGGGCCTTGGTAGTCAATTGGATAGGGCCTTGGCAGTTCAGTGGATAGGACCTTGGTAGTTCAGTGGATAAGGCCTTGGTAGTTCAGTGGATAAGGCATTGGCAGTTCAGTGGATAGGGCCTTGGTAGTTCAGTGGATAAGGGCCTTGGTAGTCAATTGGATAGGCCCTTGTCAGTTCAGTGGATAGGGCCTTGGTAGTTCAGTGGATAAGGGCCTTGGTAGTCAATTGGATAGGGCCTTGGCAGTTCAGTGGATAGGACCTTGGTAGTTCAGTGGATAAAGCCTTGGTAGTTCAGTGGATAAGGCCTTGGCAGTTCAGTGGATAGGGCCTTGGTAGTTCAGTGGATAAGGCCTTGGTAGTTCAGTGGATAGGACCTTGGCAGTTCAGTGGATAGGGCCTTGGTAGTTCAGTGGATAAGGGCCTTGGTAGTCAATTGGATAGGGCCTTGGAAGTTCAGTGGATAGGACCTTGGTAGTTCAGTGGATAAGGCCTTGGTAGTTCAGTGGATAAGGCCTTGGTAGTTCAGTGGATAGGGCCTTGGTAGTTCAGTGGATAAGGGCCTTGGTACTTCAGTGGATAGGGCCTTGGTAGTTCAGTGGATAGGGCATTGGTAGTTCAGTGGATAGGGCCTTGGTAGTTCAGGGGATAGGACCTTGGCAGTTCAGTGGATAAGGCCTTGGTAGTTAAGTGGATAGGGTGTCGGCAGTTCAGTGGATAGGGTATTGGTAGTTCAGTGGATAGGGTTTTGGTAGTTTAGTGGATAAGGGCCTTGGTAGTCAATTGGATAGGGCCTTGGCAGTTCAGTGGATAGGACCTTGGTAGTTCAGTGGATAAGGCCTTGGTAGTTCAGTGGATAAGGCATTGGCAGTTCAGTGGATAGGGCCTTGGTAGTTCAGTGGATAAGGGCCTTGGTAGTCAATTGGATAGGCCCTTGTCAGTTCAGTGGATAGGGCCTTGGTAGTTCAGTGGATAAGGGCCTTGGTAGTCAATTGGATAGGGCCTTGGCAGTTCAGTGGATAGGACCTTGGTAGTTCAGTGGATAAAGCCTTGGTAGTTCAGTGGATAAGGCCTTGGCAGTTCAGTGGATAGGGCCTTGGTAGTTCAGTGGATAAGGCCTTGGTAGTTCAGTGGATAGGACCTTGGCAGTTCAGTGGATAGGGCCTTGGTAGTTCAGTGGATAAGGGCCTTGGTAGTCAATTGGATAGGGCCTTGGAAGTTCAGTGGATAGGACCTTGGTAGTTCAGTGGATAAGGCCTTGGTAGTTCAGTGGATAAGGCCTTGGTAGTTCAGTGGATAGGGCCTTGGTAGTTCAGTGGATAAGGGCCTTGGTACTTCAGTGGATAGGGCCTTGGTAGTTCAGTGGATAGGGCATTGGTAGTTCAGTGGATAGGGCCTTGGTAGTTCAGGGGATAGGACCTTGGCAGTTCAGTGGATAAGGCCTTGGTAGTTCAGTGGATAAGGCCTTGGTAGTTCAGTGGATAGGACCTTGGCAGTTCAGTGGATAGGGCCTTGGCAGTTAAGTGGATAGGGTGTTGGTAGTTCAGTGGATAGGGTGTTGGTAGTTCAGTGGATAGGGTTTTGGTAGTTAGTGGATAAGGCCTTGGTAGTTCAGTGGATAGGGCCTTGGCAGTTCAGTGGATAGGGCCTTGGCAGTTCAGTGGATAGGGCCTTGGTAGTTCAGTGGATAGGGCCTTTGTAGTTCAGTGGTTAGGGCCTTGGCAGTTCAGTGGATAAGGCCTTGGCAGTTCAGTGGATAAGTCCTTGGTAGTTCAGTGGATAGGGCCTTGGTAGTTCAGTGGATAGGGCATTGGTAGTTCAGTGGATAAGGCCTTGGTAGTTCAGTGGATAAGGCCTTGGTAGTTCAGTGGATAAGGCCTTGGTAGTTCAGTGGATAGGGCCTTGGTAGTCCAGTGGATAGGGCCTTGATAGTTCACTGGATAGGGCCTTGGTAGTTCAGTGGATAGGACCTTGGCAGTTCAGTGGATAGGGCCTTGGTAGTTCAGTGGATAGGGCCTTGGTAGTCCAGTGGATAGGGCCTTGGTAGTTCAGTGGATAGGGCCTTGGCAGTTCAGTGGATAAGGCCTTGGTAGTTCAGTGGATAGGGCCTTGGTAGTTCCGTGGATAGGGCATTCATTGGTAGTTCAGTGGATTGGGCCTTGGTAGTTCAGTGGATAGGGCCTTGGTAGTTCAGTGGATAGGGCCTTGGTAGTTCAGTGGATAGGGCCTTGGTAGTTCAGTGGATAAGGCCTTAATAGTTCAGTGGATAAGGCCTTGGCAGTTCAGTGGATAGGGCCTTGGCAGTTCAGTGGATAAGGGCCTTGGCAGTTCAGTGGATAAGGCATTGGTAGTTAAGTGGATAAGGCCTTGGCAGTTCAGTGGATAAGGCCTTGGTAGTTCAGTGGATAAGGCCTTGGTAGTTCAGTGGATAAGGCCTTAATAGTTCAGTGGATAGGGACTTGGCAGTCCATTGGATAGGGCCTTGGCAGCTCAGTGGATAAGGGCCTTGGTAGTTCAGTGGATAAGGCCTTGGTAGTTCAGTGGATAAGGCCTTGGTAGTTCAGTGGATAGGGCCTTCATAGTTCAGTGGATAGGGCCTTGGTAGTTCAGTGGATAAGGCCCTGGTAGTTCAGTGGATAGGGCCTTGGTAGTTCAGTGGATAGGGCTTTGGTAGTTCAGTGGATAAGGCCTTGGTAGTTCAGTGGATAGGGCCTGGTAGTCCAGTGGATAGGGCCTTGGTAGTTCAGTGGATAGGGCTTTGGTAGTTCAGTGTATAAGGCCTTGGTAGTTCAGTGGATAGGGCCTTGGTAGTTCAATGGATAGGGCCTTGGTAGTTCAGTGGATAGGGCCTTGGCAGTTCAGTGGATAGGGCCTTGGCAGTTCAGTGGATAGGGCCTTGGCAGTTCAGTGGATAAGGCCTTGGCAGTTCAGTGGATAGGGCCTTGGTTGTTCAGTGGATAGGGCCTTGGTAGTTCAGTGGATAAGGCCTTGGTAGTTCAGTGGATAGGGCCTTGGCAGTTCAGTGGATAGGGCCTTGGCAGTTCAGTGGATAAGGCCTTGGTAGTTCAGTGGATAGGGCCTTGGCAGTTCAGTGGATAAGGCCTTGGCAGTCCAGTGGATAGGGTCTTGGTAGTTCAGTTGATAGGGCCTGGTAGTCCAGTGGATAGGGCCTTGGTAGTTCAGTGGATAGGGCCTTTGTAGTTCAGTGGATAAGGCCTTGGTAGTTCAGTGGATAGGGCCTTGGCAGTTCAGTGGATAGGGCCTGTGTAGTTTATTGGATAATGCCTTGGTAGTCAATTGGATATGGCCTTGGCAGTTCAGTGGATAGGACCTTGGTAGTTCAGTGGATAGGGCCTTGGTAGTTCAGTGGATAAGGCATTGGTAGTTCAGTGGATAGGACCTTGGCAGTTCAGTGGATAGGGCCTTGGTAGTTTAGTGGATAAGGGCCTTTGTAGTCAATTGGATATGGCCTTGGCAGTTCAGTGGATAGGACCTTGGTAGTTCAGTGGATAAGGCCTTCGTAGTTCAGTGGATAAGGCCTTGGCAGTTCAGTGGATAGGGCCTTGGTAGTTCAGTGGATAAGGGCTTGGTAGTCCAGTGGATAGGGTCTTGGTAGTTCAGTTGATAGGGCCTGGTAGTCCAGTGGATAGGGCCTTGGTAGTTCAGTGGATAGGGTCTTTGTAGTTCAGTGGATAAGGCCTTGGTAGTTCAGTGGATAGGGTCTTGGCAGTTCAGTGGATAGGGCCTTGGTAGTTTATTGGATAATGCCTTGGTAGTCAATTGGATATGGCCTTGGCAGTTCAGTGGATAGGACCTTGGTAGTTCAGTGGATAGGGCCTTGGTAGTTCAGTGGATAAGGCCTTGGTAGTTCAGTGGATAGGACCTTGGCAGTTCAGTGGATAGGGCCTTTGTAGTTTAGTGGATAAGGGCCTTGGTAGTCAATTGGATATGGCCTAGGCAGTTCAGTGGATAGGACCTTGGTAGTTCAGTGGATAAGACCTTGGTAGTTCAGTGGATAAGGCCTTGGCAGTTCAGTGGATATGGCCTTGGTAGTTCAGTGGTTAAGGGCCTTGGTGGTCAATTGGATAGGGCCTTGGCAGTTCAGTGGATAGGGCCTTGGTAGTTCAGTGGATAAGGGCCTTGGTAGTCAATTGGATAGGGCCTTGGCAGTTCAGTGGTTATGACCTTGGTAGTTCAGTGGATAGGGCATTGGTAGTTCAGTGGATAGGACCTTGGCAGTTCAGTGGATAGGGCCTTGGCAGTTAAGTGGATAGGGTGTCGGCAGTTCAGTGGATAGGGTGTTGGTAGTTCAGTGGATAGGGTTTTGGTAGTTTAGTGGATAAGGGCCTTGGTAGTCAATTGGATAGGGCCTTGGCAGTTCAGTGGATAGGACCTTGGTAGTTCAGTGGATAAGGCCTTGGTAGTTCAGTGGATAAGGCATTGGCAGTTCAGTGGATAGGGCCTTGGTAGTTCAGTGGATAAGGGCCTTGGTAGTCAATTGGATAGGCCCTTGTCAGTTCAGTGGATAGGGCCTTGGTAGTTCAGTGGATAAGGGCCTTGGTAGTCAATTGGATAGGGCCTTGGCAGTTCAGTGGATAGGACCTTGGTAGTTCAGTGGATAAAGCCTTGGTAGTTCAGTGGATAAGGCCTTGGCAGTTCAGTGGATAGGGCCTTGGTAGTTCAGTGGATAAGGCCTTGGTAGTTCAGTGGATAGGACCTTGGCAGTTCAGTGGATAGGGCCTTGGTAGTTCAGTGGATAAGGGCCTTGGTAGTCAATTGGATAGGGCCTTGGAAGTTCAGTGGATAGGACCTTGGTAGTTCAGTGGATAAGGCCTTGGTAGTTCAGTGGATAAGGCCTTGGTAGTTCAGTGGATAGGGCCTTGGTAGTTCAGTGGATAAGGGCCTTGGTACTTCAGTGGATAGGGCCTTGGTAGTTCAGTGGATAGGGCATTGGTAGTTCAGTGGATAGGGCCTTGGTAGTTCAGGGGATAGGACCTTGGCAGTTCAGTGGATAAGGCCTTGGTAGTTCAGTGGATAAGGCCTTGGTAGTTCAGTGGATAGGACCTTGGCAGTTCAGTGGATAGGGCCTTGGCAGTTAAGTGGATAGGGTGTTGGTAGTTCAGTGGATAGGGTGTTGGTAGTTCAGTGGATAGGGTTTTGGTAGTTAGTGGATAAGGCCTTGGTAGTTCAGTGGATAGGGCCTTGGCAGTTCAGTGGATAGGGCCCTGGCAGTTCAGTGGATAGGGCCTTGGTAGTTCAGTGGATAGGGCCTTTGTAGTTCAGTGGTTAGGGCCTTGGCAGTTCAGTGGATAAGGCCTTGGCAGTTCAGTGGATAAGCCCTTGGTAGTTCAGTGGATAGGGCCTTGGTAGTTCAGTGGATAGGGCATTGGTAGTTCAGTGGATAAGGCCTTGGTAGTTCAGTGGATAAGGCCTTGGTAGTTCAGTGGATAAGGCCTTGGTAGTTCAGTGGATAGGGCCTTGGTAGTCCAGTGGATAGGGCCTTGGTAGTTCACTGGATAGGGCCTTGGTAGTTCAGTGGATAGGACCTTGGCAGTTCAGTGGATAGGGCCTTGGCAGTTCAGTGCATAGGGCCTTGGTAGTTCAGTGGATAGGGCCTTGGTAGTTCAGTGGATAGGGCCTTGGCAGTTCAGTGCATAGGGCCTTGGCAGTTCAGTGCATAGGGCCTTGGCAGTTCAGTGGATAGGGCCTTGATAGTTCAGTGGATTGGGCCTTGGCAGTTCAGTAGATAGGGCCTTGGCAGTTCAGTGGATAGGGCCTTGGTAGTTCAGTGGATAGGGCCTTGGCAGTTCAGTGGATAGGGCCTTGGCAGTTCAGTGGATAGGGCCTTGGCATTTTAGTGGATAGGGTTTTGGTAGTTCAGTGGATAGGGCCTGGTAGTTCAGTGGATAAGGGCCTTGGTAGTTCAGTGGATAGGGCCTTGGTAGTTCAGTGGATAGGGCCTTGGAAGTTCAGTGGATAGGGCCTTGGCAGTTCAGTGGATAGGGCCTTGGTAGTTCAGTGGATAGGGCCTTGGCAGTTCAGTGGATAGGGCCTTGGTAGTTCAGTGGATAAGGCCTTGAGCTTTAGAGCTTCAGACCTCTGCCCCACTTGGGTTTGTCCCTGGCCTTGGCAGTTAAGTGGATAGGATATCGGCAGTTCAGTGGATAGGGTGTTGGTAGTTCAGTGGATAGGGTTTTGGTAGTTCAGTGGATAGGGCCTTGGTAGTTCACTGGATAGGGCCTTGGCAGTTCAGTGGATAGGGCCTTGGTATTGCAGTGGATAGGGCCAGGTAGTTCAGTGGATAGGGCCTTGGTAGTTCAGTGGATAGGGCCTTGGTAGTTCAGTGGATAGGGCCTTGGCAGTTCAGTGGATAAGGCCTTGGTAGTTCAGTGGATAAGGCCTTGGTAGTTCAGTGATAGGGCTTGGTAGTTCAGTGGATAGGGCTTTGGCAGTTCAGTGGATAGGGCCTTGGCAGTTCAGTGGATAGGGCCTTGGCAGTTCAGTGGATAGGGCCTTGGTAGTTATGTGGATAGGCCTTGGTAGTTCAGTGGATAGGGCATTGGCAGTTCAGTGGATAAGGCCTTGGTAGTTCAGTGGATAGGGCCTTGCAGTTCAGTGCATAGGGCCTTGGCAGTCCATTGGATAGGGCCTTGGTAGTTCAGGGCATGGGGCATTGGCAGATCAGTGGATAAGGCCGATAGTTCAGTGGATAGGGCCTGGTTGTCCGGTGGATAGGGCCTTGGTAGTTCAGTGGATAAGGCCTTGGTAGTTCAGTGGATAGGGCCTGGTAGTCCAGTGGATAGGGCCTTGGTAGTTCAGTGGATAGGGCCTTGGCAGTTCAGTGCATAGGGCCTTGGTAGTTCAGTGGATAGGGCCTTGGTAGTTCAGTGGATAGGGCCTTGGCAGTTCAGTGCATAGGGCCTTGGCAGTTCAGTGCATAGGGCCTTGGCAGTTCAGTGGATAGGGCCTTGATAGTTCAGTGGATTGGGCCTTGGCAGTTCAGTAGATAGGGCCTTGGCAGTTCAGTGGATAGGGCCTTGGTAGTTCAGTGGATAGGGCCTTGGCAGTTCAGTGGATAGGGCCTTGGCAGTTCAGTGGATAGGGCCTTGGCATTTTAGTGGATAGGGTTTTGGTAGTTCAGTGGATAGGGCCTGGTAGTTCAGTGGATAAGGGCCTTGGTAGTTCAGTGGATAGGGCCTTGGTAGTTCAGTGGATAGGGCCTTGGAAGTTCAGTGGATAGGGCCTTGGCAGTTCAGTGGATAGGGCCTTGGTAGTTCAGTGGATAGGGCCTTGGCAGTTCAGTGGATAGGGCCTTGGTAGTTCAGTGGATAAGGCCTTGAGCTTTAGAGCTTCAGACCTCTGCCCCACTTGGGTTTGTCCCTGGCGGGGGCATGTCTGGTGGAACATGTCAACCTTTTTCTCTTCCTTCTTTGAGGTTGCTGTCCCATTATATAGAGGATCTTACATGAGTACTCATTCATTATTGAATTAATTAAAAGAGTTGGCAAAATGATATAATGCCAGGCTCTTGCCTAGCATTATTAGCTCTACTGATCAGAGATCAGCAGAGCTTATGCCGTGGTGCGGCGTCCGTCGTCCGTCCGTCCGTCCGTCTGTCCGTCCGTCCGTCTGTCCGTTAACTTTTATTTGTAGCGACTACTCCTCTGAAACTACTGGATGGATATTCATAAAACTTTACAGAAATGTTGCCCATGAAGTCTAGTTGATCCTAGCAAAAATTCATGTTGATGTGAAATCCAAGATGGCCACCAAAGCTAAAAATAGATTTTTTAAATTCAAGTTTGTAGCGACTACTTCTTGAAAACTATAAGTGATATTGATATGGGACTTTTTCTAAAATGATCAGCATGACATGATGTTGATCCTTGTCGGAAATCGTTTTGATTTGATGTTAAACATGGCTGCCAGCGGCCATCTTTGTTTACATAGAGTTATATAATGAAAACTTGTAGCGACTACTCCTCTGAAACTACTAGACGGATTTTCATGAAACTTCACAGGAATGTTGCTCTTGATGTCTAAATGATCCTAGCAAAATTTCAGGTCGGCCGGAAATTCAAGATGGCCGCCACGGCTAAAAATAAATTTTCAAAATACAAGTTTGTAGCGACTACTTCTTGAAAACTATAAGTGATATTGATATGGGACTTTTTCTAAAATGATCAGCATGACATGATGTTGGTCCTTATCAAAAATCGTTTTGATTCGACATTAAACGTGGCTGCCAGCGGCCATCTTTGTTTACATAGAGTTATATAGTAAAAACTTGTAGCGACTACTCCTCTGAAACTACTTGACGGATTGTCATGAAACTTTACAGGAATGTTGCTCTTGATGTCTAATTGATCCTAGAAAAATTTCAGGTCGGCCGGAAATTCAAGATGGCCGTCACAGCTAAAAATAGATTTTAAAAAATAAGTTTGTAGCGACTACTTCTTGAAAACTATAAGTGATATTGATATGGGACTTTTTCTAAAATGATCAGCATGACATGATGTAGATCCTTGTGGAAAATTATTTTGATTCGACGTTAAACATGGCTGCCAGTGGCCATCTTTGGTTACATAGAGTTATATAGTAAAAACTTGTAGCGACTACTCCTCTGAAACTACTTGGCGGATTGTCATGAAACCTCACAGGAATGTTGCTCTTGATGTCTAATTGATTCTAGAAAAATTTCAGGTCGGCCGGAAATTCAAGATGGCCGTCACAGCTAAAAATAGATTTGTAAAAAATAAGTTTGTACAGACTACTTCTTGAAAACTATAAGTGATATTGATATGGGACTTTTTCTAAAATGATCAGCATGACATGATGTAGATCCTTGTGGAAAATTATTTTGATTCGATGTTAAACATGGCTGCCAGTGGCCATCTTTGGTTACATAGAGTTATATAGTAAAAACTTGTAGCGACTACTTCTCTGAAACTACTTGACGGATGTTCATGAAACTTCACAGGAATGTTGCTCTTGATGTCTAGTTGATCCTAGAAAAATTTCAGGTCGGCCGGAAATTCAAGATGGACGCCACAGCTAAAAAAAGATTTAAAATAAATAAGTTTGTAGCGCCTACTTCTTCAAAACAATAAGAGATATTGATATGGGACTTTTTCTAAAATGATCAGTATGACATGATGTTGGTCCTTGTGGAAAATTATTTTGATTCGACGTTAAACATGGCTGCCAGTGGCCATCTTTGGTTACATAGAGTTATATAATGAAAACATGTAGCGACTACTTCTCTGAAACTACTTGACGGACTTTCATGAAACTTCACAGGAATGTTGCTCTTAATGTCTTATTGATCTTAGCAAAATTTCAGGTCGGCCGGAAATTCAAGATGGCCGCCAGGGTTAAAAATAGATTTTCAAAAAACAAGTCTGTAGCGACTACTTCCTGAAATCAAAATCAATCAGTAGAGCTTCAAGGTCATTGACCTCTTGTATTGTTTTTGCTAACGAGTTTAATAAATTCAATAATGAATGAAAATGAATGTTAGATTCTATTTATCACATAACTCACATATTGACTTTAATTACATTTTGCCTGTCGCTTTAACACACAAAATTAACATAAACTGTGGGAATTTGATCATAGTCATTATTGATTTTTTTTTGACAGCGCGTACTAGGCTTATTTCCATAGTTATATAACTAGTTGTATATTGAAAACATAGTATGGTGTTATTTCACTCCCACGTCATAAGTTATGTGATAAAACCTTATATAGATTAGTTAACTAGATGTAAAGCCACATTTCGGGATACTACAATTTAATCTTGTGATTAGTAAAGTGGTCCAATATTCAAGTTTTTTCGAAGATACTTGACCTTTAACCTTTTTGGTTACTACTTCTTTAACATATTTATAGCAGTTATGATATTTCATGTGAAATCTTTGTTGCAATGCAGAGGTCTATTTACTCAATTTCATTATGACTCTGAATCATTGTTTTGAGTCATTTTGTTGCTAGCTTGATAGGGAAATATTTCTGTGTTTAGTATTACACCTCTTTCCATAAATAGAAATGTTTAGTTAAAACCTTCAAACAATAACGGTCAATAAATAAAAATTACAAATAGTAACTGTAAAGAAATTCTATTTTTATTCAATTCACCTGTTTAATGATTTGTCCATGTCAAGTTGCTAAGTGTGGAAGTGGTTACCTCCCTGTAAACCAAACAAATACACACTGATGAATGAATCAATATGGTTTCTGTTTGTATAAGATAGTGTTATTACTATGGTCTGATGGTGTGTAGTGCAGAAATATATCGCATGGTTAGAAGTTAGGTATTCCCAAATATTAGACTAAAAGCTGTAATTTGAATATAGTACTTGTAATTTGCTACCATATATACTGATACATGTACCGCCACTCACCGATAACATGTTTCTTGTAATTCATGGGAAGTTTACTATGTTACATGATACAGCTTCCCCCATTCAAAACATCTGATGCATAGTGAAATACCCCATATATGGATGTCGTATAGCGTTCTTGTTCATATATGGTATCAGTTAAAAATAAAGTAAGAACCCGGTAGTCTCATAGTAATACCTCTATGTGATTCCTTATAGGAGCAAATAGTTTTATCAGAAATAAATGCCAGAAATTGTTTAAGTGGCAAATGTATGACATATATATAAAATGTATTTATAAAAAAGAGTGTAAAATCCCATTCCTTCAAGTTGTCTTTTGTAAAAAATTATTCATTCAAGTCTGAAGGAATTAACCAAAATAAAGAAATCACTCAATAAAACACTAATATGAATGAACAGAATGTAAATTAAAATGTCGGGTCATTACTTAAATATGGAAATTAAGGAACCTTATAGATAGATCAGTGTGTGTCGGTGCATTTTGAAATATAATAATAGATAAAAACACCTGATTTGACAAATGACATATTTATAAATATGTACAATAACACTAAAATGTTAACAAAATTGGTTTTGCTAAGAATACATGTAGGGGAAACATATCAGACTGACTGCATGTTTTTTTCATTTACATTTTTGTTATCATTTTTTGAAATGAAACACAGTTTATTTAAAGAATTGTTATCTTCTATTCGTTCAACAAATAAAAAGCAAAATTTGTTGTTTTCAAACTGGCAGTCAAAAGATTATGATCAAAATATTTCTATCATGTAGGAAACCAAACTGTATTAGTCATGCATAATCTTTTGTTTTTTTCAGTGTGGTAGCATTCCGTAAAGCCAACAAGATTGGAGTGATATTCAAAGTCACACCACTAGTACAGGAGGGGGATGTGCAGGTTCGTAGTACTTGTTGGTTAACTGAAGCACAGAAAATGTTCTAATTTGAAGCAGAGAAAATGTTCTAGTTAAGCACCAGGAAATGTTCTAATTTTAAGCGCAGAAAATGTTCTGGTTAAGCACCTGGAAGTGTTATTATTTTAGCACAGAAAGTGTTGTTATTTTAAGCACAGAAAATGTTAATTTTAGACACAGAAGATGTTCTAATTTGAAGCACAGCAATATTCTAATTTTAATTGCAGAAAATATTATAGATTTAGATGCAGAAAATGTTCTGATTTGAAGCACATAAAGTGTTCTAATTTTAAGCACAAAAAATGTTCTAATTTTAAGCACAGAATGTGATATTATTTTAAGTGCAGAACATGTTCTAATTTTAAGCACAGAAAATGTTCTAACTTTAAGCACAGACAGTTTTCCAATTTTAAGCACAGAAACTGTTATAATTTTAGACACAGAAAATGTTGTAATTTGAAGCACATAAAATGTTCTAGTTAAGCACAGAAAATGTTCTAATTTTAAGCACAGACAATTTTCCAATTTTAATCACAAAAACTGTTATAATTTTAGATAAAGACAATGTTGTAGAAAATGTTCGATTTTAAGCACAGAAAATGTTCGAATTTTAATTGCAAAAAATGTAACAGATTTAGACACAGAAAATGTTCTGATTTGAAACACAGAAAATGTTCGAATTTTAAGCACAATTTTTTTTTAATTTTAAGCACAGAATGTGATCTAATTTTAAGGACAGAACATGTTCTAATTTTAAGCACAGAAAATGTTCTAATTTTAAGCACAGAAACTGTTATAAACACAGAAAATGTTGTAATTTGAAGCACATAAAATGACCTACTTAAGCACACTGAGAAAATGTTCTGATTTTAAGCACAGAAAATGTTCTAATTTTAAACTGAAACTGTTGTAATTTTAGACACAGAAAATGTTGTAATTTTAAGCACATACAATGTTCTATTTAAGCACCAGAAAGTTTCTAATGTTTAGCACAAAACAAGTTCTAATTTTAAGCACAGAAAATGGCCATCGAAAAAAAAATCTCAGTTTAAATTTCTTATTATTTATCTTTTTTGAAATTATTTGAATATTTAAGTACTTGAACATGTTTGAACAATACAACACTGTGTATATTCTGGTGAAAGTGACAGTTGTTCAATGATTAGTTATTATTATTATTATTCAAAATAGTATTCTGCTCAGTTTAATTTTTACTAAATACAAAACTAGAAAATGTGTCTATGGATGCCGTCTTCGCTGTCAGATACATTAGTTCAATTTAAAAATGTGCTTGAATGTAAACGTTTTTCCAAACAGACGGACAAGGGTAACACTTAATACCCATTCCACTTTTGCAGCAGGGCATAAAACACAACTAAAGAATAATTTGGTCAAACTATCCCAACCATGGAATGTGTGGTTTAATTAACGATATTTTTTCTTTAGTATCACAGAGAGTTGAGTGTATGGTATTTTAAACTGAATGCAAGTCACATGGATTTGAATTTGTTATCTTGAATGTGATTTATGATTAATAGATCTTCTCCACTTGCAAATAAATATTTTTCATAATACATGGCAAATATTTCCCATTGGGCATTCTTCTGTATATCTGCGGTGTCCTTTTCACTGGTTTTCATACATGCATGTGTGATAAGTGAAGTTTTATGTTACATTTATTCCAGGTATGTTTCATGTTGAAGCACAACTACCGCAACACAGCGACGGCACTGCCTAGCGAGAACCAGGAGCCCCAGATAGTGTGGCTCGAACATCGCGTCAACATCAACCTCGGACCCGTTCAGCCATCAAAATAATGATCATACTCGGTATGATCTATAGAAGTCTTGATATGAAGCTGATGTGTAATTTAAATTTTACATTTTTTTGTTTTAATGGGAAAATTCAAATGATTTTCCAGGTTTTAAGTTATATAACATGGAAAAAAGTTCTCGTTTGCAACTGTTATGTATGAATATTGGGCATTTGCAGCAAATCATAAATTGTACCAGCATCGAGGCAAATGAAAAAAGCTGCAAATATGTTTTAATGATATTCTTATTATACTGATATCTTGCACTTGGTTAAAGACTTCCAAGTACAAATTGCTCTTTACATGAAAAATTGTTCAAGAGCTTGCCATGTAGCGGAAGTCCAGCAAGCAGTTCAGACTATCTCACAACGGTTGTCTGCATCTGTTTTCAGAGACTCCGTGGCTGGGATAGTAAAGAACCTGTGCCTAAAACTTCCTTGCCTGTCACCGCTGCGGGTTCGAATTCCACTGGGAGCTTGACTTGTCAAGTGAGAAAGTGTTGATTCTTATGGATGGCGGGAGATATACAGTACTGGTACTACCCACGAAAATCGGGGTGTTCTGCCTCTACCACAAAATAATTTACCATCATATATGGCATAGCATGTACGAATAAATAATGATGTAAAACATCATTCAAACAAATTATCTTCAGAGATTTTACCAAGGCCTGTTATTGTTTGTTAGTTATATACAAGTGAGTACAATACAGTAGGATTATTACTGGAATAGCGTTTTCAGGAAGCTTGTTTCTTGCATATCTGATAAGGGTATCCGCGTTTTACATGGGAGATGGAAAGTCTTATCTTTATGGGTACAGATAAAAGTCACACGCATCAATAATAACGTCAATAACGTGAACAGATGTATGACATCGTTGTGTGAAAAAAAAAGTAAAACGTTACTTATTGGCGACGTCAACGCACAAAATGTCAATGCTATGCAAGAAAAAGAATCGGGATGGGTATCCGGTTCAGATTGGGAATTCCAACCCTCAGTATAATTGTTTTTATCAGAACCGAGGCTCTGCTGAGGTTCCGATTAAAACAATTATACCTCGTGTTGGAATTCCCGATCTTTTCCGGATACCCATGAAAGATTCTTATAATCTTCTCTAGTGGACATGCTATATCTGCAGGATCTCACGAGACACTTTATATTCCTGCATACGAATGCTCTAAAAATTCTCATCATACACAGGTCTCATACATGTGATACCTCACGGCGTGACATGAAATCTCACGGAATTCTAACCCTCCTCCCGGCCCCACGGAATTGTGTGAAAAACTCCCGTAAAATTACTAAAATAGTTTTTTGTATGTTAGCAGATGTTGCTTCTAAAAATAGAATGAATTCAAGAACGACAACTCCTACGAAATTTCGTACTTCGTACTCAGATTCGTACTATTTTACATTGTACTGAATTTGATTCATACTATCGGTTATTTTCCAGAGGGGAAGTTATTAGGCAGCCGTTTTTGAAAAATCGCGGCCAATATTTGGTGGTGTGGGTGGGGTAAAAAAAAAAAAAAAAAAAAAATTTAAACTCTTACTTTCTCAATATTTTTATGTTTTGTAAGTACAAAAATATAACAACAAACTTTAAAAGGACAGTGTCTGTAAGTATTAAAGCACATTATTGAGCATAAGCAAATAACAGCGATTTATCAATTGTTAATAACAAAATAATTTTTAAAAACGGTTTTTATTCATTCTTGTTATCTCCCCTGACATCAATGAAGAAACTTGTTTAAAAGTGTATTTTTAGGTATTCGTTTATGGTATTTGGGTATAAATTACTGCTCGCGCGCTAAAAATAGTCAGCGAAAAAACCTCCCAGATTTTTGCATGAATCTCCCTTAAAAAAATCACTAAACTCCCAGATTGAGATCCTGAAAGTATCACATGTATGAGGTCTGCAATTTTTGACAAGATTTTATGAAACAATAATATCTATTTTTAGATAGTGTACAGAATCAGAAAATGTCTTGTCAGAAAATAAAGGTACTAGATATATATTATTGATAGGTGTAGAATAAAACAGACTTCTGTGAAAGGATCATGACTTGTAAGTCAAATATATTCAGTAAGAGGTGTCTTGATGTATATTCCAAGCCTATAGGTGTTTGGGTTGACTTCAAAGTGTGGCAGAGGTAGGTTATGTAAGAATATTATTATTTATAAAAAAAGGTGTAAAAACCTAGGAATTTGTTCATGGATTTAACATGAATAAATCCCTTACAGTTTATATTGTATTAATGATGGGTTAGTATATAAATTATGCTTTGGTAAAATATACCATTATCATGAAGTCAATTTAACTTTTTAAGTATTTGTGCAATATTGTAACTTTAAGAATCGCACTTGCTGGCTGCACTTTTGTTTTTACAAAAAGGATTATAGGAATCTTTCATAAGTATCCAGTAAAGATCTGGAAGTTCGCATACAAGGTATAACAGCTTTTATCTGCCAATAGTCCTACATTGGGTTGGCATTTCCCTATTTGTACCTGATACCTATGATGGATTATTTTTTCCGACACTTTGTTTGTTGATGTCGCCAACTATCAATGTTTTGTATGTATATTTACGCAATATGTCATATAACTATTGATTCTATCGACATCATTGTTGTTGTTCTTTACTTTTATCTGCGGCATATGTAACAACAGTTTTTCGAGGACTCTGGTAATACCAAATGTGGACAATCTGTCTCCATATAAAAGAAACCTGTTTCTGATATTCATAGCAATTATTACCAGAAACTGGTACGCTTGTATAAACAAAATGCATTCAGCGAGTGTGATTGTTATTGAAACTATCGTTTTCACCTGAAACCATTTAGTGCTGGTGATGGATATATGTAACATTTATTAACTATACTTTCTTCAATTGCAATTTAAAGTCCCTGTTCAGGGTCTGACAGATTATTACATTATTATTGTTTTGGAGGATTTGATTCAAATGTAGTATGCTTTATGCCTCAGTCGGTTAAATTATAACAGATGCGTGAACATGTGGTCATCGTGAAGCAGCTTTGTAGCAATTTAATTATTGAATCATGCCCGTAGCTATGCTGAGGCAGTTGCCTCGGTAGAGAATTTTGGTAATGTTACATATATCGATAAATAATTACGGTAAGCATTGATGTCTTGATTAAAACTGAAATCTTATCAGGGATATGCACTAAAATGTAGGAAATCGCATGAAAGAATGACAAAAAAAGGAGTGTGGATGGGGTGGAAGGTGCAGTTACCACCAGACTGCCATAGAAAAGGATTTGACTCGGGTCAAATTTCAGGGCTGGCTATGGGTGGCGAATAACTCTCATAACCTAAGTCCTAATGTGTACATTTGTGGAAAACATATCTATAGGCATTGTTTACAAAAAAATAAAAAAAATAAAAATGTGTCCTGAATTTCTTCTATTTCCAAATTTGTGTAATAGGTGTGCAGCTCACTCCATTTCATGTGATAACGCTCATGCAATCAGCCGATTGGTTGGAAGAAATAAATGAAGGACAGATGGATCCCTTGTATCACAGTACTTTAGTGTTTTGATAAAAAAACAGTTAGACAAAACATGATGTAGATACGGTACCAATGTTTTTCTTAATGTTTAAACTCGAGCTTTATTAGTCTGAAAGAATGTTGATGGCATTTTCATTGCCTGCTAAGTAATAAAAGGGTATACCAGTAGTACTCTAAAAATGCTAGCTTTTTTTAGTGTTCTCTGATATCAATTCATGTAGTCTTTGTTCATCAAATATTTTCTTATCATGAGGCCTGTGTTAGTACCCAGTCCTAGAATTGATAATTGAATGTTGTTTAACAGCTCATCAACACAGCATAGGTTATTTAGAGCCGCCCCAGAGGGAGGGGAAGGATACATAGGAATCCGGGAACCTGCCCTACTCTTATTATCGAATAGATTCCTATGGTTCTTTAACGTGCTCAGAGGATAGACCGATAAACGGGGCCGCCCGGTTTACCTCCCCATCCGACAGACGAGGCTAAGGGAAGTGTCTTGCCCAAGAACACACCGACGGAACTCAGTGGCACCACGGAGAATTGAACCCGGGGCCTACGGTTACAAATCCGCCGTGCTACCGACTGCGCCACGCCAACACTCCCAGTCCTAGAAACAATTATTTCTGATTATTATATGTCAAAAAAAATAATAAAGACATTAATATGTAAAGGTAAGAAAAATGGCATCTGTATTAACAAGGGGTTCACTTAACAAAAAAAATCTAAAAAAAAATTCCAAGGTGGTTTTGGAAAATATCTATTTTGTACTTTGTTTTGCGAATTATATAATAGGTTTCTCAAATAATTTATTGTGCAAAATGGTAATTTGTGTGATCAGGCCGTATTGTAATACAAGATATTATGATAATTCACCATATGACATGTCTCGTGTTCGTTATCAGGTGATCAAACTTTATGCTTGTACATGAATGTTCATTCACCATTTGTTGTAGATTGTTAAGATAAAGTATTAAAGGTTGTGGCTCCATATCTGCAAGAATCCTTCATTTGTGTTACAGAATTGCACCAACATTTACAGATGCATCAAAATATATTTTAAGGTGACTGAAGTAAATGTTGACAAAATGTGTAGAAACTTTGGTTCAAGATTGTAACACTAAAGTTACTATTTCAGATATTGGTAGTGGGACCAACCTTTAATATTTAGAGACCTTGTCTGAAGGTTGTTCTATATTTAAGCAGTATGTCATACTGATTGTAATCTGTCATAATGTGTGCTTGCTTAAAGGTACTGGTGATTTGGAGGTTATTTTATGACCAAGTTGTATTTATTGGCCAATAATTTGCAATCGTGGTAATCCCATTGTAAATTGAGTATTGTTTCATAAATGAATGCAATACGAAATTACCCACCTAGATCATCTAACATTTCGAAATAATAAAAAACTGAAATACACGGAACAGTTATGTGATGTTGTACTGTAATCAAAACCTAATGCTGTAATGGAGATCACGTAAGCAACAGAAATGTAAATATTGCCGTCTCAGAGATGATTACAGTCTTTGGATTAAACATTTTGTGTCACTAGCCCGAATGCTTATATCCTCAATGAAAATCCGTACATTTTCCTTAAGCCCGATTACATAGATTAAAAAAATCACTAGCCCGAATGACCGTTTACTCACCCCGGGCTTCGGGCTAGTGGGTTAATTTGAAGACTGTGATGATAAATAAATTTAAATAATCTTCAAATTAACGAATATATTTTACGTACGTACTACTGTACGTCTTGGTCTATGCTCACGTTTCCATAAAATTCAGATATTTATTTGCTTATGCTCACTATATGCTTTAGTATCTTATGGACAGTGTCCCTTTAAGTGGTATTTGTTCAGTGTAATATGAAATTCAACCAATAAATCGATGCCTGAACATATATGCACTTATTGGATTTGTTGTAGATTTTACCCCCCCCAAGATATAAATAACCCCAAAACAAACGAAGATATTATTTTTATCTCAAGTAGTCAAAAGATAAAGCAAAAAACTGGTAAAAACATTTATACTATAAGTACACTTTCTACATGTTCCATATAGATATATATGAATGTACAAAGATGTTATTTCTGTTAGCGGCATTGCATTATATACCTTCTCGCCTCTCACCGCTGCGGGTTCGAATCCCACTGGGAGCTCAACTTTTGAGAAAAACGATTCTTATGGATGGCAGAAGGTATACAGAGCTGGTTCTACCCAGGAAGAAGTGGCTGGTCTCCCTCCACCACAAAAATCGACTCATACTTAATAGCCTAAAATGTGCTGAACTGTGATGTTAAACACCAAACAAACAAACAAACATTTCTTTGCCTTGTACTGGTCTCTAACTATTGTCAAGGATATTGAATAAAAGAGTAATACATTCACAATGAAACTGTTGAGAGTAACTTTCTTCAAATAACATGCCTCATTGGTCATGATATGCTTGATATAGTGATAAAAGTAGCTGTATTTTATTGATAAAAAAAAAATAGAATATATATAACTTTAATTGTATGCATGATTTGTTAAACCAAAATTTAAATTGAGTTAATTTTTAACTCAATATATTTCGAAGAAAGAAAAGAGCTATTGTAATCACATGGTCGTTGTCAGCGTCTGCGTCGTCGTTAGCATCCGGTGGTTAAAGTTTTGTATGTACAGAAACATGACATTTTACATAATGGATTGAAACTTTGTACATATATTCGGCATCATTAGACAACATCATTCAACCAGGTTCTGTAACTCATACTTTTATTTTAACAAAACAATGGCCCCTTTTATACTTAGAAAATTGGTTTATGTTTTGTTTGTAAGCTTGTTCAAGTTTTTTTATCTCGAAAACCACTTCACATAACGGATTGAAACTTTACACGTCTTTGGCACCATAACACATCATAGAGCCAGGTTCTGTAACTCATGCTTTTATTTTAACAAAATTATGGCCCCTTTGGCACCATAACGCGTCATAGAGCCAGGTTCTGTATCTCATGTTTTTATTTTAACAACATTATGGCCCCTTTTATACTTAGAAAATGTCTTCGGCATCATTAGTCTACATCATAGAGCCAGATTCTGTAACTCGTACTTTTTAATTTTAATAACAAATTTTTGGAAAAAATGGTTAAAGTTATGTGTTTAAGTTTGTCAACTTGTCTTTTTTTTTTAATTTAATTTTTCATATCTCAAAATCCCCTTAAAAGAATTCAGTGAAACATCTCGTGTGTACTCACTGTCAGAACTCGCAGGGACGATTGCTATAAGTCTGTTTAGCAATTAAGCAGAAGTGTGCTCTTAAACTTACTTTTCCAATACATAAACAAGTCTGCACAGACGGGCAGTGCCTCTTGTTGAAACTGTTTTGCTCTCTAACAGTTTGAATTAATGTTAGACTTTAAAGGGAATCTAGGCATACAGCCAAACAATCGTTATTATTGAGAGTTTTGAAAAACTTGGCCGAGGGTGGAAGAATTATCAAAAACGGGTGATAAACAAAGAAGATAAGATCATTTGAATGTTTTTTTAAAACGGATATGGAAGCCGTCATTTTGAGAACTATGACATCACAGTTCTAAGTTACCATATATGAAATAGTTATAAATATGTTGACTGATTTATAAAAACCCAGGTTTAAGGACCCAATCTAGACACGCCGGACAAAAGCACCAAACTTTCCTCAAATGTGTGTTATATATTTATAAAAGGGTCCCCAAAGGTTCGTGAATCCCTAAATGTATTAGGATTATATGCACACCGAATTACCGCACCGCAGAAGAAGTCCTGAAAAATCAGGAGTGCACCTGCCGAATATCAGTGATGAATTTGAAAAATTCGAAATGACGTCAGTATGCCTTGTGGCTTATTAATCTTTTATAAATTATCTCTTCTTTTACAGTACAATTTTTTACTTTTGCCTTTTCGAAAAAAAAAGAGACATAGGTGTTGCTTTTCCGGCGGCGGCGGCATCAACATTCAAGTTTTGTGTTTAGGTCATTTTCTCACAAACTGTATACACTAGACCTTTCAAACTTTGCTTATAGTTGTATCATGGGTGGTACATCGCAAGGTGACAAAGCAAATGTGGAAGTGACCTTTACCTTGACCCTCCAAGCAAAGGGCAGATAACTTAATAATATTTAGGTTCAACTTTTGCGTTTAGGTCACTTTTTCACAAACTGTATGCACTAGACCTTTAAAACTTTGCTTATAGTTATATCCTGAGTGATACATCGCAACGTGACAAAGCAAGTGTGGAAGTGACCTTGACCTCCAAGTAAAGGGCAGATAAATTAATAATTTTACCTTCAACTTTTGCGTTGAGGTCAATTTCGCGCAAACTGTATGCACTACACCTTTCAAACTTTGTTTATAGTTGTATCTAGGGTGGTACATCGCAACGTGACAATGCATATGTGGATGTGACCTTGACTCCAAGCAAAGGGCAGATAACCTTATAACTTTTACCTTCAACTTTGACGTTAAGGTCACTTTTTCACAAATTGTTTGCACTAAGACCATTCAAACTGTAAGATGTCTAGTCCATACTAGACACAGCAGACTTATTGCCCATGATTACCAGATGACCAATCTAAGGCCATCCTATCCCTGTTGTTTTTGCAATGTTTTAAAAGAAGTACTGATGGGAATTTTATGTCGACAACCCTTGATATGAGCCGATTTAAGCAGTAGAGCGTCCACAGGCCCTCTTGGGCCTCTTGCTTTTAATAGAATGGTATTTTGTTTTTAAACAAATGCACTTAAATGTCATCTCAGCCAACTGCAAACTCCATTGTGGCCCTCTTGGGCCTCTTGTTTTTAATAGAATGGTATTTTGTTTTTAAACAAATGCACTTAAATGTCATCTCAGCAAACTGCAAACTCCATTGTTTTTAGTTAATAAAATGTTTACAAACTTTCATTTAAGCATCATTGATATTTTTATTTTTTTAAGTCCAGCCCCTGTTAGGCGAGACATGTGAATCCGCGGATTTCTTGTGTAATAATTAACCCACAACCCGCAACATATGTATATAATGGACTGTTCTTTCTTTGAATTAAGACCATTCCATTTATGTGACAAAGGGGTGTTTTGGGGAAAACATTGTAAACCCACTCTCAGTACAATGGACGCAAAGGCTATTATAGTCATACTTAGCGGGTAAAGGGTTAAAGAACCAGTCGTTTTAGAACCACACTGGTGGCAAGTCCCTTATAAGTTCTTAAGATTAGTTTTTAGCTTTGATTTAACATCGTTTTACCTTGTGTGGATGTAAATCACTGCCAATCTTTTACTTTGTGTTCTACTTGCTTTAAATGCATCAATTATCAATTGAGATAGCAATCTTGTCAATAGAACACGTCAATAGAACGTGGTGGTTTTTCCATGTGTACGGTGTTTACATGACCTTATTAAAAATATGAGATTGTTTTGATGAAAGTGGCACAGTTTACGTACAAATTCTTATTTAAAGGGGGAGCATCAGGATTTTTTGGGGTGTCTATGGGTTCGACTTAAAATTGAGAAATAATTATATTTGCTATTCTAAAGGATGAATGAGCCTCAAAATGATATTTGCTATCCTAGGTTATGCACCACTGTTAATTTAATCTATCCTAGGTTATGCACCAGGGTTAATTTAAGGATTTTAAGCTATCCCAGGTTATGCACCAGGGTTTATTTAAGGATTTTAAGCTATCCTAGGTTATGCACCAGGGTTAATTTAAGGATTTAAAGCTATCCTAGGTTATGCACCAATGTTAATTTAAAGATTTTAAGCTATCCTAGGTTATGCACCAGCGTTAATTTAAAGATTTTAAGCTATCCTAGGTTATGCACAAGTGTTAATTTAAAGATTTTAAGCTATCCTAGGTTATGCACCAGTGTTAATTTAAAGATTTTAAGCTATCCTAGGTTATGCACCAGTGTTAATTTAAGGATTTTAAGCTATCCTAGGTTATGCACCAGGGTTAATTTAAGGATTTTAAGCTATCCTAGGTTATGCACCAGGGTTAATTTAAAGATTTTAAGCTATCCTAGGTTATGCACCAGTGTTAATTTAAAGATTTTAAGCTATCCTAGGTTTATGCACTAGTGTTAATTTAAAGATTTTAAGCTATCCTAGGTTATGCACCAGTGTTAATTTAAGGATTTTAAGCTATCCTAGGTTATGCACTAGTGTTAATTTAAAGATTTTAAGCTATCCTAGGTTATGCACTAGTGTTAATTTAAAGATTTTAAGCTATCCTAGGTTATGCACTAGTGTTCATTTAAGGATTTTAAGCTATCCTAGGTTATGCACCAGTGTTCATTTAAGGATTTTAAGCTATCCTAGGTTATGCAGCAGGGTTAATTTAAAGATTTTAAGCTATCGTAGGTTATGCACCAGGGTTAATTTAAAGATTTGCCCTTTGTAATTTTATACTTAGAATTTTTGTTCGGAGCATAACTTCAAAACTACTGATGGGACTACAATGAAACTTCACACAATGATAGAGGGCAATGAAAGGATGTGCAGAGTACAAGAACCATAACTCTGCCATCTTTCAAATTAGAGTTATTGCCCTTTGTAATTTTATACTTAGAATTTTTGTCCAGAGCATAACTTCAAAACTTTCAAAACTACTGTTGAGACTGCAATGAAACTTCACACGATGATACAGGGCAATGAGAGGAAGTGCAGAGTATAAAACCGTAACTCTGTCTTCAGTTGAATTAAAGAGTTATTGCCCTTTGTAATATTATACTTTGAATTCTTATCCGGAGCATAACTTCAAAACTACTGATGGAACTACAACGAAACTTCACACAATGATTGAGGGCAATAAGAGAAAGTGCAGAGTGCAAGAACCATAACTCTGTTATCATTCAAAATAGAGTTATTGCCCTTTGTAATTTTATACTTGGAATGCTTGTCAGGAGCACAACTTCAAAATAACTGATGGAACTACAATGAAGCAATCCTGCCTGTAGGATATAAGTCTTGAAGGGTTGTATAGTGGAAAAGGCTGTTTCTAGACGGACAGACTGAATCCAGTATACCCCACCTTTCCCCCGCCGGATAAACTTTGTATTGCGGCGGTATTATAATGCCCAACATTAATATAGAAGTCCCTAAAGTAAGGTTAGAAAATCAAAGAGCTATAGCTCCAGCATGATAGCTGCTATCTGGCTGGTTATCAAACTTGATCGAGATATTTTCCCCATAAACATTGACCCCAAGTTTCAACTAGATTGGATTACAAATGTTAAAAGTTACTGAGCCGAAACTGCAAAAATCTTCAATTTCCAAATTCCAAGGGCCTTAACTCTGGCATAATAGGTGGACCAGGCTGGTTATCAAACTTGGCTGAGATATTATGCCCATAAACATTAACCCCAAGTTTCATCATGATTGGATTATAACTGCTTATTGTGCGTAAATTGCAAACAAAAAATGCAAAAAATTCCAAGGGCCATAACTCCAGCATGATAGCTGCGATCTGAATGGTTATCGAACTTGGACTAGATAGTATTCCCATAAACAATGTCCTAGTTTCATTAAGATTGGGTTATAAATGTTGAAGTAATTGAACAGAAACCGCAAAAAATCAAAAATCCAAGGGCCATAACGCATCATACGTGCGATCTTGCTGGTTATTGAATTTAGCCGAGATAGAATTGCTATAGACATTGTCCTTAAGTTCCATCAAGATGAAACAGGGACCAATTTTTATCCCAGAATCAGATTATAAATATTAAAGTTAATGCCACAAAAATCAGGAAATTAAATCCAAGGGCCAGGGAGTAAGAATACAGTATCTGTTCATTGTTCATATTCGGTTACACGAGACACCCAGATTTACCTTTTTCCCCCAAGTCTACCCCTAAACCTCCAAAATCCACACAAACTCTACCTTGTATTGTATTAAACGATGTTATTGTACCAAATATCACAAATAAAAAATATCATTTGAGAAAAATGAAGATATAGTTAATTTATTTGTTAATAATGCATGTTGTTATCACGATGTACAAAGATAATGGAAAAAACGTTAATTGGGTAATAAATTAACAACTATAACTTTATTTTTCTCAAATGATTATTTTATTTGTGATATGTGGAACAATAACATCATTGTACCACCATATAATGTAGATTCGGTGTAGATTTGGGTGGATTTGGGGGAAATAGGTAGATTTGGATGTTTCGTGACACCCTTTATGTTATCGGTGCTTGCACAAATCACAGACCTAATAACTAATATGTCTGTGGAAAAATTAACTTTACTCAGAGAGGCCAGAGACGTAATATAACTGATCATCACGTGATAGAAAGACAGATGACGAAAGAGTTGTGAAATGAATCACCTGCATTCAGTTTCTCACAAAGAGAATATGATTTTAAAACTTTAAGTATGGGAATTTACAATAGCAGCAACCGGATGAGGCGCAACACCTGCTAGAATGTCATGAATTTGCGGGATCTTTGTATGTGATCATCAGAAGTGGTGGTAAATGATAGTACAAAGTAACGCCATAAAGCTGAAATCTTAAAATGATAAAATTACAGGCTAAAAACCACCTGCAAAATTATTTTATAGATTACAATTACATTTCAATGACACAAGCAAACATGTAAACTATATCTTTCAAAAACATTTTTACCTGGTTTTTAGATCACCTGAGTCGAAGGATTATTGAGATTTTGCATGTTTTTCCAGCGACTTTTATAGGATTTTTTTTTTAAAAATCTCTCTGAAACCACAAGGCACAGAGCTTTCATGTATTGGCCTCGCCCCGGGGGTCACAGTTTTACACAGACTTGTATGGGAAACAAAAATCTTCTCTCTGAAACCACAAGGCACAGAGCTTTCATGTATTGCATGTAGCATCAACTTATTGTCCTCTATTAAGTTGTTCAAATGGTGACCTTGGGGTCTAATTTGGCCCCGCCCCGGGGGTCACAGTTTTACATAGACTTGTATAGGAAACAAAAATCTTCTTCTCTGAAACTACATGAGCCAAAGGTTTAATATTTTGCATTTACTATAAGATTATGGTCCTTTACCAAGTTTGTTCAAATGATGACCCTGGGGTCACATTTGGCCCCGCCCCAGGGGTCACAGTTTTACATAGCCTTGTATAGGGAAAAACTGGGAAAAAATCTCTGGAACTGCAAGAGCCAGAGGTTTAATATTTTGCATTTGCTATAAGCTTATGGTCCTCTACCAAACCCTGGGGTCACATTTGACCACGCCCCGGGGGTCACAGTTTTTACATAGCCTTGTATAGGGAAACACATAAAATAATCTTTTTCTCTAAAACTGCAAGAGCCGGAGGTTTAATATGTTGCATTTACTATAAGATTATGGTCCTTTACAAAGTTTGCTCACATGGTGGCCCTGGTGTCACAGTTTTACATAGGCTTGTTTAGAGAAAAATCTAAAAAAAACTTCTCTGGAACTGCAGGAGTCGGAGGTTTAATATTTTGCATTTGCTGTAAGCTTATAAGCTTATGGTCCTCTACCAAGTTTGTTCAAATGGTGACCCTGGTGTCAAATTTAGCCCCACCCCGGGGGTCACAGTTTTACATAGACTTATATAGGAAAAACATCAGTCTCTTCTCTGGAATTACAAGAGCCAGAGGTTTAATATTTTGCATTTACTATACTCTTATGGTCTTTCACCAAGTTTGTTCAAATGATGACCCTGTGTTCACATTTAGCCCCGCCCCAGGGGTCACATGTTTTACATAGACGTGTATATTGTCTTTATATCAATGTTGTTAACACAACAGAGGCCACATTTCTTGAACAATCTTAACCAAACGTGCACAGATTGTATATGACCATAAGATTTTGAAGAAGTTCGATAATGTGCCAGTACTTAGGTGATCGATTTAGGGCCATCTTGGTCATCGTGTTTAAAACCTTTCCCATCTGTCGGTTCGATCCTTTATATTGTTATAAATTCGAGAAATAATCACGAGCTACATTTGTCGACTAACAATGCATGGTGAAATGATGCCTTTAGTTTAAACCAAACTTTAAACCTCGACGACCCCTTCTTGTGTGTGTTTGTGTCATCTTTGCCGAATCATCTACTTGTACGCAAGTGTTCATTTTGTCAGTTGGTCCATATGCATATATATTATACCTCATTTGCATATTCCACTCTTTGTTTAATGTGACGTCATCCGGTCCATAAAGTTGCATATTGACCGGGCGCCCGGTCCGATAGCTATATTAATGGACGTGTGAAAAAAACGACGTCAAAAAAAATCATAAAACGTATTGATTTAATTTGTTGGTCAGATTCGGTATAATATAACAAATAATGTATGGTGCTTCGGTCCATATGAAGTTTATGGACTGGGCAGTCCATAAACTTGCATATGGACCTCAGCACCATACATTATCTGTTAAATATTTATGGTTGATCGAAAATACCAAACCCTAACCCTTCTTTGAAGCATATCTAGGTTTCCATAGTGCTCAGGTTACGTCATACATTGGGTGCGTTAGATTCCCGCCAAAAGGAATTTGCATTTGCACAACTTTTAAACAACAGCTGACAACCAGAAACACAGGAAAAACACACACGTTTTTTTTTTCACATGTCTGTTCATAACTGTTCAAATCCCTCTCTGAATCAGCCGATGTATACGTTTGATTAAAGACTTAATTTTGTATTTGGTTGATAAAATCAGGTTTAAAACGTGATATTTCTCTCATGCATTTCAGTATAATAGTATAATTTACACGATATGCATCAAGGAGAATGCATACAGTTTTTATGGTATAAAAACAAATATATAACAACACAGTTTTAAAATCCCGTTTGTGTGTCTTATCTCCTCCCACAGTTTTCAACCGATTGTTTCGAAACTTTCAGGATGCTTACGTATGATGTCACGATGTGCATGTCGATTCGGCGTCAAAATCTACTTTGTATTACCGGAGTCACGGCCATTTTTCCCCTAAAATTTACGTTAAAACAGTTCGTGTCTATCTCCTCCCACAGTTTTCAATCGATTATTTGGAAACTGTAGAAGGGGCTGGCGTGGCGCAGTCGGTAGCGCGGCGGATTTATAACCGGAGGCCCCGGGTTCAATCCTCCGTGGTGCCACTGAGTTCCGTCGGTGTGTTCAAGACACTTTACCTTAGCCTCAGGGACGTTAACCGGACGGTCCCGTGTATCGGTCTATCCTCCGAGCACGTTAAAGAACCATAGGAATCTATTCGATAATAAGTGTAGGGCAGGTTCTTATGTATCCTTCCCCTCTCTCTGGGGCGGCTCTAAATAACATATACTGTGTGGATGAGCCGTTAAACAACATTCAATTCAATTACCCAGGCTATGATGTCAAAGTATGCATATCGACTTCGGCGTTAAAATCGATATTGTATTACCCTTTTTTCGTCAAAATTTACGTTTTTCGCTGATTGATTTAAGTGGAGGCATCCGTGTCCAATAGACACATTTGTAGTTTTCAGTTAATTTTAATAATTATTAAATATTTATTGAATTTGTCCTTGAATTATTTAGAGCGGAACTGCAAGCTACATTGAGTGTTCGTGTGTTTAAACACGAGCCAATTATTGTTAAATTGTAAACATTTCTGGGAATAACGCATGTTAGTTTGTAAGAAGCTGAAATAGTTTCCTCATTAAAAAGCACAGTTTTAAAGTCATTAAAGCGAACGCGACACTTTTAGCACCACGATTTACAAATCAAGTATTATTTTAATTTTAAACATGCTTACATATAATGAAATAACCGGCAATACTTACAAGTTGGAGTTTTCATATTTTCTTCGTTAGCAAAGATATCTGTTGTCTGAAATACTCAAATAATTATTAATAACGTAGAACAACTAATGGGACGCCGCGAGTTAAAAAAAAGCAGGATTGCTGTGTGACAAATTAGTGTTGTTTTAAATGTCGTTTTACGTCAGTTTTGGCTCATGCTAAACAATATATGACGTTCGATTTTGTTTGTGGTAGAGGCAGACCACCCCATTTTCCTTGGGTATTACCAGTACTGTATACCATGCACCCGCCATCCGTATGGGGATGGCGGCAGTACTGGTTCTGTATACCCCACGGCCATCCGTAAGAATCGACACTTTCTCACTTGACAAGTGAGAAAGTGTCGATTCTTACGAACGTCGGGAACAGAACTGGTCGAGTGTCGAACGTTTTAGACGCAGCGTCTTTATTATCCCGGCCACGGAGATTTTATCTTTGAGGTGCTACATGTGTCTAGTGTAAATATTAGCAGTATGACAATGACGTAAAACATCATACAAACAAACAAAAAACCTATGGTTGTATTTATAATTTTGGAATGTGGTTCCACGTCTGTAGTGTGAATTTCATTTATTTTGATTAAATAAAGCCATTGTGTGATTCATCATATTGTTTTTAGTTATATTATACACTGTTGCGTGCAGTTTATCCTATACGGAACGGTGGTTGATGATTACGTGAATTGTATTGTTAAATCGTTGTTCAGATAATTGGTCAGTGGCCCATTCTTATCATAGTCATTACTGAGAAATACAGAACATTGTGACTTGTCTCGTAGCAATTATATAGTAATATGCCACGAAACACACACAAAGCAGGCGCGTATCCAGGCATACGCACGTACGCCAATGCGCACAATTCGTCAGCAAAAGTAAAAAAATAAAAGTTCCAAACGTTCCAAATATGCAATAAAAACTGAAGGCTGAGTGGGGTATGGGATAGCGTCAAACAAAATGCCATATTAACGCTGAAATATAGCTTGAGAACGCATCATTTGCCTCCTAATTTTCAAAATTGTCTTGGGGAGGCCCTCAAACCCCCACCGGCGGGAGTGGGAACCCCCTCGCACACCTACCCCCCACTCGCAGCGTCGCTGTTCGGTTCGCAGCTACGCTTCTCATATCTGGCGTTCATTTCATCCCTTATTTTTTAATAGTTTTATCCCGATATATTTACATTAATTTTTAATTAATCCTTCATTTATTCATATTTCGTCAGTTTTTGCGCACAATATGACCTGTTTATGTGTCGACGTGCCGTAAAACAACATTCATTCATTCATTTCAAAATGCTCCAGGTACGCCCCTGCAAAGCGATACATTAATATTATATAAGAACCCTGCATTGCATTACAAATCATAAGTTTAAAACAAGAATAAACACCGCTTTCATACCAATGTTTTCAAACATTACAAAATTGCATTCAATTTTTTTTAAGAGATGTGCAAAATGTTATGAGCTAAACTTATTGTTTCAGTGTATAATACAGGAATCAGTAGGCTAAAACGTAAATTGAATTTACGCACTTGTGTTGTTCGTGACATGTCAGGGTTTTTATATACCGAAGAAAAAAAGCTTAGCATGACTTTTCACGAACACAGATTAAACATATGAACATTGATATAATTGTTTGAAGATATTATAAGTGCTACATAAGGAATCGTATTATATTTTATTATTTTATCAGCGAAGTATCAGAATTACCTCCCATATATTAAAAACAACTTATTCATTACGTTTGTGCGCCTTAAAACCCAATTCAATGTTTGGCATTGATAAGAATTGCCAATTCTGTCATTGTTTAAAAACCGCTGAAGAGTGTTCACAAACGAGTGTTATTCTCAAACAAAAGCGTTCCAAATTTCGTAATTTGAAATTAACTTCCTTTTCATTGAAATGAGAACGATGTTCGATAACATATAAAAGTATGTTTCCTTCATAATTGCCTTAATGTATCACCGACTTTGTTTACAAATGACTTTGTAGCATTTCTATGTCGTTTTATCATTGACCCCTAACATGCATGGCTCTGTATCTCGTCTATTGAAATGACATGCGTTCTATGTGCTAATTTTTTTCTCTCCATTATTACTTCGATAAGAATGGGCGCCACTGGACAATTATTGAATTGGTCAATATCTAGGCCTACTCAGCTATTAGAGGAAAAATATTAAATATACATTTATTTAAAATAAATATACGCTAAAAACTACATGTTAATCGTTCGACTGAATAATAGCTGTAAACGTCACACATGGTAGATATAACTATAATTATAGTAAAGTGTAACACGCATTATATATATATTTATATCTATGAATTCACCGTGATTACAAATAAAGGTATACATAATATTATCTCACCGCGCAAAGTATAATCATTTTACGGATAACTCTAACAGGAATAAGACGTGTATATAAAGGTAAGCTATTTTCTAGTTAATATTTAACCTGTAAATATGTATAGGTAAGATGGTATTTTAGTCTTCAAAAATAAGACACACGAAGCGGAGCGAATGTGTCTTATTATCCGAAACTGTATTGTTATAAACAAACATGTAACATAAATCATACATCAACACGTATGGGTAACGGCTATATTGTTTATATAGCAACACCCAAGCAACCGTGCACTATTGTCTGTGCCGTAACCTTCCGGCTAACAAAATGTCAAGATTTTGAAGATACCGAAGCGTCGATATACACACGAGGCGTGATCCCGAAGAATGGCGGCATTGGCAGAGTTTCACGATTGGATATTGAATGGTTATCTCAATACTAATATATAAGTGAGTGCTGAAGGGTGTCTTAATTCATTGTAATCCATTGCCTGGCGTATTTCATAATAATACGTCCTAACCCGAGACTGCTTTGAACAAGTCACACACGGCTATAACTATTCAAAGCACACAAACGAACTGCATCATTTTTTTGAAAATCACATCCTTACCTAGCATAATATCTTTAAACAATTATACTTTCCCTCAGCCTCGTCCGTCGGATGGGGACGTAAACCGGGCGGTCCCGTGTATCGGTCTATCCTCCGAGCACGTAAAAGAACCATAGGAATCTATTCGATAATAAGAGTAGGGCAGGTTCCCGGATTCCTATGTATCCTTCCCCTCTCTCTGGGGCGGCTCTAAATAACCTATACTGTGTTGATGAGCCGTTAAACAACATTCAATTCAATTAAACAATTATATCAACACATATGCGCCCACAACACGTCCTTTAAACAAACAACACTTTTACTATGATATTTATAAACGTTCTATATCCTAATAAGCTATTCTCTATGCTTGTACATAAGCAAAATATCATTTCTTTGCATACCTTTTTTATAGGCCTATCTGATTTCAATATGTAACGCTCCATGAATTATATCTCACTGCACTCGGAAGTAAATATCATAAAGTTTGTAACCATTGTAGTTATAATAAAAACGGAAAAAGACGTATATATTAAGGTAAGACATTTATTCTGATATAACACACGTTTTAGTTTCTATTTTTTTCGTGGTATATTATTATATAATTGCTACGAGATAATTCACAGTTCTGTATTTCTCAGTAATGACAATGATAAGAATGGTCCACCGACCAGTTTAATTTTCAATATATTGAATTATATTAAAAATTAAACTGTAACTAACCCATTATCATACAAGAATCAGTCATGCGCCTTTGTGTTTGATATCGTGACACATTACTTGTGCGCGAGTTAGTCACAATCGCGGTAGTGACTTTGTGGTTTAGCATCCGCCTCACCTGCGGGAGGTCGTGTGTTCAATTCCCGACCGGTTCATACCAACGACTTCATACTGGTAGCTCCATCACTTCACTCGGAATAATACTTATACAGGGTAGTTCTAGGACTGGTCGTCCCGGTATAAGTATAATGTGTCCGGGTGGGGTATCACGTCATGTGTCTAAGGCGTGGTATATATGTCAGTGTGGCCGCACTATACAGTTGAGCATTGGGCTAATTGCTACAAGTAGACACCGATCTGACTGAAAGATTGTTAAAAGCGACTTTAAACCCCAGAGTCACAATGTTGTGTATTTCTCAATTATTACTGTGATAAGAGTGGACACCAATGGACAATTATTGAATTAGTTAATATCTGCTCAGTTGTTAGAGGAACACTATTAAATATTAATTACATGTTTAATATACAGTATATGTGCATATATTAATTGTGATAATGTCCCAACTTGCTATAAAGAAGTCACGCATTGGTGGCTATACCAAGTTGAGCATATAAGGTGTGGGTCATTTCCAAAAAAATGGGAGAGATCAGATTTTGAACAAAAATGCAAAACGAATATGCGTCGAACTAAATTTTATTATAATAACAGCATAAACGAGGATGTGGACAGTCAAAACTTAGAAGATGCAAACACAGAGCTTTCAAATAAATGTTTTATAACTATTTAACTTAGCTACAGCCCTTGCCATGTGTCTGTGATGTTACCGAACTTGTTTGATAAATTTAAACGGTAAACACTAAAGTATAAAGTAAAATTGCACACTAACGTGACTCATATATTACTGTGTTTATATCAAAACTAAATATTGGCATAGCTGTCTTTTTATCATTGTCAAAAGTGACTAATTTCGTCCAAAAAATATTTTTTTCCATAATTTTAAATAACTTAAACAAAATAAAAAGATTAAGCATTATCTTGCATTAAATACTATTTGAATTATCTCAAATCATAACATTTTAAATAGAAATGGCAAACTAAAATATATGACAATATCTATTGTACCACACTATCACAAATAAGTAGCGGTAACAGCACATACACTGCGGTAACATCACGGACATATTTTGAAAAACCAATGACCACATCCAGAAATATCAGTTGTACGTCAGTTATCACGGTAGATGTATAGTGGCGTCATTTTGGAATGAATGTAACATTGGCACATCTGTTTTAATACAAAAATCAAACCATTTGGTATTTTCAAATCGTAAAACTCGTGTTGTTGTGAAAACTGGTAACATCAACGACACATTTTGTAACACCAAAGACAACTCCAGACTTATTATCAGTTTTGCATCACAGTTATGACTGTATACGATTAACATGATTAATGGCAACATGTTGTAATGCATGATACGTGTGCACATCTGTTTTAAAACAAAATAATTTCAAATCGTTCACTTGTGTTATTGTAAAATTGGGTAACATTAATGACATATTTTGTTACACCAAATACGACTCCAGAACTTTTATCAGTTTTGCATCAAAGTTATGACTGTAGTTGTTTTGTGGCGTTATTTTGGGAAGCTTATAACACGTTCACATTTTGTTTAAAAGGAAAAAGAACAAAACATTGAACATGAAAACCTGTGATTTGTGCTATAATACAATTTTCTTTAATGTTGCTGTATGTGTATATGATGTTACCTATCATTATTCGCGAAATTGCTATTAAGGCCATACACTCAGTTATATTCCATTAGAGATAGCGCACGATATATTTGATACATTTCGACGGCATGTTACCTCTTAAACATCATTACTCAAACATATGTTCAAACATTTGTCCTTGATGTTACAAACTGGTTGTCATTGGTGTTACCTCGGTGCTGTTAATTTTTGTTTTAATTCAATATGAACTGTATTGATACATATTCCAACACTGTTTACAAGCTATACCAGATTGGCATTCATATTAAGAATGTATTTTTTATCAGATAATTGCGTAATTAATGCGTCTGTAAAATTAATTTGATCCAGTAATATCAATACGATGTATTTGCTGTTACAAAATGATGTATATGATGTTACTACATTTTTGGTAACACCAAAGACAGTAACATCAATGACATTTTCTAAGAAATGAACAAAAACAATTAACAAATGCTCCCCGGGACAATGATTCTTTTTGCAGACGACATTATCTTTACAAGATAATTGTTTGTACAGTCATGGATATGTAGATCTATGGTACAGTAATGTGTTTTTTTAATATTAGATTGCATTTATCTTTAACACTTGTAACTTTTGTACATACATCCAAAAAAATAAAAATGTATCCAAAAAACACTCCGTCATCTTAACATTGTGGGAGGATTCTTTATTTGCCAGAATAACTACAGGGAGATTACTCGTATTTCATTGTTTATATAAAAGTAACATCACGGGCACAAATCCGTGGGACGGCATATAAACTGGCAACTTTTCATGAAAAAATTACAGATGGCAATTGTTTTATTACATACATGTAAACTGAACAAGTTAATCGAGTAAACCTGAAAAAATAATCCAAATAGTGTTCCTTTGAAAACATTTCATACCGTTTTTAAACAGCGTTTAGTTCATTGTTTTGTTCAAAAGTGGAACAGCGATGTTGTAAATAATAGAGTTTTGTCAATGTATTTACATTTTAAAGGTAGTTTTGAATATGAACCATATCTCGATATTTTGCCATATAAGCTGCGAATTGTTTTATCAAAACTAAGACTATCGTCGCATTCACTGCGAATTGAAACTGGGCGCTACGCACAGAACAGATTAGAAAGAAACCAACGCTATTGTACCATTTGTAATTCTAATGTCATCGAAGATGAATACCATTTTGTTTTGATTTGTCCTGTATATGATAATATAAGAAGAAAATACATTAAAAAGTACTATTATAAACGTCAAGTGTTTTAAAATTCATAGAGCTAATGAAAACACGTAATAAGAAAGAGTTGTTTAATTTATCTTGGTAAGCATTTGATTCTCGTAATGATTTAACAAGGTTTATCCTCGAATGAAAACTATTATCAATTAATTATTTATGTTATTGCTTTTGTGATAATGAGAACAAAATTGTCTTTTTAATTTAATATTTAATTTAATTTAATTTGCGTAAGTTAAAGTTCAGTGTCATTTCCACATATTTATTCAATTATTTAATATTTCAAATTATTCAATAATACAATTTATATGAAACTAGTGTGCAAAATTATGTTTTTGTTGTTTGTTTGTTTTGTTTATTCTGTCACGAATATGTTTGCATATTGTATATGATGATAAACTTGTAAAGTTTAAATCAATAAAAAAAATATCTGTCTATCTGTCCTGAAACAAACTTCAACTAAATACCACCTTCTTGTATAAAAGATTAATGCACGCAATGCGTACCACCATCGTGAGACAGCGAAAGACATGTTCAGTACCATACACAATTCTTAAACTGAACTATTATTGTTATTTTTTTCTTTGATTTTGTAAATTATATATGCCTATATAAATCTAACTAGAAAAAAACATAATGTAAACTAGCTGAAAAGAGAAAATTGCCACGAACAACTATTAGTCCTTGAGCTGGCTGTAGTAGACCAACCCCCTCTCCCTCCCCCCAACCCCGCCCCCCCCCCCCACCTCACCACCACGCTGGGGGAATTTTGTAGGGTATGTTTTTTTGAAAGAACATACAATAAGCTTCAAAATGAGACATGTGTGCCATCTGAGCGTTGGGGCATTTGTGTGTAACACACGTGACAATTGTTACCATAACAATTCCAAAACATGTTCAATAAATTTGAATATGAGTAAAAAATGTGCATATGAACAACAAATACTACCTTTATTTATGCTTAATTTAGACAGCCTTTTCAACATAATGAAAATATGAAAATATACTGTAGTTTACGTTACACCCTGTTCGTTTTCAAAAAATCATAAATACACTTAATAATAACTAGACCGTAATTTACCAAAATATGCCATCCCCACTCTGGGGGAATTTTGAAGGATATGTTTTCCTGAAAAGGTATGCATTTGCTACAAAATGATGTATGTTTGCCAAATGAGAGTAGGGACATAAGGGTGTTACATCCACTTGAAATACGTTACCATTATCATGTTTTAAAAATGTAATACTCAAAAAATGTTTATATGCAACAAAACGGTATGTATATTTTATATTATTTATCAAACATGTTAAAAACAAAATCTAATGCAATAAAACAAATTTCCGACATAAACACGAAATTTACGTTACCATTTAATGTTATTTGTCATAAATATTGAATGTTTCCAGAAACAAAGGCTATAGTTCTGTAATGAAACAATGACTATTTTAATAATAAAATGTTATTCATTAAATTAATATATAAAAAAAATGAATAAATGAATAAATAAATAAATAAAATGAGTGTGTGGAGAGAGAGAGAGAGAGAGAGAGAGAGAGAGAGAGAGAGAGAGAGAGAGAATTACGATATGTAAAATAAACACAAAAAATGCGTTACCATTTGGAAGTTTCCAGAAATAAAGGTGCTAGTATTTTACTTTTAAATATGAATTTTTTAATGTTATGTAATTCATTAGTATAAGTAAATAAATAAATGTAATGTCTAAAAATGAAATAAATATATAATAAATAAATATTTTAAAATGGTTCATAAATCAGAAAAATAGTAATTGCACATTAAACTACTGTGAGCTTATCCTTTATTGAAAATGTTTTTTTTTACTAGTTTACTACTAATAATAGTTTGTCCCCATCCAATGTAAGTTAGTCTTGCCTTATTCTGATTACTAGTAGTAGGACACAATATTAATAATACTAACTCTTATGAAAGACAGCCACAAAGGAAAATGACTTGGAAATGCGTATATTTTCACCCTACCGCCTATGTCTAATGTTCTTTGAATATGACCGTTGGAACTACGCCAGACACATTCCAGTATATTTAATGACACCCTGACTCTTGACACATCCCATCCCCGGGTTAAACGAACTTCTCCAAAACAGGAGATTCAGTGTCCCTCTTCCACAAGTCACATAACTATTAATAAACTATCAATCAACATACACATTTTCAGGGTAACATCATTGGATTCAATAGAAAGTATGAAGCACACAGGTAATACCACTGGTACATTACACATCAATGTAGAGAAAAGCAGCTAGAGGCCACTCTCCAGAGATGGCAAATATGGCATCAGAAGTTATTTCTTCGCGCAAAAAACTGCATCCATCCCTAACAAAGAACAATGAGAAAGACTTGAGAAGAGCCAGGGAATCTATCATTGGTTCCACAAACCCCATTCCGAGTTGATATCAATGACTATGAGCTATACCTTCGATCGTCCGGTATTCCAGCTTAGAGAGATGTTGCTGATGATCTATTACAGCTGCATCACATATTTGTCAATGACTTGTTAACTGACACGCCGACACGTTGTAAAACACACTATATTTGGTCAATCGGTTCCCTTATTTATCAGGTATCAGACAAATCTAAAGTTGAAGCTATCATATCCTCTAGGCTTAGTACCATGGTCCCTTGCAACAGCTGATGGCAATTCAGTTAGAACTGACAAAGCCAAATTGCTCTACTGCTTAGAAGTATCAGTTGAGCCAGCTACACAACAACCTACTGCATATACTGTGTATGTGTGTGAAGGTAATGCAACACCTCACAGGCAGCCTTCAGTTCCTGGTACGTTTGACAATTTGGCAGACCTGGTGTTTGACATACTTACCAAAGCACACTGAGTCTACTTTGTGACAGACACTTGCGTCCCTAGATCTATCAATTAGTTCGAGTGCAAGAGGCGAGGTGAAACCATAACTTTCCTGTTGTCAGGGCCGAAAACGAAGACCTAATGCGATTTGAAGAGTTACATGCGTAATCACGACAATACGACACAATTCATTAATCTCATTTGCGGCCAGTGGAAAACAGACAGATATGCACCAAACCTCCAAGGCTAAGAAACCTACTTTGTACCTACCATTGCAGATGCCATATCTGTGCTGATGATCAGGAAGATCTGTGATCATCATAGGAGGAAGCAGACATCCGACTGAACATATCACTATCAATCCTCACCAACATCAGAAACAATCGTGGTTCTCCTGACACAGACATACTGATCCTGCTTTCAAAATTTGTTTCAGTAATACAACCGTATGTCATGTTTGGCACTGGGATGATTAAAAAGATGTTGAATGTGAAACAAATTGTAGAGGTTAATGGGTCTGATATTTGCTATTAACTACCCACACTACATTGCTTACAATCTGTGTTACAATCAGTGGCTTTGTAGGGAAAGGCAAGGTTGTCCCATTTAAGACGATTAAAAAGCACAGAGTATTGCTCGAACAGCAGCATGACTATTCGGATGATCTTCACACAAAACGTACGGAGATCACGGAGAGGATAGTGTGTCGCCTATATGGCAAACCTCTTTACACTGTGTCAAACACGTTTTCGTGAAAATTCAAAGGCACGACTAGAGCATTTTACCGCCGTGTCAATTTTCTATAATCACGCATTTGGACATGCACACGTTCATGTGTTTTTGTGGCACCATACTGACCAACATTAACCAGACCTACCAGATGCAGAAACAATTGAGAGAAGATAAAGTTATTGAATTTGACTGGACTGTTGGTGACATTGCATCACAATAGTTGCAATATATGGCAGCCAACAAATTGATTGATACTGAGTTGGAAGAAAGTGTTGACAATGTATAGAGGAATTATGAGCTCAAATGATGTAATATATGTCCATGAAAATGCATGCTATCTCATAGAGCTATACATCTATATTTGTTAGTAAATAAAGTTCAATACATTTTGTGAATATGTTGAAATTGCTTAATGTGTTACATTTGATTAATATATGAATATATTAGCAGTTAAATTGTGCATACAATTTGCTATTTTCCTTTGAATTTGGTAACGTAAAAAGTACGGAAGAGTCGTGTGAAAAAACACACAATGCAACGGACAATACAAGAACAAAACAGTGTTCACATCATGGATACGTATGTCTATTATAACTAAGATGTTTGAAATAATTTTCGAATATAAAATAGTCATGTTCTTAATTTCCTAAACCAAACACTTCATTCAACAAGGTAACGTATTCTACGGTAACGTAGACTTAATAGCGCAGGTATCAAAGACATAAACATTACATGAAACGAAGTTTTGTAGTTTAAAATGCATAAATAATGTT